>JAUCMT010000039.1:20210307-20224953 GCA_032357475.1 Enteromius thamalakanensis | reverse complement strand
CAGTTTCCTGTAAGGGGTAGGTTTAGGTGTAGGGTCAGTGCAGGACAATACCACATACAGTCTGTACAGTAGAAACATGATTACGCCTACGAATGTCCCCATAAAACATGCAAACCCAACATGTATGTGTGTGGTTAGACAATAGATACACTATATTTGTTATTTTGTGTTAGTTATTACCAGTTAAAGCAGAGTTGTCAAAAGAACAATTAGTAAAAAAATAAAACATAAGATAATGTTAAATTTGGTTAGTGTGGTATAATTTTATTTACTTCTTTTGTTCGTTTTGATAGTCTTACTCTGCATTCAAAAATGTACATTTTGTCATCATTTTTGTCCTCGTGATTTCCTTAAAGGAATAGTTCACCCAAAAATTAAACATTTTGTCATCAACTACTCACCCTCAGTTAGTTCCAAACCTGTATGAATTTCTTAGTTCTGCCAAAAAGTAGTTGATGACACAATTTTTAATTTTTGGGTGAACTACTGCTTTATCTTATATAGTATTTTTTGTTCCATACTATGGAAGTCAGTGGCTACCAGCAACATTTTGGCAACCAAAATTCTTCAAAATATATTTTTTGTGTTTAACAGAACAAAGAAATTTGTACATGTTTGGAACAAAATGAGGGTTAGTGAATGATGGGAAAATGTTTATATGTGGGTGAACTATTTCTTTACTTTTGATAGTTTAAAAATCCCCTTGTTCTAGCTTGAAGGTAATTTGGTATTATGAGTGTTCCTAGTTTCACCTGCATGACGGCAGTCCCGTTGATGTAGACAGTGTTGTTGTTGACCATTTCTACAATGGCTACACCCAGGTTGCAGCGGATGCCAAATGAGATGCAAAAGCCAAGTCCGCTGAGGATGGCAATAATGTAACGTTTGGGGGCGCCAAAGCAGCCACAATCCAAAAGGGGTGGGCTACGTTGAGGGGCCGCCACTGGCCGACCATCTTCTGTCAGCTCAATGTTGTCCTCTTCAGCCGCATTAGAACCATCTATCTTCCTGTTGTAAGAAGAATAAAAGGGTTTAGAAATATTCGTGGCTTGCAGAAGACAAAAAGATAAAAAAACGTAGCTTTAACTGATCTAGATACAACTCGGCGCTGTTTGAAAGTGATATACCCATATTTATGAGTGATGTACTGATGGACTGAATGTTGGAGGGGGCCAGCAAGGGTTGCCAGAGTGTGGCATTGAAAAGGTCACATTGCGTTTGCTGCTCCCTCCATCTCGCCCGCACGCACCTGTTCCATTACTGAACCTGCATCTTTCCTCTCATCCTCCACCTCACAGGAATTACTTTCATCTGTCTATTTTGAAATGCACACCTGAGTTCTTCTACACACAGAGGAAGGAGCTCACTAAAAGCTGGATACTGGAGGATTGTGGATGTAGGATCAAGAAGCATCATTTCAAGAGCCTGTTCCTGATGTTTGTGAAGCATTGTTATTGCACATAAGCCACTTTAAGGTGATTTGTTGTTCTGGTACGCTCTCGAAATGGATTACATGCAGTTTTTTATCTATTGTGGACAATACAGATCAGAAAAATAGTGTTCCCATGCGGTGTTCGTTTTTCTGTATTTTTGGTTTTAACTGAATTCAAATCTCTCAAGATACTTCTTTTCATTTGAATTTTATTAACAATGGAGACTGTATAGATTTTGCTGCACATTAATATACTAATAAAATCATACATAATCAATGACAGACATAAAAATTGTCAAAAGAAAAAAAAATCACCTGTAGCACAACATAGAGCCATGTGCAAGGATTACCATCACCCAAAATTAACAATGTTTATATTATAATCATCCAGCAAAGGCAATATATTGTCCACTTTTTACCACAAGAAATGTAACAATAATAGAAAATTAAATGTATTCAGGTGCTATTCTATAACACTGCATTCTCTCAAATAAAGCCTGTTGCAAACAGCCAAAACACTTACTGTATTTTCTGTCATGTATTACATGTTGTCATTGCATTGTAATTAATTGTTTTAATAAAAAATATTTTAAATATTATTTGTTGCTTTTGGAAACTGTATTACTCTATTACGTGCATTTTATGCATGCTTATTTTATACACAGATCTAAATGAAAATCAGCAATTTCTTCAAGTAGTGATGAAAATAAATATTGCATGACTTTAGTGTGCACCCATATATTAATTTTCCCCCTCTATATTGTGTAGTTCTAGTTCTACAAGCTCTAAGACATTTCATGGCAATATTACACAGACACAGGAAATTATGTACATTATCTCACATATAAAGCTGTCTAATGTGCAAGACTATATATGACGTGTATTTCACTCTAATGCGAAATCTTCAGGATTTTAATCTCTTTAAATGTACTAGATATTAAATATGTATGGAAACATCTTGAAAACTGTATCACATTTTTAAATTACTGGCCAAGGTACAAAGTGAATATGTTAGGTTTGTGCGTAATAATGTAATATTTATAGATGATATCCTGTGGCAACATTTTGATATGAATATTTATAGGAATTAAAGTCTTTCTTTCTTTGAGAAACAATGTAGGACTGCCCTGAAAACAGTTTTTCAAACATTAAAACATATTTTTTACAAAATTATACTACCAGCATCCCTTATCGCAAATCTTTGAAAACATAATAAACCTTTTATAAAGTTCTATGATTACATTAAATTCTATAGTCCTGTATTATTACACTTTGTACTTCAGTTCATACACACTGTATATTCTTTGCCATTTTTTCCATCTTACTTTTATATGAAATATGATTGATTTATATCAGAAATTAGCTGCTCAATACATTTTAAGTTTATTTCTCAATTTAAAATGTTTAATTCCTTCCCATTATTGAAGGAAAATCAATACCAAAGGCATGATTTAGCATATATAAGCATGCAATCTTTCCGTATCTTCCTCTCAGCGCTTAGACTCCTGCCTTCACACTTACTTCTGCAGGTTCCCCAGGGAGTCACCCACACTGTTCTTCAACTCCTCCTTCCCCGGTTTGAGCTTCTCCTTAAGACCCGCAAACCCCCCCAGTGGCATTTCTCCTTCCCTTGCTCTTCTGTCCCTCAAACACTTCTGGGCAGGATATCCACTAGGCGCTGGTGCGCATCCTCTCCTGTGCTGGACTGAGATGGTCTAGGTGTGCTGGAGGGGAGGAGGAGAGATGCTGAGCCAGAGACGGAACAGAGAGAAAGAAGAGGAGGGACTTTGGTTTGGACGTTCTGGGTACAATCCTTCATGCGGTTTGGGCTGAGAACATCCAGAAACGAGGCACGAAGAGAGAAATGGGGCGAATCTGGGTATCTTTGGTTCAGTGTGTCGGCATTGTGAAAGTTATGCTGGCATACATCAATAATGGAAACTCCGGCATTCTCCTCAGCTCCCTCACAGACAGTGACAGAAGATGAAGAACACCTGCCTCTTCTCCAACCCCTCCCTTCTTGGTCTTGCCCATACGAAAACAGGCCAAAAAGAGTGACTAGCAGTGCTCATTAAATATTGAAAGCAAAGTCAAGGATCGCAGGCTCTGGGGTTGTATGATACGAGCAGGTGTAACAAGACACTACGTCCTCTAGTCCCAGTCTAACCCTTATCCCAAGAAACAGCTCCAGAGGTTCACGGGTCAAACGTATCAACGTCAACAACCAACCACTGACACAATGGTTTAAACTGTGAAGGCACTAGCTGATGCACAAAAGTCAGAAATGCAATCTAAATCTATTGCGCCTGTAAGTGAAAGGTTGCACCTTTTTCCCCATGAAAGCTTCTTTTATGCAATAATCTTTAAAAATGCAGTGTGCTTTAAAAATTCAGATATTGAGGTCTAAAAAATTCATTGGTAGTGTGCACCGCTCTCAGGCTGTGTTTCACTGATGCTTGCTGTAAGAGTCTCAGTAGTCTGTTTGCCATGAATAAAATCTGGCGATTCCTCACTAAAGGTCTGCCATTCAGTGCAAAGGGTCATAAATTACTGAGAGACAGGGGTTAACTATTTTCCACAACTAAAATGAACATGTGCATTAAGCAAATGAAGATTCTTTATCTATGAACCAAAGCAATAATAAAAATAATTAAATATAATACAAATTAAAAAATAAGTACACACAACAACATCAAAGTCTTGTCTGCAGGTCTGAACTCTCTACACTGTGCTGTTGGTTTAACACCTTCAATTTTAATGTACAGTACAGGCTTATAGTGGAGAAACAACTGCCCACAGACTCATTTTCGACAAACCATATTTCTTTTTTTACATAGCCCCTGACCTGAACACACTGCCATGGTGTTTTTAACAGGTTTTGATATTTCCAAATTACATGACAAACAACAGGCTCCTGTGATGGCTACGACACATTGACTTTGATTTGGCAAAGGGTTTTCTTTTTCTTTCAAATTTTATTAATATTGTTAAGCAAAACTGGTAACACTTTACAATAAGGTTTATTAGTTATAGTTAGTTAACAACATTAGCTGACAAGCTCAGAACGGACAATACTTCTACAGCATTTATTAATATTAGTTAATGTTAATTTCAGCATTTGCTAATGCTTTATAAAATCACGAGTTGCGCTTGTTAACATTAGTTAATGTATTGTGAACTTACAATGAACGACTGTCTCTTCATTAACGTTGACAAAGATCAAAGACAAAGTGTTCGCTGATTCTAAAAAAGTTTTTATTATTATTATTATTATTATTATTATTATTTTAACGTATATACGAATGCCCCTCTTTGGCAGGCTTAGATATGTTTGATTAGGTTTAGATCTAAACTCTGCAGTGCACCTTCAGGGTTAAGATTTGAGAAACCCTGGTATAGAGTATCTAAAAAGCACTCTGGTGCAAGACACTTTGTGTTTTTAAAGAGTAGAGTGACATCTAGTGGTTCATAGGAACCATGCAGCTGTCAGGACAATTTTTGCTTAAAGTGCCTCTATTATGCCATTTTAAAGGTTGCTAATATAGCTTTATGAGTCAAAGAATCATTTCAAAGTTCAAAGAATCATTCTGTCTAAGCCCCTCCTTCCCGTGAGCCCTTGTCTTCCTCTTTGCTGATGCATGTCAAATGTACGGTTTTTCTGAAGCGATGGTCACATAAAGTATGCATCTGCATTATTGAACTATGGTAGTTTGCTGTTGGCAATATCTTTTCAGTACAACGGGTCAACTTTTCCTGTGTATCAATTTCCACAATTTAGGCTTATGATTGTTTGATTCTCAGGGTTCTTAAAGCGATACGACTGCTTTAAATTCATCAACATTATCATAGAGAAATAATAAAAGCTAAACAAATTTATATTCGCTACATTTCTATGATTTCCCTAGAACTGGAAATAATTATAATAAATAATTAAATAATTTAAATTAAATAATATTAGATTAATAATTAACCACTGATACTTATGTTTTCAAAGAAATATTGTGAAAATAATGAAACATTGCTTTTTTAGGTGTGTGGGTTTATGTTGCTACAATGCAGTCGTTTGCAGCTATGCGTTCATATAAAAATGATTAAGATGTGCATCTCTTGTCCACCAGCTGGCGCGAGTGTCTGTTTTTTCTTTCAGAGTTGGTTACTCAATCGTTTCAGTGCAAACAGGGTAGGTATGAAAGTTGTAATCAGGACAGAAGAAGAGTTTTTGGTTTCAACCATTTGAAAAAAAAAACAATACAAAGACACATTCACAAAATCCATTAAACCTATTAAATACAATATACACGATACAGCATCTTTAGGTCACAATGATGATTCAAGTCAATATAAAAACTAATCTTTATTTATTTTTTCACGTCACAAAAACAAAAATTACACAGCCTATACAACACCTTAAGCAAAATTAAATAACATTTAAAAAGCACTATAGCCTATATAAAGGTCACTATTGTCATTTGCCGTTTGATTTGTCACTATTACAGCGGTATCATCAATCAATTAATAAAAACCGAGGGTTGCTTACTAATTTAATTTAGTTTGTTACTGCATTAAAGAGAAGCCTAAATGTCTGACAAGCTTCTTCAAATTATTTTATATTTTTATATTTAGGTTACCAGTGAAATTAGTTTCATTTGTACAATATGATGAGCTCATTTAAAAAAATCACAGGTAAATCTGATTACTACAGAGAATAAAATGAGTAAAAAAAAATCATACATTTAATCTAAAATAAGTTTTTTTTAGCCTAAGTGATATTTATTTGTGGGCAACACATAATTTACAGTTTAGGTAGGCTTTAAATATCTCGAACATATATTTTATATATTATTTTATTTATTTATTTGCAGACAAATATGGGATTTGTGAGATTAATATAGATACAATATTTGACACTTTAAAGCACACCGAATAGATAAATACATAGAGTTTTTATTTGTTTATTTTTTGTAATATAATTACCCCAACAAATGATCCATTTGTTACATACATACAGTCAAAAATACATACAGTGAGTCAAAATAACAGATAGTTCTATCATATATATATCGTTATATATATATATATATGATGGTTGCGTGAACTGATGCGATATGGTCGAGTTACATTGCTGCAATCAAAAAGAAGACTGACCGGCACTCGTTCAGTGCCGCATACCGCCATCGCACCCGTGACCGCATTTTTCTCGGCTTGCATAACATATCGCGTGACTTACTAGGTTAGTAACGTGAGGGAACGGACAGCGGAGAAGGCGGTGTTGATGATGGTAGGAGGAGATTGTGCGTCGTCGTCTTCCGCGTTTCCCCGGGTTTCAACCACTGTCCTGATTCCATCGTGTCCTCTCCTTGCACGTTTTTACGCTCGGCCCACCCTCCCAATTGAGTTAGTTGTAAAGAAAAGATTAAATCAATTATACAGGCCTCGCCGTCTCCCCCCCTCCGCCTTCACCTCTCCTCTTTCTCTCCCCCCATTGCAAATAACTACCACCGCCTTCGTTCTCCACATGCAGCATCGGAGTACTGGGCCCCGGCGTACCGGCTCCAGCCATGTCGGCGAGGAATACAGCGGCTGGCGGCGGTGACGGAGCGACGGGGGAAAAGCCAGGTAACCTGCCGTTTAAAACAATATAAGTTAGTCCCACCCGGGTCCGCTCGAAGCGGGGACAGTTGGTGTAGATTGCGCTGAGTGCCGGGCGGAGGAGAGGAGAGGGGAGCTCTGGTGTTCCCCGCTGATTGGTTTGCACGCTCGCGTTCTCAGCGAAACTAGGTCAGTAGTTCAGTAGAGCGAACTCGAGCAAACCCGAGCGGAGGCGCGTCGGAACTGCTCGCCGCGCCACATTCGGGGCTTTAACGCCGCTTTTCACCACATATTCTGGTTTTATTTTGACTGACAACTAGGTTTTTAGCATGTAGTATGTTGTGCTGTAGTGATTTTGCGAGGCCTTTGGCAGTTTGGCTGCCATCACGTTCAGTCAGTTGTGGCTATGCTAGTTCTTTAAATGTCTTAATGTTTATTTGCATGTTACTGGCGTTTTTTTTGTTCCTTTACACTTTGTATCTTTCATATGGCATGCTTTAAAAAAAAAAGAAAAAATCATGTATGTTGCTAACCTCCAGTGATAAGATAATCTGATTTTATCCGAAAAAACGATGATTTAGCCTATTTTTTACATTTGACATATAACGGTGAAAATGACAAAAAAAAAGTTAAACTTTTTGTTTTTCCGGTTCCTTAAAATTAGCCGTGCCTTAATTTTGTGTGTGGGGGTTTAATAAAATGTATCTATATAAAAACACAACTTTTTATAAAATTAATTGCATTCAGCATTAAAAATAAAAAGCAAAAAATAATCATTACAATTAGTGTATTGACTTTTTAATATTTTATATTGCCGCAACACATTAACACATTGCCATATGGCCAAATATTCAGAACAGTTTTTGTTTTATTTTATTTTTGTAGGACTTTAAGACCTGACCAAATGAACAGCTTGCTCTTTCAGCAAGTGAGTCAAATTAATTCATTAATAATCTGACTGACTGAATCATAAGTGCTTTGATTCACAAAAGTTAGTAAATTTGTAATACAATTGCTCATAAATATGATGATTTTGTTTCAGCCACAGTTGAGGTGTGTAGAAAACTATAATACTGACTTTTGATGAATCATCTTTTATATAGATAATTCTTTAGCCTACATAAGCCCCAAAGAAGTGGTCATAATGTGTTGTTATACTTCAGAATGTTTGTTCTATTTATTCGTTTTATTGTAAGTATACTGTGGGGAAAAGTCTTTTTTTTTTTTGGTATATTTGTTAAATATATTGAGTTTGGCAGCTCACAAATACTCTGTCTAGTAGAGATGCCTTTCCCTAAGTGAATTCGGTCTCGTTTTTAATGAGTGAAACTGCCTCCTGTGACGTAAATGTGAATCATTAGCATTGTGAGGTCATAGTGCTGCCTGATCTAGTCTGATTTCTTGCAACGTGACCTTGTAACGTGATGGTTGTGTAATATGTAGGTCAAACTCGGCACGCTTGTAGGCCAGAGCTGTGATGCCCTCCTCTTCCTCAGGCGCTGCTTTCTCTCTTCAGCCTACCTCAATCAGTGAACCTTTGCATAACTGGGCTATAAACAATCCGAAACAAAGCTGTTTAATGTAATAGGGCACTTGTGCGCTTAATTCTTGCTAAAGTGTGTAACCTAAATCTGCTGTCAGTTTGGTTCCTCTCGTGACAGACCCCCCCCCTTCCCCAACACTGAAAAACGTGACTGGAATTTAGGGTCTCATCTGGAAAGTATGTCTCTTAGGTAACTGGCCTTTTGAGTTACAGATTCCAGTCATTTTGGTGATGGGTGTTTTTTCAGGTCAATTATTCTGGTAAATTCTGGCAAAGTTGAGAAATAAAATGCACTTGTCCTGGTGAATTGTCTGTGGAAAGTTATGTTTATGGGAGGAACAACAGCATTAACGCGGCTGCATTTTATTAATATTTTAATGTGAGTCTTCCCTCACTGTTATTGATATGTATGTTTATAAATGAAAATAATAAAAATGATCAAATGTAATAGAAAATTGCAATGCGAAAAAATGTAGTGCATTGGAAAAATTCACAAATTGGCTGAATTTATTTCTACATTTACATTTTCAAAGCCTTGTTGATATTTTATTGAATCATACTTTTCATACATTAAAAGCTTTTAAAGTCTGAATCTGTGCCATCCAGTAATAACGAATTTCCTCAATATTGTTCCTTATCCTTATGGGCTGTATTGTTATATTATGACCTTAATGTTTCTAGCACCATGCTAATGCAATGCCAAAATATTATATTGTATTATGCTATAATTGATATGATATATTTTATGTTATTTAGTATTTTTCATTTTGTATTGCATTGCTTAACACTTAAGCAGTGCTGTATTTTTATTTTATTTTTTTATGGTTTAAACTGATTTAAAAAAAACATGCTTTCTGTATTAATATATTGCATATATACAGCTTAACTGCATGCATTAAACTCATTTAAATGTTAGTTTATCCATTACCTTCGAAAGCATTTATCTTTTAAAAGCATTTCTTAGATCGCTTGACCTGAATACATAAAATCTTTTAAAAGAAGTTTACTCCTGTTTGTAAGGACTATGAAGGCTGTAAAAGAGAAGATTTGATCAAAAGTAGGTCAGCAGAAGTTGGGTTTATTGTGACACTAATAGCACAATGTTTTAGCAATACTTTGATTGACCACTACCTGTCTATAGCTATAGCATATAGATGAAGTATGTTGCTACACCAGATGCTAAGCTACAG
The DNA here is from genome assembly GCA_032357475.1 of Enteromius thamalakanensis. Lineage (NCBI taxonomy): Eukaryota > Metazoa > Chordata > Actinopteri > Cypriniformes > Cyprinidae > Enteromius > Enteromius thamalakanensis. The sequence continues at coordinate 20,215,199 of JAUCMT010000039.1, read as the reverse complement.
GGAAGTTTAAATCATTAAATGTTGAGGACCGCATGGTGTGAAATAGAGAGCTTTGAAAGTAGTTGCACATTTGTTTATGAGAAGTGTTATAGGAATTTGAAAGTATTATTTTAATGTGCAAACAGACACAAGTTCAGTTAAAAGTCTAATTATTTAAGATCTCAGTCTAGTGGTTTATGTGCAGCACTACTCATAAGTGCTGCCCATACACCTCGTCATGGTCTCTGGAGAGGCTCCTGTGATTTGAATGGTGAGGCTATTTTGAGAATTCGTTTTTGTAAACTCAATGGGTCTTGTTCAAGGTCTCGTCTCTAAAGGACATCTGTACAGACCTGCTATCATGATTATTAAAATCTTCTGAGTCAGTTCAGTTCAACTTCAGCTTGTCTTAACTTCCTCTCTTGTCAAAGAGACGGTTTCCTGTTGCCTCCATGTCTAGACGTTTGATATTTTTTGTTGTTGTTTGAATCATGCTATTTAGATGTTAAGTATTTATTCTTCCCTTGTTTTCAGACAAACTATTAAGATACGTGTCCCTCTTAAAATACGTGTACGTAATTTTATATATATTTAGATATAATTTTGTTGTTGTTTGTTTGTTATAGCTTTGAGATTTTATATAAAGAAGTGCCAGCATGAAGCTCAAAGAATTTATCATTAACTTATCCATTTTATTACAAACCCACATCAAAATGATTTCTAAATCCAATGCTTATTTCTAGGGGTGTAACGGTTCGATACAGTATTGTCACGGTTCGGTAACTTTTGCGGTTTCTTCTTTTATAAAAATCAAGAGGCCTTATTTAAAAAAAATTTTTTAGGAGTGTCATAATTTTGTAGCGTATCTATGTATTGTTTATAGCAATGGGTTAATTGCCTAATTATCAAAATAATTGCATTCTTTTAAAGCAGTCTATTGATAAATTGGCAGCTGTTGAGGCAAGGCACTTCTGTGGTTTGCTAGAAAAAATTAGGTCATGTAACTAAAGGCCTTTTTTTAGCTTTTTGTTTTAGATATTTGGCATGTCTATGGATTCTCACATTTTAGATGCAAGTTCAAAACTGAACTGAAAAATGGAGCGTACCATGCAGAAGAGTCCTCTTCACTACATTCATATGGAAAAGTCTGAAAAAGATGAACATGATTGCCTTGTTTTGGCATTATTGTGTTTTGCTTTGTTCATACAGAAAATCCACCATCCAATGCCAAGATGCTTCAACCGGCTTGTTTTGTGGTTTTAAACAACCTAGACATTATAATTGACATTCATGCTTTAGTGAATGGAACGCACCAGTGTTTTATTTAACTGTGGGAAGAATTAACATACATCTTTATCTCAATCATCAATCATTTACTGGTAAATAAAGCACTATGCAAGTTGCACATGGAATCAGCAACTATATCCTTTTTGATTTTTAAGCTTGAAGCTAATAGCAGACATGATAAATGTTTTCTAATATGCTAACTCTTAGTTGTGTGTGTATATATAGATTGTTGCCCAACATTGTATTTGAGGGTAAACCTAATTGATTTGTCCCTGGCAATCTTTCATAACAAATCATTTTAGCTGAAATCAGTATTTCATGTCTGTTTATTTCATTTGTTTTGGTAAGTAGCCATTTAATAAGTAGAATAATCTACAGTCAGCCAGTTGTTATTGAACAATAAACCAACTCGGGTTGAAACCAGGCTCTCTGCTTTGTCTCGAAGTCCTGATGACCCTTTTGTTGTTTAGTGACTGAATAATTGTAAGCTGGCCCTTACTCACAAATGAGTAAATATTTATTTTATAATAAGTTACAACAGATCCTTCTTCGCTTCAATAGAGCTGACTTGCAAAAGCATTCAATACACTACAGAAAACCAGAGTTTACAGGACGTCAAAGTAGTTCTAATTAAACCCTGTGGTTTCCCGTTTGTCCAACATTTAGCTTAAAAGTTAACTTAATACTCAAATGTGAGACGTCAAATACTACCAAGGTGTGGTGCCAAAAGTGTGCCAAAGCTGAAAACATTAAAGTGGAACCACTGACCTACTTTCACACAGTATCGTCACGTTTCCTGCACAACGTTTGACGTAAATAAATTGAGTTTAGACATGTTTCTCGTGCAGCGCTATAGAAACAGTGCAAAGTATTATGAATAATGAACTCACCTTGTGATTATTTTTCTCCATGCTGACAAGTAGTGCTTGCATAGTTTTTTTTGTTATTTAGACAGATAATCTAGTAAATTATTCAGGCGTTGTGCAACTTATAGGTGTGTATGCTTTTAATGACATTATAATTGCACTTAAAATGCATTTGTTTTGAGAAGCAGGTAAGGTGATGAGTGATGTGCTTTGAGGTTGAATACACTGCAAATAATTGTACATAAGCATGTGAATAATTCTGTTTGTATGTATTTATATGCATTTGAATGATCCATCCAGGAAAATGAATAGTGAGTCAGTGAAACGGCCTTTCTCTTTTGCAGATAACATCACAGAGTCGTCATGAGCGCTAGTATCCGAATGCAGGTCAGTGAAGTCCAGGTAATATCATGAGCCAGTGAAAGACGGAGCTCTTCACTGTTGGGTGCGGCCTTCCTATCGGCCCCATAAAACCAAATAATCCCACCGCAGATCTTCACTCCAGCACACAGGATTAAAAATCAGGTTGTTGCCGATCTGTTAACGACTATTTAGGTCACTAGGCCTGCGGAGCGCTGTTAAATATAGGAGCCAGGGGCACAAGCTGTGTTTGGCCTGGCTTGTTCCATTGTCGCCTGAACCTGATGGCACTGTGACAACACACACACACACACACGCAGAGTACATGCACGTGTACGCATGACCGGTCTGAGGAGGACGCGCAGATGCAGTTCAGGGCTTGATGAGGTGGAGCGTGTCTGTTGATCTTAGAGGCTTAAAGCAACAGGTCAAGCAGGCGGGAAAACAGACTGGCCTGTTAAAGCCTCTTCATGAATAAGTTGCTCTGCTTGCAGGGAGTTTGTGAATGGATTATGGTGGTCAATGGCAATAACAGATGGCAAGTACAGCTCTTTTATGTGTCTGCCAGGTGCCAGGTAGAGCTGCACAGTTTGCTTAGAGAAGTAATATTCCAGTTGGTGCAACAAATACCGGGGGTTGTGATTTGAACTCGATATGATGAACAGTGTTTATGTGAAGTGTGAAGAGCTTTCTTGCATTATTTGTGTTCACTTTTTATTTATTTATTATTATTATTTGTTATTTCAATAATAACCAAAATTCTTTTTATGTTATTGTTATTATTAAGCTTATTTATTTATTTCTAATTCACAGTCTATTAACATAGTAGCTTTGCTTTGGCATGGGCTAGTTATTTTAATAGAGTAATAATTTAATCAATAACTTTTTTTAATTTATGTAATTTCTTTCAGTATAATAATAATATGGGAATATTTATTTGCATTCACATTGTAGTTTTACTTAAGCATGGATTATTTGTTCTTTCAATAATATTATGTAAAGAAATTTTATTTATTTGCATTCATATCGTATCTTTACTTTAGCATAGGCTAATTATTGCTATTAATTTAATAATTAAAAGAAATATTTTAATCATCACACTAGGGATTTTTGATTTTACTTTGATTAGTTGAAACCAAAACTGAAATTGAAATGACAATATCAGTAAATTTCATTGAAATTAAATGATCAATAACATCTGCTTTCATTTGCAACAATATCTAAATGCTGCAGTGATTTTTAGTCGGAAGCTAAAGCTGTTTTAACTCAACAGATGCGTGATCTTAGTGTTTGACAGTGCTGTTCTGTCCTCAGTAATGAAGACTGGATATTATGTAAATAGAAACACATACACTGCTATAAAGGCTTCTTGTTTTAAAGCTCTGTTTCAAATATGAATCTCGGAAAAAAGTATCACACAGAAATCCTTTGATTGTTTGCGCGCCGATTACAGATGGTCTGATTCTTTAGATGTCGGTTATGAAATCTATTCCACAGTGCCCTGGTTCCAATATGTAGCACGTAGTTGGTGTTTAGGCAAGTTTATTTTTTGTTAGTTTACTATAATAAGTCCCTCCCACCCTTGGCAGGAGACGCATTAGAGGAAGAACCCCAGGGCCTCTCTGTCTCTCTGTCTGGTTTGATGACCCCCACCTCAGCCACCGGCATGGCCTCAGGCATGGAGCTGCCCAGAAAACGGAAAGGCAGCATGGACACCCCGTGAGTAGATTTATGTACTTACATATTTACATTTCTCACTAGTAGAGGCTGGCGGTTTGACAAAATATGACAGTTACTGTGTATATATAACAATGTTGAATTATTTTAGCACTAATAGGAAATTAAAGATTGGAGTGATTTAACTGAATGGTTTGAAGCATAGTTTGTATATTAAACCAAAATTTTGAATTTAGTTACTACTCGAGTAACTGTTTTGTTGTCACTTTTAATGTTAAAACATTAACATTTAAATTAATAATTATTAACTTAGTTAAATGAAAACTATTAACGGATTAAAAATGTATATTTTTAATGTTACATTTATAAAGTTATAAAAGATTTTTAAATAAATACCGTTCTTTTTAATCCTGGAAAAATTTGTAGTTTCTTTCACAAAAATATATTAACCATAACCATTCTTGGATCATTTTAAACTGAGGACTGGAGTAATTCAGCTTTGCCATCATAGGAATAAATTGTAAAATGTCACTGTTACCATTTTTACTGTAATTAAGCGTTTGAATAGTAGTGTAGTTTTTTTTTTGTTTTGTTATTTGTAGCTTAAACACAAACCAAATAGTTCTGTGCTATTAGTTCTCCTGATTAGGGCTGGGCGATATATATCGTACGATATATTATGCGCATCTCATCAGTAAAGCCGGTTCTTTGATTAGCGCTAAA
>JAUCMT010000039.1:20172475-20202476 GCA_032357475.1 Enteromius thamalakanensis | reverse complement strand
AAATAAAATGACCTTTTAAACCGTTTAACTGATTGTGTTAATCGGTTAAACTTCAAATCGGTCGGTTAACGGTTAAAATGAGCATCCCTACTGTGGAGTCATTTACAGATAACACACTGGTGTTCAACTAATAAGCATCTTCATCGATTGCAAACAATAGGATGCATTTGCAGAATTGTTCTGCTTACTGTAGGTTTGTGGCCACTTCATCCAAAGCTCTTTACATTCTCTTTGTTCGTAAATGTAACATTCAGCCATTACAAGTGAGAAACGGCTGCAGAGATTCAGTTGTGAATAGGTCATTGCTAACGCCTTAGAAAAAAAGAGACCGCGTGTTTAGAATAAACTACACATTTCTTTATGCAAATTAAGTTACAAGACGAACGTCACCTTTGTAATGACGTAGAAGTTATTTTTTCCTCATTAGAAACATGCTTGAGTTATAGAAAAAGTTAATTCTTCTCTTAAAAGTACATTTTCCAAAAATTACCACCCACCTCTGGCCACATTTAGCACATGTAGCTATATCATGGCCAGTGTAAATGTTGCAAATGAAATGTGTACTTGCTTGTACGCTCTGAGCTGGGATATTAAAAGATAAAGGGTATAAAAAGCTTAAAAAGGCTTGCTGTCAAACTAAGTTGCTCTGCTTATCCCTGCATGCTTCTTACAGAATTTGTATTTAGCCATTTTAAAGCCTTATTAACTGCTAATTCACTGTATACAGCCTTCCTTTACCACAACACATCATTTTAGAGATTTTTATTCTTCACATATTTCTTTGAGTGACTCTAGATGGTTGAATAGCTCATCTGACTTAGACTACACATTCATTCTGTGCAGAAAAACTAAACTCCCACTTAGCATAGCACACTTTCCCTTTCTTTCGGATGTGTTAGTTAACCTTTGCTCTGTTGTATTTGTGCAGTACTGCAGAGAAATGTATCAACACTGGTACATGGGATATTCGAACATGACAGGGTGTCTCTCTTTACCTCCTTGTTTTGAGGATTAAAACGGAGAGAATGTCGCCGCTGTGTTCTCGGGCCACAAGCCAAAAGGGCCTAACAATGTGTCCCCGCTAGTCCCCCAACAAAGTACCCAGTGTCCCCAGCAGCAGCACAAGCACTTTGCCAATAATTGCAATAAATGGCTCAGTTATTCTTTAAAATCTGTGGCTAATGGTTGGAGCTTGACTGTGTTACCCAGGGAACAGCAGTGAGCTGAGAACCAGCCAACCTTTCACCCAAAGGATGTGCTCTGCTCTCTGGAACCATCACAGGGAGACCCTGTCCCGATAAATGTGCAGTTATTATATCAATATCAATTGAGAATTATACTTTCAGGCACTGTGGTTTCTGTGATCACATCAGTGTTGCTATCATAACTTGAATTAAATTAAACAATTCTAAAAGCAGAGTTAGAAATGCTGCCGAGGCACAGAATTAAAATAAATCATTTTAGGTTCAAGTAATAAAATTCTTAAATCTTAAAGCTAAGATTAAAATAACTGAAAACTAGGGCTGTGCAATATGGATAAAATAATCATATTGGGATTTTTTTTAACTAATATTGCGATTGCAATTTTATTTGCAATTTTGGCAACTGTTTTTGCTTTTTCAAACAAGCTTCATACATACATTATAAATCTATTCAGTGCAAAAGAAGTGCATAACAAAACATTTCACAAGACAATGTGTGCATGCATCATATCTGTGCACATATGATAGGTAATTGCGTCAATAATTTCTTTGTGCTGTTTCTGAATAAAAAAAAACCTGAATAAAAATCTAAATCAATTAATAGATAAAATTGCAGCCTTATTCGATTTAGAAATTGCATGTGCTTAAATTGCGATAAAGCTAAAAAAAATAAAATAAAATAAAGCTAAAAAATACAAAAAAGCACATAACAAAACTAAAACTTATTCTATTAATAAAAATGAAAACTAAAAAATATAAAAATAAAAACTCATTTAAATATGATGATATAAATAATAGTAAAATAACAGATCACATTTTTCTATCTATTCGGCCCCAGTGTTTTATTTTTTTGTTTTTTTTCTGATCAAACACTAGATTTTGTTAAATTCTAAACACATTTTTGGTGTCTGAGTATTTCCTTCCTGTATGGCATTAGTCACGTATAAAGTATGCATTACAACGGCATTTATTTCATATTTAGGTTTTGAAGTTTTTACTTATTCACTTACTAATCCTTCAAAAGCTTTCTGTTAATGTGTGTACAGATTGCCTAAACCTTGCTGTTTAGTGTAATGTTAATTTTGTTATTTCCTCTTTATTAAGGATAAACAGAGCTGAACAAGATGATGTCTGATGCCAGTGACATGTTGGCAGCAGCCTTGGAGCAAATGGATGGTATCATAGCAGGTAAAATTGTGGTCATGTATGCTTTTCAACAGTAATGTTAATCGTACCAAAAGTGAATTAAAACCTCGACGGTCCCCCCTTAAACCTGACAAAATAATTCACTTTACATTGGTAATCATTGGAAATGTTCTGCAGTGAAAATGTCACAGACTCATTTTGTGAAAACCTTGCGGAGGTTTAAAGAGAGTAAGATTGGACCGATATTAGCAAGCTGACTAAATGCTCTGGCATATGAAGTAATTTATCACTGGCTTATTATAAGGCTGACATTTCAAGTTGGAGTCTCCTGTCAGATCACATGATTTCCTGAGGTTTTAGCAATTAAAGCATTTGCTCTGCCCTGGTTCTGACTTCAGAACTCGAGTGGTTATTTGCCAGCAGCATGCTTTATGATAAGGTCATACTATATTTTTATGCCGCAGACCATATATAATAATTATTATTATTATTTTTTTTATGATTGCTTATTTCAGAAATACCGTACATTGTGCTTTATTGTATATAATATTTACTTACTCTTGTATTGTTTGACTCTCATGAGCATTTAATGTGTAACTTGTATCTCTTTTTCTGCATAATATTGTCTAAATAAAATAAAATCAGCTCCTCATTCACTTCTTTTATTTATTGCGCTCAGGCTCCAAAGCTCTGGACTACTCCAATGGCATCTTTGATTGTCAGTCTCCAACATCGCCCTTCATGGGCAGTTTGCGAGCCCTGAACTTACTAGAGGACCTCAGGGGTGTTCTGGATCTCATGGACTCTGAGGAGAGAGAGAGCTTGCGTTGTCAGATCCCAGACTCTACAGCAGACAGTCTGGTGGAGTGGCTGCATGGTCACCTGGTACATACACCACATTCCAGAGCTCTGGAATTCACTGTCTACTCTAGATGTGAATATGAGCTAACATACTATGTGTTGCCATGTTGTAAGGAAGCACGTGGTTATTTATACATCCTTTATTTATAGTTAGTCTATTTTCCCATTGGCCCGTAATCTATTTTCAGTAAAAAAGTATGTTGTGTGTTGGTTTATGTCAGTTGGAAGTATTTTCGGTTGCACTACTAGGCCTATGCTCAATATTTTCATTCTGCTGTAATAAGGATTTTTAATTGAGGTATTATAGCATCATGTGCGGTAATTCTATTCATAATTAAGAATGCAATGAAGTTTAGTTGCCTCTAGATATTAGTTACAGCAGATCCAAGAAACGTTATTCTTGTGTCTCAAGCGAGACTGAACAACTGCCAAGGAACACATAGGACCATATTTAGTCAGTTTACATGGATTATTATGTTCGTTCACCCAGTGTTAATGTTTTTTGGCACAATAAATGGTGCGTAAAAAACCCTGATTCTCAAGTGACCCCGTTTTTCTTAGTATCACTACCTTTTAAAAGCATAATAATTACTGTTTCAAGCCTTATTATGTTGGATTCCAGAAGTATTTTATTATAAATAATTTCTGCTTTTTTTTTTTCGGACAGTCAAATGGACACATTTCAGTCACCGGTGACGTTTACCAGGACAGACTTAATCGTCTTGAAAGTGATAAAGAATCCCTTGTGCTTCAGGTAACTGTTTAAGAAGAAGAAACGGTTGGGTCAGCAAGATTTTTATAAGATTTTAAAATAATTAAATCCTTTTTCAGAACATTTTAATATTTACATTTTCCTATTATAACAGCTGAATGTTCAGCGGCCAGTCATTCAGCAGTCTTCAGTGTCACATGATCCTTCTGAAGTCATTCTAATATGATCATTTATTTCTTAAAAATAATTTCTTTTTATGGTCAATGTTTAAGACTGCTTTCAATTTTTGGAGAAACCCTGACACATTTTTTCAGGATTCTTTGGCAAATGAACATTTTAAAAGAAAAGTGTTTATTTGTAATATAAATGTATAAATAACTGTAAAATAAAATATTCTTTTAATAGTGTTTACTGGCACTTTCAATCAATTTAATGTATCCAAAAATGTTTTTGTAGGTAAGTGTTTTGACGGATCAAGTGGAGGCACAGGGAGAAAAGATAAGGGACCTAGACCTGTGCCTTGATGAACACCGTGAGAAACTAAACGCCACTGAAGAAATGTTACAACAGGTGGGTTTAAAGATGTTGCTTGTTTATTGGAGACATGGTGGTTGGGTACATGTGCATTTTGCACATTAGAGCTTAATTTCAGCTTTTAGTTTCCTATCACAGATTCACTATACTGTGAAATTACAGGCAGTAATAAAATTTTAGACCGGTTTTCTATGTTCATGCTCTGTTTGTGAAATCTTGTTCTTAGGAACTCCTGTGCAGATCTGCCCTTGAGACTCAGAAGCTGGAGCTTATGGCAGAGGTTTCCAACTTGAAACTGAAGTTAACAGCAATGGAGAAAGACCGACTCGATTTTGATGACAGATTTGGAGATAGTGAGGTAAAAAACACGAACGCATGCATGAGGGAATAAATGTGTAAGCATGCCTTCATATGAAAATGTCAGTGGCCGTGCCTTAATTGTAAGGCTTTTCATTGGTTAATTTGTGATTCCACCGTTGGCACACAGAGCTCTTTTGTTTTGGCCGCTTTAACATATTTCAGTTGCAATGACTTGAATGTTTGTTTAGATTCGTGATTCTGCAGTATAGCCAACCTTTTGTTTCTGTACAAGCCTAAAGCAGAAAGACATGCATTCAACAGTGAGATTTGTTAGCACTCAGACTACCAATCACGTCATGTTGTGGTACAGAAGTCTGTTCCAATGCACTGGAATGTTGAGCTTTTAACTGTTCTCTGCTTTGTTTGCTGTCTGGGCAAAATGGCAAATGCAAAAACAGCCTTTACCAGATACCATTTCCTCTCCAAAAAATGGTTTGGGTGGCCTCTCTTCTCTCTAGAAAGTAGTCATTACCTCTAAGGACTATGCCCCACTGTGCATGAATGTGAGTAGGAAAGGAAATCAGCAAGAGGTTGTTGGAGAATGGGTTCAACTATTTCAGATAAACCTTCCCTAAACCATGCTTGTCCAGTACACAAATACACTTCCTGTCAAGGTGAGCGTTTTTTGGCAAATTACAGACGTAGGGGTGGGCGATATGGCAAAAATATAATTTTATCATGATTCTTTGTTATTGATTTTACTATTTTGCAAGTTGAGCAGTACAGACAAACTAATTTGCCTTTTTTATAAAAACAAAGCCTTTCAGGGTAACAAAGTATAAAATAAAGATATAAGATAAAAAATCGTTGTGTTTATCACAAGAAAGAAATTAATGCAGGTTTGGGGACAACATGTAAATAAGTAAATAATGACACAGTTATCATTTTTAATGACAAGCGGCGGCATGTTTAGCTCTGTCCCTTTAAGAGCTGCACGCATCTAATATACTGGCACTTTTTTCTCTTGATTGTTTACTTTCACTTTAGACACAAGCAACTGTGTTTTGTGACCGTATTACCACAATAACATGTGATAAATATCTTAGTTCAGTAGTTAGGCGATGTTTTACCGGCTTTTAGTGCGCGCACGCTTCAGGTGTATGCACTGGAAAAGCCAAAGCACACATATGAAGTGTTTAATCGGCACGACTTAAAAGTGAATAATGTACTTTTGTGATTGTGAATAAGTGCAGTGTCCGGTAAGTGTAATTCTAGTTAGCACTGATGTGAATGTATGTCGCGTTGGACAGTATATTGAGACGGAGATGATAAAATAGCACGATACTACTGCCCACCCCTAGGTGTAAAGCAGACTAATATCTTATGACCTCCAGAGCAGCTGGCCTTGTTGTCCAGGGTTGCTTTCGGTCCTTATCCATAACATGTTTTATTTAGGCTAGGGAAATGCTTTTATCACTTCAACACACATTTCTGAGTCAAACAACAACCAAAATTGGAGAAAAGCTGGATGGTTTTCGATTCATGGTCTCTGCACCTGTGTGTTCACAGTCGGCCACTGAAAAAGGTTTTGTCTCCTTGTTGTTTGACAAACGCTCCATTAAAGGCCTTTCTTTGTGATTGTGCTTTTCATTCTTCTTAGAGTATTGCAGAGCACATATACAGATTATTTATTGTTTAAACTGTACACTAAATTGGCAAGTGTGTTTCGTCTAGGTTGGTCAACTCATTCTTCAAAGATATAAATTATTTCTGCTGTTTCCTGTTATTTTGCTGCCACATAATTTACCGTCTCAGACTCTGGTTTGTGTCCTAAAATATCCTCCGTTAAGACTAAGAGTATAATGTTATTTTAGATTTTGAAGTATTATCAGAACTACTGTAGCCTGAAATACCTGATGTACACTACTGATAAAAATTTTTATACATTTTAAAATGTAATTTTTAGGTTACATTTTTAGTACTCCAGTCGTCAATGTCACATGATCCTTCAGAAATAATTTTAAATATTCTTTTAAAGTATTTATGAGATTTCTTATCATCAGAGTTATAAACCGTTATTTTTGAACTGTAGTGTATTCAGATTATCCTTTCAGGACCAATGCTCTAAGTGGATGCATCTGTATTTTTTGCTGTGTTTACAACGAGAGTCTGCTCGGATGTTTATTGAATCATAAATCCACGGCTGAATGCTAGACGTTCTGACAAAGAGCTTGGCCTGAAAGGCCCGTGTGCTGAATGGAAGCTTGTCACTAGATTTTTTCCCTTTCTTTTTTTCTTGCTGCTCGTAAAGCATTTCTAAAGATTGTTTGTTAAACAAACCGTTTCAAACTTGAGAGTAGAGTTCTCTTTGAAGCCTTTTGAAGCAAAATTGTTTAGGAATATGGCCATGATTATCTCTGTGTGTTTAGAAATGAGTTTTTAATATTATAAGATTCCTTGTAAATGTTATTTTATTTTTGTAGTAATATATGCAGTCAGCAGTTTAACTTTAATTTAGCATTTCAGTACATTTAGCATCATTCAATAATAATAAAATAAGTTGCTTTTGCTAAAATGCTTTATGCACTTTGTGAAATTCTATGGAGATTGCTTGGCTTTTAAATCCTTTTTTTTTTTTTTAAGGGTTTGATTTTGGAGATTAACGAATTGAGATATCGCATTTCTGAGATGGAGAGTGAACGGTTACAGTATGAAAAGAAATTGAAGTCCACTAAGGTAAGCTTCAATCCAAACTGAAAACAACAACTGATGTCACCATCTTTAAACTTCCATAGGGTTTTCCCTCTTCTTTTGTCTCTCTTGTATAACCTGTCATCTTTCTTGTTATCTTTAAGTGTCTATTTTCCTTTTCCTCCTTGGCTAACCTCTCTGCCGATAGTCGCTAATGGCCAAACTCTCTAGCCTGAAACTCAAAATGGGCCAGATGCAGTATGAGAAACAGAGGAAGGAACAAAAAATCCAGGCGCTCAAGGTCGGCGTACCTCAGGGTGGTTGCTGCATGTGGTTGTGATGCAAATATTTTTGTCACTTTTAATGGAGGTTTCAGTTTTAAGTTTAAACATTATACAGTTGCCACATTTATTAGTTTATTAACAGTGCACTGATATTCTTTTTTTGAGTCCAGATACATTCTAAAGCCACTCTTGAGCCTGTTCTCTCATGTCACTTTTTACTGTCTCAGTTTAACTGATCGCTCCACAGCCCTCCATTTCGTACCATTTTGTACAGACAAAGTTCTCATCATGATTTAAAGCTGTTCATTAAATCTGCCCTCCTCTGTAAGCAGTGGCACCAGTATACATTCTCAGCATGTTTAATTAACCACAAGTATGCTTTAGTATGAGACTCTAAGTGATGTTTAAGCTGAGAGGGCTAAATTTCAGACGGCTTTATAATGCAGGAGAAGCTATTTCTGTGGCTACTTCCTATATGCTTTTAAAAGCTCAGTGTGAGGTTTGCATGACTGTATTACTGTAGGTTTTTTGGTTTTATGACCTTCTCAACCACACTGGAAATGCACTGAACTCATAAAGCTCTTGAATGTGATCTTCATGCTATAGACACACATATAATTAATTAATTGAGTATTTGGCTGTTTGTGAGATAATCCAGTAACAACACTTTGTCAAACCTTCATTTTGCATGTGCCATGTGTTGATCTCTCTGATAGTAATTAGTAACTGCATGGTATGGAAACACTAGGGGTTTAACTTGTTAACTTCAGTGGTGGTCCAGACTTTGGATCACGGTTGTGAGATGTGTGTGCTTAATGTTCAGGAGGAGCTGGTTACGTTGAGAAGGCAGCTGGATGGCAGAGATGGTGATCTGAGGAGGCTGCATGATGAGACAGGGTCCAGATCCCCGACGCCTGCAGGCCTAGACAGCACAGAGAGAGGTGGGCCATGTATAGTTGCAGTTATTCACACTTAGTAATCACCATATTGCCTGTCCCAGCGTGCCCTACAGGGGTCTAGTTTTGTCTTGTCATTATGCTGTATCTGTGATGCTGTACTGACTAATTTAAAATCAAAGCTGGCATAGTTCAAGCTCAGTCAGTTGTTATTGTATGTATTAATGTTTGCTATTTTTTATTTATTTATTTTAATTGTAGTTTTGATGTTTCAGTTTTATACATAAATATATTCTTTTCCTTTGCTGTTTTTTTAAGCTTGGTTTTTGCATTATTTCTGGAGTGTATTATTACTTTTATTTTTATTGTGTTTTTTTTGCTTTTATGTTAATGTTGTTTGCTCTTTATTATATCTTTTTTCTTTACTCTTTGTTTTTAGATTTATTTTTATTATTATTATTTTTTTTTTTTGCTGTTTATTGGGATTCAGTTTATTATAGTTCTTTGTTTTTGTTTATTTTACTTAAAAGAGCTTTATTGGTCCAACACATTTAATAACAGAAGACGTTTAATATCATTACTCTGTCTTAAACAGTTTTCCATACTGAGGAAACATTAAAAAAGAGGCTCAAAGAGAAACGTAAGGGGACTCCATGTCTACCTTCTCCACATCCCTTTTTCAGTTTTTTAATCTTTGTACTATTTTTGTCCTCTTAGTCCTCTGCTTCCTGTGCCTGCATGTTTGGGCATGGTACTCATGAACCTTGCTTTTCTACGACACGAAGCATTTTAAATTACAGTTGTATATTTAGCTTATATAGTCAGAAGTGAATGGATTTAAATATACAAGATATTTGCTATAGGAAAGGGAAAGAAGTAATGCATAACAATCCTTTCTTATGTTGTAGCCCTGACAAAAGTCAGATTGTGGTCGCCATCTGGCATGTCACATTTACATTATCTGTTTGTCTTGCATATCACCTTGTAATGTAACACCTCCTGTTCTTCACTTCCCCTCTTCCCTCCATTATAGTGCCTTGCCTGTAACCCATGTTCACCCTCCTCACGACCTCACAGACTGGATGTCCACTCTTATCTGTGGCTGAATAACATTCACGTTTAATCCCAACAAGCTCTTCCTCGCTTCCATTGTGTACATTTCGCACATTTGTCACAGAAGGTCACTGTTGTATTTCAGCACGACGTGTCTTGTCTACAGTTTATGTGATGCTAAATGTCAGGCCTGAGGCCTAATGTTTCTTTGGCCTTTAGTGTTTAGTCTTTAGCTTACTAAACCTGTGCTTTGCAGATATGGAAGTACAGAAGATGAAGAAAGCAATGGAGTCGTTGATGGCGGCAAATGAGGAGAAGGTAGCTTTAAAGTTCCTTTCCCTTTGCTTTTGAAAATCATGAAGGAAATTCATTTAATGATGATTTGTGTAGGATCGCAAGATTGAAGAGTTACGACAGTCACTCATGCGTTACAAGAAAGTGCAAGAGATGGTCATGTCAGCACAAGGGAGGAAAGGTGATTTGTTTTATTTTAATAAAAAATTCAAAAGTGTTGTCAATAAAATGTCTGTCTGTCTTGTAATCAGTTTAGTTTTTAGTGTTATTTTAGTAATCTTTTTGGCCTAGTTTTATTATACTTTGAAGTTGTTTTATTAATTTTAAGTGCTTTTATTATTTTATAATTTCTTATTTAGGTTTGTTCCTGTTTTAGATTTAGCAATTTTAGTACTTCAACTTAAACTCATTTTATCTTAATTTTTTAATGTTTTTTTTATCTTTATTTTAATTAATGTTTAAAAATATATTTAAATTATTTTTAATGAAGTAACAACACAACTTGTAGTACAAAATGCATTATAAATGCATTATTAAAATTTTTAATTATATATTGTGGAAAATATATATATAAAAAATATATAAAAAAAATAAATAAAAAAAAAATAAATATATATATATATATATATATATATATATATATATACACACACACACATATACATAAATGTACTAATGTAAACATTATCATAAAATTAAAATTCTTAATATATTATTATATCATGTTATATATAACATATATATGTCTGTATACATATTTGTCTGAATATTTTTAATATATAGCATATTTGCATGTGTTTGTATTTATATATGCATAACAAATATGCACAGTACACACTTGCACTATGTAAACAAAAACTTTTATTTTGAATGCGATTAATCGTTTGACAGAACTTCTAACGTTGTATTATATATTGATTATATTATATAGTGAAAGGTGACCTGGATGTGGTTTCTAGACGTTCACCCAATTAGTTAAATCCTGTATGTGCTGCAGATAAGTGGCAGGCTGTATTTGCTGTATGGCGTTTTTCCAAGCTAATGATCGAAATCTCCCTTCTCTCCTGTCTTTCTCATCAGATAAGGTCAAAGAAGGAGACAGTGATGGGAGCAACAGCGACAGCTCCCTCTCCATGTCCACCGCCCTCTCTGTTTCCATGGACACGGAGAAGTCTCTGCTCTCTTATACAGAGGAAGTTGCTGTGAGGGGTCAAAATGAGGTACCATTTTCAGACCGACAAAAATCAATCATATAAAATAATAATTCCCTCGAGGTTACACCGTTCGTCGTTTGTGGTTAGTTTGCATCCTTGTTAAAGAACTATATTTTGTTTTGGCACACATGATCTTAAATCACTGCACTGCAACCTAGAATTACTCTTAATTTAGAGCAACACAGGCTGATTGACAGTTCGGCAAAGTTGTGTTGATGGTGTTTTTTCAAGCTAAAGGCAAAATTGAACACTTGCAGAACGCACGGCATGTCAAACTGTGGCTCATACTGTCATAGACGATCCAAGACACAGAATCACTTGTCAGGGAGTGACTGAATGTCTTCAGATATCACTGTTCAGAGGTGATGGATCCTTGGAATATGATGTATGCAGCAGACCTTTTTGAGCCAAGGACTCCCAAAACTGAGTAAATTAAATGAATTTATGTCATCAGTGTTATTTTAATATTATTTATGTACTATTATTACTACTATTAAAACTTTTTGTTTTAGTTTAAGCTTTTTTAAGCATTTATGAACTTGATTTATTATTATTTTTAACATGTCTGTTTAGCTTCAGCTTATTTATTTCAGTTTTAGCTTTAATTTACATCAACCAAAGCAGCAGTTTTAATTTGCATTACGTTTTCATCTTTTATATTTATTTTTCATTCTATTTTTTTTCAGCTTTATTTCACTAAATGAAAATGACTTTTAATATTTGTAAACCGTAACAACACTGCATGTAATACAAAACAAATCTGCATTATTTATGTATTTTACTTCGGTGTAAAGCTGCTTTGCAATGATATGTATCATGAAAAGCGCTATACAAATAAATTTGAATTGAATTTGAATTGAATGTATTCTGAAAAATGTGCATATTATATTATATTTTGTTATATAAAATGTTTTTTTTTAATTTCGGCAAGGTTATTTAAGATGGGCCTTGAGGGTTCTGCCATTTTTTTTTTTTTAAATGCTGGTGTAGAAAATTTACCTTTGCATGTTCTACTCATCTCTAGGCATCTACCTTTGTCAGTACCCTTCAAGTGCCATCGCTCACAGTCTCATCCCCAGACAAAGCAGACAGCGATTCAGTCCTGGAACAGATGCAGTCATCAAGGTACACCTCAATACATTAAAAAAAACTTTTTGTCCTGTGAGGTTGTTTTTTCATGCAGGTTCATCATCTGAAATCTGTACAAGCACACATGCTTTTATATCATAGATGTGGCTGTAGGTTATGTCTCAAAGCATCCCACCTAAGTTACAGCATCCAAGCATCCTATCCTTAGTTTTAGCACCTCTAAAAGCTTTTCCTTCCTTTGTGTTTTTTGTCATTATCTTTTTTCCATCTTTTCTAGCATTTGAAATGCCTATATCACCACATCACCCTATTCATTCTATCCCATCATTCTGTGGTATTTAAAGTATAATTTTCTCACTGTTAGCACGTCAGTGCATTTCTGCCTATATATCCCACTGCTCACCCATCATGCTTTGCCACCACCTCTGCATCCCAATGCTTGTGTGTTTGTCCTTTTGTAGTGAGAAAGAGTGTCAGGAGCCAACTCAAACACCAGAGACCCCATTAGATGAGAGTCCTGAGTGAGTATGTGTGTCAGGTGGAGTTTGGTTACAAAAACGGCACACTTTGATTTGCCAGTTTTTTGGGTAACCTGAAATGCCACTATTATGAATAGTGTGTGTCAGACACCTTAAAACAGTAGTTCTGAACATCTGTATGTTGAAAATAGTGATGGTAACAATGCCCTTTTATGCTTTAGAGCTTCAGTGGACATAAAATCAGCAAGCCAGGGCAACCTTGATGGAAGAGGCAGTGAAAAGGTGAATTTCAGCTCAATCAAGACTTGACTTGAGTAGAAGTGTATTTATTTTTAAGGTTTAATTATTAGGGTTAGGAAATTTACTGAAAGTGATTAAATGTGAGTATCTATTGTTCTATTTTTTAATTCCAGAAGTTATTAACAGTAGATCAGAGGCCAGCAGAGGTAATTTTTTTTTTTTTTTTTTTGTCAGCAAAAAAAAAAGGATATTTCTCTTAAATCATAAATATTAACATTATTATTAATTTCAGTTTTTATTTAAAAATGTTATATATAAAAATATATGTGTATATATATATATATATATATATGCATTTATTTCTATATATTGTTATTTTATATTTATACATTTATTTTAATGTTTTTACTTTGTTGTTTTTTTTTGTCAGCAAAAAAAAGGATATTTCTCTTAAATAATAAATATTAACATTATTATTAATTTCAGTTTTTATTTAAAAATGTGTGTGTATATATATATGTATGTATATGTATATATATGTGTGTGTGTATATATAAATTTATTTCTATATATTGTTATTTTATATTTATACATTTATTTTAATGTTTTTACTTTACTCTGTTGTATGTGCATTTATATTCAATTTCTGTTTACTTTCAGTTTATTTATGTCAGTTTTACTTTTAGTAATTTTAGTACTTTAAAGCAGAAGTTTCAATTTAATTGCTTTTATATGTTCATCTTATATTTATATTTTATTATATTTAGTTTCACTGAATGAAACAGATTTATAATATTTCTAATTATAATAGTTTGTGGAAAATGTATGCTTTTATATTATCATATTACATTATATAATATTATATTACATTTGTTATGTGAAGTTTCTGAAATGTTTTGTTTCTGCATTTTTAGAGCAAAACATTTGATGAGTTCAACAAGATCACAACTCTACCACTCAAATCTCCAAGCTCTTCTCACACCGCTGAGGATGACAGCTTCGGTAGCAGGAAAATGAGATCTTCCTTTGGACGGGGATTCTTCAAGATCAAGGGGGGAAAGAGAACTGCTAGTGCCCCTAATTTGGGTACGACCGCTGTTTTTCTTCTAGATCAATCTTCCCACGGTCAATTATGTTTCATGGTGATTAAAATAAGCAAAAAGTCCAAAATGTTGGGGTATTTCTAATATATATATTAATTTTGCTAACAAGTATTTTGCTGATTTTGAAAACCCCAACTTTCATGATCTATAACATATTGTGGGAAGAAAGTCTGTATTTTTAAAGTAAGAAATTTAGGCCTAAAGTTGGTTTATTTTCATTTCTTTTCTTCATAGCAAGAGACAATATTAAATGAAGTAATGGTAATTATGGGTGTTTTGAAGTCCTCTTGTCAAAATAATAGACTAAATAGATGTTTAAAGCATTGAGCTCATGTGGTATTTATGAGGTATATGAAGGTTCTGTCCTCATCACATGCTATTTTGTGACCACACTACCCAGCACTTAAATATTCTGACCACATTCTCACATTTCTGTGTGTTCCCCTCACATCCAAACTACCATACCAACTACATTTTTACTTCCATTGTGTTAACTTGCACGTCAGCATGTGATTTGGTTCCATGGTTCCACTCCTAAAATAAACCCAATCCAGTTGTTCTTCAGTTCAGACGAAAAGTCATCTGCAGTCTTGCCTCATGATACTGATTCCAGTAGTTCAAGGCAGACGCTGTCATTTCTGAGCTTTATTTCTTTTAGACTTCCTGTTATTCATGCCATTTTTACTGCTCTGCTCTTTAACTGAACGACTGCCTTGTTTTTTCTTCCTTCCCATAATCTTGAGTTTATTTGATGCCCGACTGACCGTGGTATTGTGGGTAATGTAGTTTGCTGTGGTGACAACAGGACTTTTTCTTTTCTTATGTATGTGTTTGTTTGCACAGCTGAGGTGGAAAGGGACGGCACTGACCATCTGGATCTGGCAGGCATGCCGCAGAGGTCAGCTGACAGTGACAGCACACACACTCTCCCCATTTCTCCAGAGGGCAAGAAAAAGTCCAAAGGAATCAAAGCACTCTTTGGAAAGTGAGTCTAAAACATCTACAGGGTTGGACATATTGGACATTGGGGATCTTTCCTTATCTGGCATATTTTATATCCTGCCGGTGTTCATGTTAACTAAACCTAAAACTATTAAGGTTTTAGTCATTGAAGGAATAATACTTAAACAAAACAAATAAAATAAAACTACAGACTTAATTTACTGAAATAGAATAAGCTGAAAAGAATAATAAAAATAAATAAAATGACCAAAACATACCAAATTAATAAAACTGAAAACAATGAAAATGACTAAAGCTAGAAAAAACTATTTAAAAGGTTAATTTAAAATATGAATAAATACTGTAATTGTATAAATTAATACTGTATTCTAGTGATTTAAAGAATATATTGTTGTAATAATATTTGTGCTGTTAAAAATTAATTGCGATTAATCACATCTAAAATAAAGGTTTTTGCTTACATAATACTTGCACTGTGCATATTTATTATGTGTATATATAAAGACACGCACATACTGCGTATACTATGAAAATATTTACATGAATATATTTATATTCATATAAGTTACATCATATATTTAATATATAAACGAAACACATTTTTCTTAAATATATACATAATAAATATACACAAATATATTAAGTAAACAAAAACTCATTTTCATTTTGAATGCGATTAATTGTTTGACAGCATTAAGTAATATGAATAATGTTTTACATTTAAATGTAAATAATAATGCAATATTAATTATAAATGTATTAATTATTAATATAAATATTATAAAAGTTGCATTATTAATTTTTTTTTTTATTTTATGTCTAATTATAAATGTAATTATTCTAAATTATACTAAATTATAAAAGCATTTTTATTACAAATATGATTATTATCTCTCTATGTGTGTGTGTGTGTATATGTGTGTGTGTGTGTGTATATATATATATATATATATATATACTGTATATATATACTGTATATAATTTTTATTTAGTTATTGAGCTAAATGTGGATGGATTTGTCAGCCCTTGCAGTATTAATTCTTTTTTTCGGCTAATTTGATCTACCTTAATTGGAGTTTAATATGCTAAAAATTACAGTAATTGATGACTTTATTAAGTTCTCTTTCTTCTTTAAAGGCTTAAAAGAAGTCAATCGACCACATTTAACCTGGATGATAACCTATCAGAGAATGAGTTTAAACGGGGTGGAGTTAGAGCCACAGCTGGGCCCAGGCTGGGCTGGTCACGTGACCTGCAGAACACCAACAGGTCAGTAATCACAGTGACACAGGATAGATACCCTTCTCAAAATGGAAAGATTTACCGTTGGTAAAAACTCTGGTGACTGACTTGCATGCGACTTATTGATTCAGAGTTTAAGTTCCTTGGTAAAATCTAATTTATGATGTTGTCTGACTGCTGGAGATATTTACCTTGTCTTTGTACCTCCTATGATCTGCTTGTTTGTGTTTTCCAGTGAGCTGGACGCTCCGTTTGCCCGCTGGTCCCGGGAGCAGGTGTGTGATTGGATGCAGGAGCAGGGACTGGGGTTGTACGTGAGTTTGGCAAGGCAGTGGGTCGCCTCCGGCCAGACACTCCTGCAGGCATCCCAGCAGGATCTGGAAAGAGTGAGCTTTTATTTCTCAGAATCAGGATGAAAGCATATAGTGGAGTCCAAATGTCTGAGACCACATTTAAACCTGGAAATAATCAGTTTTCCTTCTGAGCTTGATGTTTAAGGACTGCTCTGTGTATGCAGGAGCTGGGAATAAAGCACCCTCTACACAGGAAGAAACTCCAGCTGGCCCTGCAGGCGTTAGGCTCAGAGGAGGAGGACAACAAAGGCAAACTAGACTACCACTGGGTGACAAGTACGAAATGAATGTTTATTCGTCCACAGTTTCAGATTTGTTGAGTGTAACTGATTAAAAGGTTTTCTTACCTCTTTCCTTCTGTTTTAGGGTGGCTTGATGATATTGGCCTCCCACAGTACAAGACTCAGTTTGACGAGGGACGTGTGGATGGACGGATGCTTCACTATATGACAGTGGTTAGTTTTTTTTCCCAGACAATATCACGTTTAGACATATAAATGAAAGTTTTAATCAATTAATTTATATAAACTAGGTTTACATCTTTCAAAAGAGAAAAGTCAGAATTGTGAGTTTGTATCAGGCAGTTGTGAGATATAAACTCAAAAGGTCAGAACTGTAAGATAAAACCTCGCAATTTCCTTTTTGTTTGCGGAAACTGGCTTCCTTAGTTTCCTAGTTTTACTTTGTGATGGCAAATCTGAATTTCAGTAGTTGTTGAAGTCTGCTCTCTTCTGTCCATGCTGAACAGGATGACCTATTATCTCTAAAAGTGGGCAGTGTTCTTCATCACCTCAGTATTAAGAGAGCCATCCAGGTCCTTCGGCTCAACAACTACGACCCCAACTGCCTGCGGCGGAGACCTTCAGATGAGGTAGGAAGAGATACCATCGTCTAATCTGTGCTGTCTTGTTGTTTTTGTACTTTTACTAGCAATCCTTATGTTCACTATTATTACAGAACAACATAAGTCCTGCTGAGATCTCTCAGTGGACCAATCACCGTGTGATGGAGTGGCTGCGGTCCGTAGATCTGGCTGAATACGCACCCAATCTGAGGGGCAGTGGAGTACATGGAGGACTGATGGTGAGAAACAAGTTTAAAGTAGATTTGGTTATTTGTTGGAATGGATCAAGATTTGCATTGGAAACCAAAAAGTATGTGTTGTATTCTTGTATTCTAAATAACAAAATAAACACAATAAAAATTACAGCGGTGAGAAAACGGCAACTAAAAAAAGTGATTGGTTACATTTTACCATGTTACATTTATGGAACATGGAATTGAATTCATGTTTAAATTAATATATTAAAAATAAATGAATGCATAAATATCAGTGCTGTCAAACGATTAATAGCATCCAAAATAAGTTTTTATTTACGTAATATATATAATATGTATGTGTGTGTACTGTGCATATTTATTGTGTGTATATATAAGCACAAATACATACATTTATATATTTATAAGATACGCTATTATTGTATTTTTATATAATAGAAAGAATAAATGTATATATAAATTTACTAAATAATACTTATTACACATATATTGCATATATATAATTTATATGTGATTTAATTGTTTAATAGCACTAATAAATATTAAAAAAATAAGTTTTAAAAATAATATAAATTATTACAAAAAAAAAAATCAAACTGTACAGAACAAAAAGTTTGGTTCGCAACGGTGTCAAACCAGTTCATTCTTTGATTCACTTACTCTCCTGTTGCTCAAACAGCAGAGCAGGATGCTAGCAAGGTCATTAAATGTGTACATTGAGTGCAGTGTAAGTCAATTTGGATAAAAGTATCTGAAATGCTGGGTTTTTTTTTTTATTAAATGGGCATAATTTGTATCGTGATTTCAGGTGCTGGAACCTCGCTTTAACGTGGAGACGATGGCTCTGCTGCTAAATATTCCCCCAAACAAGACTCTGCTGCGGAGGCATCTGGCCACTCACTTCAACCTGCTGGTGGGATCTGAGGCCCAGCAACACAAGCAGGAGTGTCTAGAGAACCCAGACTACACCTTACTCACCGCCACAGCTAAAGTCAAGGTATGTTACAGAACACCTCCAGACCATCTACTGCAGAGCTGGCAATGTGATTCAATCAAACATTGTCTGTATCAATTTCAGCCCCACAAGATTGCGTTCGGAGGGTTCGGTAGGAAGAAGAAACAAGAGGAAAATGAAGAGTATGTCTGTCCAATGGATGTGGAGATGCCCAAAGGACACAGCTTCCAGAAAGGCTACAGGGGCATGGAGCTCCAGATCTATGATGATGACCTAGACCGATTCGACCAGGTAGGGATAGAAGTTTTCTGGTGCATAAATCAATATTTAATATATTTATTTATTTATATAAATAATTAGTATTTTCACCTTAAGTTTCAGTCGACTGAATTTAACGTATTAAATCATGCATGCATCAGTTAAATTCTTAAATAATCAGTAATAAACTTTTACTATTTTTTGATTAATATCTAACTTCAAAAATATTTTTGTAAGTAGTGTCTTTGTGCTCACAAAAACATTTATTTGATCAAAAATAGAGTAAAAACAGTAATATTGTGAAATATTATTACAATTAAATATATATATATATATATATATATATATACAGTATATATATATATATATATATATATATAGTAATACATTTACACAAGTGTAATTTATATATGTGATGGCAAATAATAATTTTGATTTCTAAAGTATCACAAAGACCAGATTAATGCTAACTGAAAAATCAGCTTTGTCATGACAGGAATAAATTACATTTTAAAAATGCATTACAATAGGATGTAATTATTTTACAGGGTAATAATATTTAGCAACATTACTTGTTGTATTTGTTATCATATAAATGCAGGCTTGATGTGCTTCAAATATTCAGTTGATTTTAAAAGATTAAAAACAATAATTCAATCATTGATGAATCATTAACACCTGCACAACTTTGTTCTTCTTTGCAATCCCCAGATGGAAGACTCTGAAGGGACAGTGAGGCAGATCGGTGCTTTCTCCGAAGGCATCAACAACTTAACGGTAACGAACAGCTGTTCATCTATTCTCTCTGGTGTTGCTTTATATACCGTGTTTTGCGCCTAAGCTGAGTGTCCTGCGTTTTGTGCTCAGAGTATGCTAAAGGAGGACGAGTTCTTCAAGGAGATCTCCACGTCGTTCCCCAATGCCAGTGTGAAGGATGATGACTGCAACGTGTGAGAGCACCGCAGGGCCACTCTGGCCCCTCGTGCTGCTGCTTTAATCGGAAGTGACTGTGCCAATCCCTCTGCCAACACCGCCACACACACACGCACCTCCATCTGAACGCCAAATATATCAATCACAACCGGGTCAACTCATCCAAACACCATTTTAAAGTATTTCAATTGCCTTTTAAGAACATTTTGTTTAATAAATAATGTATCATAATGGTAGATGGAAGAATGTCTGCCCTGTGTGTGTGTTTTTTATTTGTTAGTGGTCGGTTTTGTTTCTTGTAGATGGATGTGATATGAAATGATTATAACTAAAATAAATTGCAGTCCTACTGTAATCTGCTGGTCATTGGAGGGATACAATATGCATTCTTTTCATCTGTCTGCCTAAATCTGTGACCGATTTCCAGTTTGTGCCAGTTATTATGGTGCGGCAGAAGAGCACAAGGACACTTTCAGGTAAAATCAAAGATATATTTTATTAAATTGTTGATAAATTAAAAGTTGTACACTGCCAATAATTAAATTAGCAATAATCATCAATATTTTTGAACGATCAATCCAGCTGCAGTCTTAAAGTCTGATGTTGGGGGAGGTTTTTTTAATTGTATTTTGACTTGTACATTTTGGTTTATCAAGCCAATACATGCATTGATATACTGCATATGCTTTGTGCATTTGCATGCGGAACTCTGTACAATATATTTTACATCTGGTTTGTAAAGGATTGCATGTTATTTAAGCCTCATTTGGATAAAATATTAGCAAAATATTGTTACTTTTATGAAAGTTCATTGTGAATTTTTTTTCTTCTGCTGCAATACTTAAAGGATAGCAGTAATGTTCTCATTTATGGAAATGCTATTGTGTAGCACAAATATTTAATGCAATACTGGCACATCCACAAAATTGTAAGCAGCCGAAAAATATATTGAAAATATAGTGTCATTCATAACCATTTCAGAGTTACATGTTTGTACTAAATGAATAAAATACTGAACGCATACAGGTTTCATTGTTTCGTGTGCTCTTGTCAATTATTTATGCTGTTTGCTATGTGTCAGAGCAGAAATATTTAGAAGAATTTAGGATTTTGAATGCAAAGGTTGACTACATGTAACATCTTGCTGCCAAAATAAATGCTGTAGGTGATTTTGTCCATAGTGTACCAGTGTCATCTAAATGAAATTTTAAAAATACTTAAATTTGAACTTTAGTAAACACATTTTGTAAACACAAAGGCTTTTGTACCATTTCATGATACATGTACATATATTAATAAATGGCGCCACCTCTTGGACATTCTTTAGATTCTTTAGACATTTAAGAAGTCAATTTTTTCCCATTTTACTCTAATTATTAAATTAACTTCGTTATTAGATTTTATCTTCGGTTAAAAATTATATCCAGTTTTTGCTTTCAGATTTTCAGGTATAAACTAATGAAATAATTGAGTGTCAGTGACTGTTTTCTGGTGGCTTCCAATAGGGGGCACATGAGAGCTCACAAAGATAAACCCCCATTGAACCGCAGTCAAATATCAGCAAGTCCTTTGGCTTATAGAACATGTTTGTGCACCCAAATCTGTTATCGTTTTCGTAGAAATTATTACTGTCTAATAAACAAATGGGATTATCCTCTGTTGTCTGTGAAAATAATTATATCAAATCCTCATTCAGTGCACACGCATCACTGTGATTGGTCCAGCCTGCCCAGCGCGGAGAAAAGAAACGCTTACCTTGTGACAAAGTGTTCCTCGTGCTGCTGCAGCAAAGTTCATAGTTTACGCTTTAATAATGACATTTTATAACTCCGTAAATTTAAAATAAACACTGAGAAGTTGATATAGGTAAACTATTATTTAGATTCATCATTCTTGACCAAACATAAACTTAAACGTCTGATAAGGTCCTCCCATTTATGTTACATTTTATAATGTATTAATATTCCACCCACTTATTCTAATGCTGTATCGACGCAGGGAATATATTTGGGTGTATTTAGGCATGAAAGCATCCCCAGGGGCAACTTAACTGGGCGAGCTTTTGTAAGACTTGCAACAAAAGAAGAAAAGTTCGCTCGCTTTCTTCTGTGCGAGCACATCAAACCAAAACCATGCGCAAAGGGTATGTGGAAAACTTTTATGTTTTGCAAATACACTAGTACGTCTTTCGTATTTTTCTGTTTCATCCGTTTTGAAAGCCGAATTACTTTACAGAAGTCTTTTCAGATAATTCTCAATGCATTTAACTTTTTTTGCATTGAATTTTCCAGGAGATTAACTTTTATGAACTTAAATTGCATAACTTTTATGAATTAAAATAGACTGAAAAGTGTTGCATTCACATTGAAAATGCTTAATGAAAGATACTGAGAAGTTTTACTTATGTTTGTATGCTGCAGGTATGACTTTGGATGGATCCTTGTGCTGTCTGCACTCTTTACTTTCAGTGATGCATCTAGGTAAAGTAAAAAGGTTTTAATACACTTTATTCAAACCACTTTTATGCAAGTTTCATACTATTAATTTGTTTCTCTACACATTCAGTCAAACTGTCAACCAGGAGCTTTCGAATATTTTCAATGAGCTCTGGAAGCTGGATGTGAATCGCCTGAACCCTGGGACGCATTACAATATCTCACTACAGGTGTCTGTATTTTCTAATGCCAAACAACATTAATATAGTGATAGATCAAGTATAACATTAAATTGTCTTACATTTCTTTTAGCGCAAAGCTGGTTACATACCACAGGGAAGCACCATGGCCGTAGACCACGCCTCATCCCCTCTGTTTACCAGCGTTGATGAGGCCAAACTCAACTCCATTACCACTTACGCCCGTAGGTTTCTTTTATAAAAATCTATTACTCCTTTAATTACTCTGTCAGTTTGCACAAAAGCTTATTTATCCAGGGAGCTGTACTGAAACATGCCTTCAACAGGGACACACCAAGCTTCTTTATGAAATGTAATTAGCAGAATGTTACCAGAAACATATTCACATCACATATTTTGAATACACAGTATGAGTTGCATAGAATCATGATATAGAGAGAAAATATTTTTAATGCACATTTACGACACAACACAGTAAAAATCTTTTTAAGGCATGCATATGAACATACAATAAGTAGCCAAATTTGAAACATAATTGAAGGAAAATCAGGACAACATTAAAATACCATATATTTTGCATAGAGTAACTACTTTTACTTTGTTACGCAAGTAGCTTTAACTGCTCAAAATTTTTAAAAAATGAAGTAAATGTAGGATCCCACCAAAATGACCAGACATAAATAGTTTTCGCCAACAGACAAAAATGTTGTGATTTTAAATGGTGATTTTGCTGACCTCTCAACAGGCTTCATGAAGCTTTTAGACAACTATGAGAGGTCTACTGGTGTGGCAGAGAAGGTGACCGCTGAGGAGGTGTCCGAAAATAACTCCTTTCTAGATGCTGTCTTGGAGACATCAGTAATGAAGGTATGAACTAACAACTCAAGTTCTGTCCTTTACCACATTCATCTCCTCTTCTTGTTTCTAGATACAGTGACAAAAATAAAAAGCTGTGAAGACTGTATGTAAAGATTTAGTGAGAAGATTCACTAAAATACACTTTCACGTTTTTTCTGTTGCTAACCAAAATATTGTGGTTGTTCCCTGCTACACCCAGTTCTTGGAAGCTGTGTATTATGACAAGGGGGAAAGAATGTGGAAGAGAGTATAATGATGATAAGTGCTATTTACCAAGGACCATGCCAAGGTTTTTTATATTGCCATAAAACACATCGGTTCCTTATGTTTTGAAGACACTCTGGAGGTACTTTCAAAGCCAAATCCTGGCCAGGACGCATCCTGGGAAAATAACACGTATGGTCACCCTAGATTCTGGGGGTCATTAGTTTACAGCATATACGTAAGCAATAGTTTACCCCAAAAATTGTATTTGGCGATTGTTGAAAAATTTAGGATGTAGATGAGTTTGTTTCTTATTTGGAGAAGCTTTACATTATTGCATCGCACATCTGCAGTGAATGGGTGCCATCAGTGAATGATAATAACATCACGGTAATCCACAAGAGATTTATTTGACTCCAGTCTATTAAGACCCTTGGGATTGAAATAATCAAATCAATTATATCAAACTTTTGAGATGGCTTGAGATCTTTTTTTTTTTGTTTTCAGTAAATGTTAACTTTGGGTGAACTATTTCTTTAAACCCTTTTTCTCGTAAAATATTGTTTTCTCCCTCAGCGTGCCCACCAGTACCTGATTGAAAAGAGAAAATCACGCCCGGATCTGAGACAGTTTAAGAGTCAGTTGTACTACATGTGGTTCCGCCTTTATCATAGAGATAGAAATGGAGGGTAAGTGACTTCAACCAGCACAAAACAAAACCCAATCTGCACTAATTCACTTTTTTCTTTCCAAAAAGGGAGGACTCCAGTGGATTTGAGCATGTGTTTGTTGGGGAAACCAAGTTTGGCAGAGAAATCATGGGTCTTCACAACTGGGTCCAGTTTTACCTGCAAGAGAAGCAGGAACTTCTTGACTACAAGGGCTACAAAGCAAGAGTCAATGACGCGGTACTTTTTTTCTTTTTTTTATCAGTAAATCTGAAAAATGTTCAAAGAATTTGTTTTTACTAATTCTGTACTTTTTTTTTCTTTCATGCAGCCAAATGAAGATGACCATGTCTTGAATGTGCAGTTTAGCTGGCATGGTTTGGTCAAACCTGTGGCCAGCGCCTTTGTTGGTGTGAGTCCTGAGTTTGAAATGGCCGTCTTTACCATCCTGTTCCTCACGTCCACTGAGAAGAGCACCACAGCTGTGGTCAATCTGGATGAGTATCAGTTGGAGATGGTGGTGTATCGACATGGCCGCTCTATCGGGACCGCTTATCCCAAACTACTCAGCAGCAACAACAGACACGTATAGATCCACATGGCTGTAGTTTACAGGCTTTTTAAAAAAAAATGTTTTTAAAGGCATGTGGTGTAATTTTACGCAAGTAGATAACTGTATTGTATTGCAAAAGTCAATGTTAGATGCTTGTTTACTTCACTAATATGTTTAACAAACTTAAATTTAAATCTGAGCAAAAAATTCGATTTACTCAGAATTCCCTTTCACACAATAGTATTTTCATATATCTTGTATATCTATTTGCCTATATTGACTAAGCTGTTGTATACATTAGTTGATCATGGAAAATAGTTTTCACATAAAAAATGTTTTGATCCACTTGTGTGATTATTTGCAGAATTCAGTTGCATTTATTTTTTGAGTTGCTAACATGACATGTAAAGCATTCACAGCAGTGTCTTTCAGTGTGACAAACTTAACTTCATAAAGAATTATTATAAACATTATTGTATAATCTGTTACATATATGGACTCATGGCCTTATATTAATGGAAGACAATGGGGACATTTAGAAATTAATTTGTCATCCTTGCTGAAAAAAAACATCTTAAACCCGCTAAGACCGTGGCCAAAACCCTTCTAAAACCAGTTTGCTTGCTGGTCTCCCAGCTAAAACCTGCCAACCAGCCCAAGCTGGTTTTAGCTGTTTGCCACTGAACAGATTATGTTAACAGAAACAAATAAATTCATACATTAAATAAATAATAAAGAATGTCATTAACCAATATGAAAACGACCAGTTACAACATCTATACATTTTCAAACGTCAGAAAAACTTAAGAGAAAATGCTTTTACTTTGCCTTTTTTTTTATTTTACACATGACAATTTGATCCCTGACCTAACACAACACGGTTTAATTGTGGTTGTGATTATTTTTTGAATCCCGGATTTTCAGTGTGATACACTTATATTGTTGTGTTTATATGTGTAGGACGTATGACATTATTGTAGAGCAAAAACGTTGATATTAGTCGGAATATATTTGCGCGCATGCGTTCCTACCCGGTATGATTTTTATGTTGCACTTCAAGCTTTCACGTGTAGTGCAAATTTCCGTTCTGAGTGTTTTTCACCTGGCTGCGGCGTGTATAATGGTTTCCTAACATTCGTGATATTTTTCGCATTTGGGGTTTATTGCCATCGCCACTAATAAGCAAAATGCTGCAGGAGGAGTTTGGGGAAATGACTCCCCAGCAGCTCGCTGCTCCCGTCGACACTGTGGAGGTGAGGGAATAGAGGCATGAGTGAAACTGTCAAATGCGCTATTAAAAACAGCAAATATTATTATATATTTTAGTTTGTTTGTTATCAAATTTCCGTATCCCTATCTGTGTTGCAGGAAAAGTGGAAGCTGCTTCCAGCCTTTCTGAAGGTAAAATCAAGTTGACAGCGTCATCATGACAATCATGAAGAAATACTTCTATTCATGAAAAATACACGTGAAACATATGATTCGTATGACAATATATTGGTAGTTGATATGTCGTTTCAAGCAGTGAGACATGATGTGCAGTTTAAAATAAAAACTTTAAAGCTATATTTAACAACTTATGTAATTGCCTTGAATAATAATTACATACTTAGAAATATTTGTCAAACATAGGAGTATTTAAGTGAACTCAGAAATAACTAGTTTGACTTATATAAAGTTTATAAAAAAAAACAAAGTCACGTCTTGATTTGTGTTTTCTTGTGCATATGACACATGCTTATAATCCGGTGAGATTTTTTTTTTCATTGTTACATTTACAGCCATTTATTTATTAATTCATGTATTTCTTTTAGGTTAAAGGCTTGGTTAAGCAGCACATCGATTCCTTCAATTACTTCATCAACGTAGAGGTTTGTTGACTTCTTTATGGATGTTTCCAGTCACAGATCTCTTTACAGATATTGTAAATGCAATAAATGTATTCATCCAATCATGGTTTTGGTTACTTTTTGTTCCAGCAAAACAATTCGATGTCAACAAAATCCTTTAGTAGCATAAACCTAATATCTACAAATCTCTCCAGATAAAAAAGATCATGAAGGCGAATGAGAAGATCACAAGTGATGCTGATCCAATGTGGTATCTGAAGTAAGGACATTGTTCAATTAGACATATTTGTAAATGTTTTATTTAGTGTGTTAAGTTAGTGTCATACACTATTTAATATTTTATTCATGTTTTATTGATAGCATTATTTAAGTTCTTTAAATTAGATGCATTACACTAAACCTGTTTTTTTTATTTTTTAAATCTAATGTTTATATTAGATTTTTATATCAGCTTTATTTCAATTACTGAACATGATGTTATATGTTTTTGGTTGTCAATGACAACACTGCATGTTACAACTCATCTATTTATAGATATCTCAATATCTATGTTGGCATGCCTGATGTAGAAGAAAGCTTTAATGTAACCAGACCAGTGTCACCACATGAGGTAACATCTTTGTTTTTCTCCATTAAAGCAAACGTAAAAGCTTGTTTATGGCGCTATTTATTATGTTTTTGTTTTTTATCACTAGTGTCGTCTCAGAGATATGACATATTCAGCCCCCATCACTGTAGATATAGAGTACACCCGAGGCAGCCAGAGAATTATTCGCAATGCTCTCCCTATCGGAAGGTAACTGTGTGTGGGCTAAAAGCTTTGCAAACTCCTCTTGATATGCATTTTTCTTTTTCTTAGCAATATTAAATGCATTTTTTTTAAATACAGGATGCCAATAATGCTGCGAAGCTCCAACTGTGTATTGACAGGAAAGACACCGATGGAGTTCTCGAAGCTTAATGAATGTCCTCTGGATCCAGGTAAGATTATCCTCAGAAAGATTTGTCTGTTTGCATGCCATAGTTTGATGCAGATAATCCTATCTAAAGCTCATACGCTTAAGAGCAGGTCATGCCGCACAAGCATAATGCAGAACTTGTCTGTGTGCAGGTGGTTATTTCATTGTGAAAGGGCAAGAAAAGGTCATTCTCATTCAGGAACAGTTGTCTAAGAACCGTATCATCGTGGAGCAAGATCGCAAAGGTGCTGTGGGAGCCTCAGTCACCAGGTGCTGGAATTTGCTCTTCTGTTTATGTAATAATAATAAACTACTTTAAAGTTTAAAGTGCATCTTTAAAGCTCTAGTTGTGTGTCTCTGATTTTAGTTCCACTCATGAGAAAAAGAGCAGAACCAACATGATTGTGAAACAAGGCCGCTTTTACCTGAAGCACAACACCCTCTCTGAAGATGCACCTATTGTTATTATCTTTAAGGTGAGAATGTGGTTAGAAATGGGGATTTAGAGCATGATGGTTCTGTATCTTGGTCAGGTTAGTTGATGGTTTACTGTATCCAACCAGCAGATGGTGCACACTAACAAAGAATACAGTGCAGTGTGACTGAAAACAGTTCCACAAATTTCAAAGTATTTCTAAAGTCTGTTGTTTCAATACCATTCCAAAAAAAATATATATATTTTAATGTATTAATATTTATTTCTACAAGGTTGTGCTAAAAGTAATCAAAAATGACAGTGAACACATTTATAGTGTTACATGTTATTAGATTTTTATTTCAAATAAATACTTTTGTTTTGATTTTCTATTCATTCAAAAATTATTTTAATTGTTTAAGCTAGATTATTGTATTTCCTCTGAATGATGTTTTTTCTGACAGTTAAAACATATTTAATTAGAGCTCAGAACACAGAACCTGCTTGTACCATGACGAATGTTTTTCCTAGCCCAG
Organism: Enteromius thamalakanensis; assembly: GCA_032357475.1. Taxonomy (NCBI): domain Eukaryota; kingdom Metazoa; phylum Chordata; class Actinopteri; order Cypriniformes; family Cyprinidae; genus Enteromius; species Enteromius thamalakanensis. Next base: position 20,173,937 of record JAUCMT010000039.1, on the reverse strand, counting down.
GCTTTCTCTAATCATATGGTTCTGATTGGTTGGGGACAGGGCGATGAGTAAATCGGCTGTGGGGCTTGTTTGCTTTGCACTTGTCTGTCCACAGCACATTCCACCAGGATTTCCTTGTGACACAGGAGCCGTGCCAAACGGTGGAGACCTTTAAGCACTGTGATCCACCCAGTCCTGTTCCCACAGTCCCCTATTAGCATAAATAAATGTCATCGAGGCCTGTGGTGCTGTATTCACCTTTGCGTTAGAGCAGGGTCCTACATGCTCTGTTTTTTGTTGTTGGTGTTTCCCTTTGCCTTAAATATACAAATCTATAGTTTTGTGTTTATTACTTTATGTGACTGTACACCTTATTTACTGTTAATTTCTCTGTCCTTTATCAGGCCATGGGAGTGGAGAGCGATCAGGAGATAGTTCAGATGATTGGGACGGAGGAACATGTCATGGCTGCATTCGCTCCCAGTTTGGAGGAATGTCAGAAGGCCCAAATATTCACCCAAACCCAGGTACATCTGACAAGATCTCTGCCATCATTTAATGAGGAGAAATGCATAAAACATACAAAACAACATGGTTAGGGTAAATGTTATTAGAAGTTTTAACAAATGCATGGCTACTGAATGCTTAAAACTTTAAAGCTTTCAAAAAGCAGGTATCCCACTTTTGAGCTGTATTATCAACTGCTGAAGCACAGTTTGCTGAATCTGAGATGTATTATGCATTGCGAGACTCAACAAATGGGTCAGCAAGCACCATATCTGCATCCTAGCAACCTGTGTCTAAGCGGATGTGAATGCCTGTTTACGTGGTTGTGGCATTGTGTGGTTCTCATCAAAGGTCTGCTAATGAGCCTGTGTGTGCACCATTTGACCAGAGCAGACCTCAGTTAGATAAGATGTGTTATTAGGGCTAAGAATCAGTCAAGAGTTTGAAGTTAAATTGTAATTAAGGATTTATGACTACCAAGGGCAGCCTTGCTTGTTGTATTGAAGTATAAAATTTGAATGTTTATTTACTGCTAAATTTCCTGTAATATATACATGTACATAGTTCTTAAAGTTTGGTGTCAGTAAGATTTTTTTTCTTGATATAAATTAATAATTTTATTCAGAAAGGATGCATTAAAGTGATCAAAAGTGACAGTATATTTATAATTTTCCAAAATGATTTCTGTTTTAGGGTAAATCCTGTTGTTTTGAACAGGATCATGAGAAAAAGTTTTACAAAAATATATTTTCACACAATATTGAGCAGCAACATATTACATATATTAAAAGTAATTGTTAGCATTTTTATTATATTAAATTTATTTATATATATGTATATGTGTGTATATATATATATTAGTTAATATATATATATAAATTTAATATAATAAAAAGTGAACAATTGACCTTTCGCAAAACCCCGCCCCAAAACGGCCATTGTCCAATCACACATCATAGCAACGGTTACCAAGTAA
>JAUCMT010000039.1:20149395-20166774 GCA_032357475.1 Enteromius thamalakanensis | reverse complement strand
TCTTAATGCCTGTTGAACATAACAGAGACATTTTATGATTATTACAATAAATTTCTTACCTAATGCTCCTTTAAAAACTGTTTTTATTAAATGGCCAACGTTTTCACTGCCACTGATGTGAATTTTATCAGAGTGTTAAGAAAGTAATACTCTTTCTTAGCAAAGAACCAAATAATTGGTTAAAAAAATTAGAGTAATGACATTTTTGTTACAAAAGATTTCTATTTATGTTCTTTTGAACTTTGTATTCATCCAAAAAATATAGAAAAAAATTAATTATACTTTCCACAAAAAATACAAAGTTTTCAACATTAAATAATGTGGCAGCAAATCAGCATACTATAATGATTTCTGATTGACCATATGTGTAATGTTCCTTGTCTGTCTGGTCCTGTTCTCCCCCCTGTCTTTGTATTTTTTGGTTTAGCACTGATTATGTTCTGATTAGTTAACTCGTCTCACCTGTTTTTGTCAGCTGCCCTTACTTTGCCTTTCAGTTTCTCTGTATATAATCCGTTGTCTTTTGAGTTCTAATTATCCTTGGCTAAAGTCTTGCGTGTGCTCTAAGTCGTGCTGTTGTTTGAATCGCTGCCTCGTCAGCTTTTGTTTTTGTGTTCTTGGAAATATTACAAGTTGCATATCAAGCTCTTCGAGTCCTCTGCTCCTTGCCATACTGAGAGTCGACGGCATCACACCACAACGGGCTCACTTATGACAATATGACACCAACTGAAAAAATTCACTGCTGAAAATTTTAAGTTGCCTTAACAGGGAGAAAGTACATTTTAAAACACGCTAATATAGCTATTAAAGATTTTACCAGATTTTCATCAATCAAATACAACATGGGTGGGAATAAGAGACCTCTTAAAATTTTTGGTATAATATAATTCTTTATATATATATAAAGTACAAATACACACTGTATATGTATATATTAGAATTTAATCACGTATGACCTCTTTTTTCTATCTATGTGTGCATCACTGCACAACATCAATTCTACTGCAAGAGAATAGTGTCCAAATACACACTTTAAACAGAGTGCTTAAATGTCAATCATTTGTACCGACACTGCTATGAAACACCGTTTCTAAGTTCATTTATAACATCCTAATATGATAGGGAAGCACCTGTGAAGAATCCCTTGAGTTTTGCCCTTTCACAAAATTGAGCACATTTAACAACCCTGTTAAAAGTCTCTGAAATATATCAGCTGAAGGACTCGTCTTTTCTCCTGTCACCTTTCACTCTCTGAGGAAGCAAGTTTTCCAACATCCCCATCTCATTTTTCATCCCCACATTCTTTAGCTCACACACACACACACACACACACACACAAATGCTCCTTCCATCACCCATTCGTTTCTCAGCTCTACAAATGCATTTGTTCAATACCTCCTGCAAACAGATTAGAGGCTTCTTATCTAAGGCAGGAGTACGTGATAATGGCTTTCACCAGATCCCTCCACTGTCACAGATTAAAATGGCTCTGGCTGAAGCGTATTAGCAATCACTTTTTTTCTTCTACATTTTTTTTTGTTTCTGCTTGCCATTGGATTTCCTGTCCAATCTATTGTAGCAGGACCCTAAAGATACAAGGAGAAGTCAGTTTCAATCTGATAGGTGATTGTTTTTTTTCCCGTCTCCCTGTTGCCGATTCCCTGGTCTGCCATCGATCGATGTTTCGCCTGGCTGCTCGTCACCTTGCTGTGCGTGTGTGTGCTAATGGTGTCAGTATGCAAGTGTGTATGTGTCAATGTGCGCACAAGTGTCTCTGCCTCCTACACTTCCTTTAAACTTGATATGAAGTGATTGATCTTTGGGTCCAGTGAACAAAGGCAGACAACTAGGCCTGCCAGACAGACACAATGCGCTTTTCCACGCCGCTACAGAGGCTCAATTACAGGGGTTACCTGCGCTCCTTATTGGATCGCGCCCGGCCCGCATCTCGGAGCTCTGCACTTCCTGCTCTCCACTGCAACACACTAACAGACACTCCACTTTGCTTAATGTACTGGGATCAGACTGCTGGGATTGCAGCTTGAGTAGGTTAACCCACCAGCTTACTGCACAATCCATTAATAACTTTCTACTTTACTGGCTTCACGACAACACCTGTCCGAACGGAGTATCAGAGATAGAGTATAACAGATTACATGAGAACACAGAAGGGTGCCTGATTTCTGACAGCTAAATGTGTCATATGGACTGCCCAGCTCTGGGGGAAAAAAACAGCTGAAAATAACAAAAAAAAGGAAATGACACACCTCCACACTAAATTGATCTGGTTGATCTTTAGACCTTTGCTTTAACACTTCCTACTCCCCTGGGTCAGCTGTGAACATCTGAGACACTTGCAGATCCCTCTTGGTATTTGAGGCTCATTTACACTTGGCATTAACATGCGTTTCCTATGTTCTGAATGATATTACTTCGTAAATTTAATTTGCATTTTTATTCTGATGACAATACGCCACATACAGGCACTTATATATTATGTGAGAGGTTGTTAGCTGAAATATTTTATATTATATTTTATATAAAAAAAAATAAAAAATAAAAAAAATAATCAAGGTGCTTTCTGCTTTCCTTCTGTAAATTTTTATTATGCAGTGAAAAAGTAATGGAAAAATATAAGAGCACTTAGGGTTAGAAATCAGATTTGCAATATAGTCAAATAAATAAATTACATAATGTAAGCAAAAGGGTCAAGGTTCTGTTGTATTTTTCACATTAAAAGAACAGAATAAAAATAAAAACCCAACAATATAATACAACTTTAATGACTCGGTCCATCAAATTATGTACCTCATATGCAGTGTAGCCTTATTAAATACAGTAAAAGCTGTTTATTTAAATTTTGAAAAGCTCACAAAGACTGCAATTTATTAATCAAAACTACAATAAAAAATAATTAAAAATAAAACATTATTACACATTAAAATAACTGTTTCTATTTTAATATGTGACCCTGGACCAGTCTTAAGTCACTGGTGTATATTTGTAGCAATAGCCAAAAATAAATTTTAAGTCAAAATTATAGATTTTTCTTTTTTGCCAAAAATCCTAAGGATAGTTAGTAAAGATCATGTTTCATGAAGGTATTTAGTCAATTTCTTACTGAAAATATATTGAAAATTAATATTTGTTCAGTAATATGCATTGATAAGATCTTCATTTGTGATTTTCTCTGCATTTAGATTTTTCTGAACTCTCAGATTCCAGATTTTCATATAGTTGTATCTCGGTCAAATATTGCCCTATCCATCCAAATCATACATCAATGGACAGCTTATTTATTCAGCTTTCAGATCATGTATAAATTAACACTTCAGCTGGTTTTGTTGTCCAGGATCACATACTCCTTTTAAAACCAGTACCCGATGTTGTTAGTTGCCTTATACTGCGCAGACACATTTGAATTGCATTCTGTGTGCTTCTGACAGACCCTACATCATTGTGAAGAATGGACAGCCAGCTGTGAAGAATAAACACATTGAGGAATTGTCTCAGGGCTACAGGTGCGTTTGAAGCCGATCAATATTTGAAAATTACATTTGAATGGAGAGTCCAGAATGTGGATTTAAAACTCTTGTGCATGTCATTTCATTGTTCTTACCACCCACTTCTTCCTGTAGAACGTTTGAGGACTTCCTTCATGAGAGTCTGGTGGAGTATTTGGATGTAAATGAGGAAAATGACTGTAACATTGCTTTATATGAGCATATGATCACCAAGTGAGTATATATTTGCCACATAATTCAGTCCTTTAAAGTATTTAGACACTTAAAACATTAATTAATAATGGTCATTGCAATTAGAAAACACATTTGCAGTATTTAGTTTTTAAGTATTTAGTTTATTTAGGTTTATGGGGGTTTTTTGGTATCCAATGTGACATTTGTACCATGTTCGTTGCATCAATATTATAGAATTTTAATTAATGGTATATGTTTCAAATATATTTTTTCTATACATTTTTATCATATAGGTTAATTTTAATTTAAATGTATCTATTTATACTGGAAATTTTATTACATGCATTAATTCTGTATATTTATTCCAATATTTAGATTTATCATTATCTATTGTTCGCTTAAATCTTTAACTAATAATGCTAAAAATGTAATTTACTAATGCTATCAAATTTGAATTATCAAATAGAAATCTGCATTTTTCATATGCATACATTCACTTATTTAACATTTATTTTTAGAGGTTTATGTTTATTTCTTTTTTTTTCGTTATTAGCACTGGCCATAAAATTTCATTTTAGGAAAATATTTAAGAATTTCATTATCAGCCATAACTAATTATTAGACAAAAATATTTATTAATTATCAGTATTGGCCAAAATTAATATTGGTGCTTTTGTTATATTTAGTTTGGACAGCTTTATATCCGGACAGTCCAAATACTCTTTAAGAGTAATGTGTTTTTTATTCAGGGACACAACCCATTTGGAGATTGAACCGTTCACGCTGCTGGGGGTCTGTGCTGGTTTGATTCCTTACCCTCATCATAACCAGTCCCCCAGAAACACCTACCAGTGTGCTATGGGCAAGCAGGCTATGGGTAAGACTACTACAGTCTCCATCTCCAAACATCCACTTCCAAACACACACTCCTATTCACTTACAGACACACTCACTTTCAAACTGGCATTCAAAACCTTTGACACACACCACATTCTGTATGTATGTGGACATCAAACATCGCCTGCTTGCGTAGTCCGCTTTTGTGAGTGTGTGTGTGGGGAGGCCTTTCCCTGCCAGTGTCTCTGAGTGTCATTAGGCATTCATTGTGTCCTGAGCTCAGTGTGCGGAGCAGGGTTAGTGTGCTCAGCTGCGCAAGAGGGAAAGAGCACACACACTCTGCTGCCCTGGTTACCAAAACTACTTAAACCTCTCCTGAACACCACCCCCATTACAAAACCAATGAGACTGTGACTATATTTGGCCCAATATCCTAGGCCTTGTCGTCTTTTTTTCTGGACGGACAGCCCCATACATGTGCAAATCCAGTTGTGTGGCCCCAGGCCTATTATCACACACTGTGTGCTTGTACACTGATTGTAGAGTAATAGCATCTGACAAATGTCAAGGCCTCAAGGGACGGCGGCTATTATACTTTAACCTCACCCCCCCAAATCTCTGCCATGCAAACCTCCACCCCAGAGATTTTAACACTGCAGACACCTTTAATCAACACCCCTCAGACAGTTAAATGTGATCAAATGTGTTTTAGCTGTTTTTTATTTTATTATTGTTTTGTGGATCATAAAAAGATGTATATTTGTTCATACAATCGAAGTCAGTGGGGTTGATGGCTAAGTGTTTGATTCAGTGTTGTTCAGGATATATTGTTTTGTGTGAGTCAGACAGGGGAGAATGAAGGACAAATGTTCATTTTGGGGAAATTTATTTCTTCATGGGTTCATTCAGTGTCGCTGCATTATGTTGAAGCAGTGTTGATAAAGAGATAGTTCACCAAAAAATGTAAATTGTGACATTAATTACTCATTTGTTCCTAAACCCGTAAGACCAAAAAATTGATGAAATCCATGAGTTTTTTTACCCTGCTTAGACAGCAGTGCAACAGCCGCGTTCAAGTACGGATATCTTTAAATTAGTCCATGTGACATCCAAAGTTGTCAAAGCAAAGATACTTTAATGAATTTATGGGAGTAATTTTTAAATGCGAAGAAAAAAGACTTTATCCAACCACTTTTTATCTTCTGTGTCAGTTTGTGTTGTGCGAGTACCATGATGTGTTGTGGTGCTGTCCTGAATGTGTGTCAAAGACTTAAAAGAAAGAGAAGAAAATAATAAAATTATTATTTTTTTAGTTTTTTACATTCTTGTAGCTTCATAATGTTTAATTACTTATGTCACATGGATTAGTTTAATAATGTCCTTATTACCTTTCCGGGTCTTTTTGCGCCAGTTGCATTGTTGTCTATGCAAGGTCAGTAATCAAAAATAGCTTAATTTGTGTTGCAAAGATAAATGAAGTTCTTACAGGTTTGGAACGACACGAGAATTATTGACAGAATTGTAATTTTTGAGTGAAGTATCCCTTTAAACGCTTAAAAATACATACTTCTTTGTTAATAAACATCATTATATATTGTGTCTCAAAGCTAAAAAAAAAATACTTTATCAACATACTAATTTATACTCCATAGCAGTATATTTTCCTTTTTTGCATCACTTTCAATGAGTGATGCCTCATTTCATCACTGATTCTGTTCAGGTACCATTGGCTATAATCAGAGAAACCGGATAGACACCCTGATGTACCTGCTAGCATACCCACAGAGGCCTATGGTGAAGACGAAGACTATCGAGCTGATTGACTTCGAGAAGCTGCCCGCAGGCCAGAATGCTACCGTGGCTGTAATGAGCTACAGCGGCTATGATATAGAAGATGCCCTGGTGCTCAACAAGGCCTCTCTTGACCGAGGTAAGATCTAAATAAATAATGCTGAACGCTAAGACTCACTCAGTTATCGGTTAGCAGCATTCTGTAGTGACTAAATAATGTCGATTTCCATCTTGTTCACTTTTGTTCGTTGTTATATTGTTCTTCTTTCTTGCATTAGGCTTTGGCAGATGTTTGGTGTACAAGAACGCTAAGTGCACTTTAAGGCGATACACTAACCAGACCTTTGACAAAGTGATGGGTCCAATGCTAGATGCGGAAACACGCAAGCCTATCTGGAGACACAGCATCCTGGACGCTGATGGCATCTGCTCACCTGGTAAGAGAACCACATTTCAGCTGAATAATGTAACTATATTGATTTAAGGATATGTACTGATGTTTTACGTCACGTCCCTCACAGGCGAGAAGGTGGAAAACAAGCAGGTGCTGGTGAATAAGTCTATGCCAACCGTCACTCAAACACCACTGGAGGGCAGTGCCCAGCCAGGCCAACCACAATACAGAGATGTGCCAGTCACGTAAGAAACTATTTGTCTGATTAAATTAAATTTGAATCCCACTGTGCAATATTCCAACTGTTTTATTTAAGTTCAGTTCATTTTCGAAAAGCCACACAAATGCCCACTTTCTTCATTCTATAGGTACAACTAAGTTATTTTTTGTTTTCTGCGATAGTACTTTCTGTATGTATACATTTTTTTGTGCAATAACAACCACCTTCCTTCATTCTTTAGGTTAAGTGAAGTATAAATAAGTTGTTTTTCTTTTTGACCAATAGCAACCATATTTTATTCTATAGTGTAGGGCTGGGCAATACATCGCACAATATATTCACGTGCATCTTGTCAGTAAAACCAGTTCATTGATTTCTCCATCACCTGTTTTCAAATAGAGCAGCAGTTAATACACAGCCGTAGATCACTGACAAGCTACGCAATGCTGCATTCAAAATGCTTCATTCTATAGGTACGAAGCTGGGTTAGCAACCAAAAAAGGCACCTTTTTTCTTTCTGTAGGTACAAAGGAGCAACAGACTCCTACATTGAGAAGGTGATGATCTCCTCCAATGCTGAGGATGCTTTCTTGGTCAAGATCCTGCTCAGGCAAACCCGTAGACCAGAGATCGGAGACAAGTTCAGCAGTCGACATGGACAGAAAGGTACCAATACATCCATCGCTTTAAACCAACATATGAAACCAAATTCCAGCACCGTGCCAAAACGAAGACAATAAACCCATCTAATTAACGAGTGGGGAGAGATGTTACTAAACTTGATGTCCATTTTATTTTCAACGGCCAAGTTATATAGTTTCAGCCAGCCCTCCCATTCTCTTCAACTTTTTTTCTGCTTCCCGTTTTTCAATTAATTAGCTTTTTGTCCCTTGCCAGACTATGCAAATTTATTACAGCAGCGCAGTCCTGGGAAAGTGTTTACAGCCCCCATTGTTTCTGAGCACCTCCGCTGAGAGAGCTGGTCAGTATGATGTTTTAATCAGAGCGTTAACTGGCGCCATGCATAATTCACTCATTTCATTAGCGGAGGTCGTCCACTGGCACTCATCACGGGACGTGACAGTGAGGAGGGGTCAGGGAGGGGTTAGCCGCAAACCGCCCGAGATGCTATTTACTGCTCTTTTTAAAGGAGCTTTTGGTATTTAAAGGAGCAGGCAAGTGTCGCTGGACCAGGATAACACAGGGCAGCTAATTGTTGTTGTGAAGGATAGTGCCGTTCTCTTGAATGTCTTTTGTGCGTTTAGAGGCGGGCTTTTATTGAACGGTCCCACTTGGGGAAGTTGAGCTGTGTTTTCCAGAGGTGCGTGATTGCGCTTCAAACCACACAATGACATTCAGCAGGAATTAATTTACTTTCTATATTTCTTCGCCGTGTTTGTGGTGGGTTAATTAATGCATCGCCTGTGTGCGCACTAAACGGGCGCTATAGGTGCTTTTTGTTGGAAAATTAGTTTGAGGGAACGCTGTACTTCAAAGAGAGAGATTTGGCTACCTTTTGGGGCAAAAGAAAGCCCATTAAAGACGTCCCACCGTGGTTTGGAGCCATTGGCTTTCAGCAAGTTTCATGGGAGTTTTGTCTTACTCATTTTAAACCCCCTCCCTCGTCCTGCGCCTCCATTCTGACCAGCCTCTACCACCCTAATAAGATCCGGTCACCAGAGAACGATAGGTTAATTATTTACCGGTGACCCAAACACACACCGAAACACACACGCACACACACACTCTGATACACAGCTGTCTTGGCAGGGTCCATTGTGCGAGCCGCCACAGTGGGGCTGTATAGCCGGTGATGGAGGGCCATGGACTCTTACTGCTGTCCTGCTTTTCTTTGCTGATTTCATGCCTCTTTTATCATTCACTCTCACACAAAACAAACAACACAGAGGATGTGTGCTATGGGAACCGCTCTCGCTTACCTCTCTGCTTCTGTTGCGCTTTTGATCGGTTTCTGTATTCTTGCATCAGGAAATCCTTTTACCTGTTAAGGCTGCTACTAACAACTGTTTTGATTTGCAATTGATTACAATGATTAACAATTATTTTCTTAACTTAAAATTACTAATTGTTCTGTATTAAAATATGCAAAAACTCTGAAAATCCTTAAATTTACCAAAAGTGACAGTAAAATTATTTACCTGGTGGCAAATAAATAAATAAATAAATACTTTCTATTCATTACAACACAACTGTTGAACAAATCATCAGTTAATTGCACCCTTGGTGAGCATAAACTCCTAACATTTGAACAGTGTTTATATATATATACAGAATATAAAAATCTTCTGTTATATAACTTGTTTGTTTTTTGTTGGATTTGTTGTACATGTATTTTATATTTGTTTTTGCCATGAAAAGTGCCCAAGATGCTGACATGGCATAAAATAAATAAATACTATTTAATAGAGAAAAATGAAACATCATCACTACTGTGAAATGACATATAATACATTCTGTTTTGAAATTGATCTATTTTTGCAGATTGATTGTTGCTTTAGGTATTTATTTTGAACCTACATTAAATATTTAACCAAAGTATTGAATAATAGGATTAAATCTTTGTAAAATTATACTATTTATGATTTTTTTTTTTTTTAAGATTCTGATTCTTCTTAAATAAGTTGAGTATGTTATTATGAAAAGCCGGTCTGTGTGCACACACAGGAAAAATAAGTATACACAAACATGTATTTATTTTTGTAATATACGTATATAAAATACTAAAATAAATATGTGTGTGTGTGTGTGTGTGTGTGTGTGTGTGTGTGTATGAATTTGTTTTATTTTTAAGGCATGTTATTTTGACTCTCCAAGTTATTCTCCAGACCAGATAAAAAAAAAAATTCTTATCGCTCTCCTTAGTTGAACCTTTCTATGGTAAAGGGGAAACTATGGGTGTATAATCCCCTTCTCACTGTCCAGCTAAGCACCTCTCCTCACTTCCTGCCCCTGTTCTTCTCTCTTTTATCACTTGCAAATGGCCCAATAATGTGTTTGCTCTGGCTGCAGGAAGAGTGAGGAGCTCCTCTGCAAACATTTACACTCTCACTGACTGCTTTGGACCGCTTTCACTATGTCCTGCAGTCTGAATTTCCAATGGTTCCACTTCAGCAGACCTAAATACAACCGCTTTATAGGCCTTTGGACTAGATGAAAGTTACACAGACTTCACACTTTCTCAGCAAGCGTTTGTTTGTGACCGAAATCACTCAAAAATCAATTAAGTTTTATGGGAAAGGTCAGCTCTGACAGGGTAGAGTTCACATTTCTTGCAGACCATTTGAATATATGGGATGTTTATTTCTGTAACAGGTGTGTGTGGATTGATCGTTCCTCAAGAGGACATGCCCTTCTGTGACTCTGGAATCTGCCCTGACATCATCATGAACCCTCACGGATATCCCTCCAGAATGACTGTATGTCCTTTTCCGTCCTAAAATTACATGTAGAACATTTAAAGAAGCCATTAAGTGAGATTCATAGTTAATATTAAACTTCAGAGTTGAACATTTCAGGATTTAATTCAGATGCCTTATTACACGGCTTTCTAAAATACCTCCAAGCAACTAATAAAAATCAACATTTAAGTATATTTGTGTTATTAAGCTATGTAATATACAGGATAAAGTACATCAGCTAGATATTTTGCAGTAAATGCATATTCCTTTGGCAGGAGATTTTTAAATCAAATACTTCTGGCTCAGATTTTAGTGTGTTTGTCTGTGTTTTTATTGTTCTGAATGGTCTGCACAGCAGCATTTGTAAGTTAAAGTGAGTTTTTACAAATAATTTATTTATTGCCTGTCATGGCAACGGTGAATTTTCAGTAGCCTCTAGTGTTTTGTCATATGATTGTTCAAAATTATTCTAATATGCTGATTTGATGTCAAAAACAAAAAAATGGAAATCTTGTGTAGCATTATAAATGTCCTGTGTATATATAAACAATAAATAGTTTAGGGTCAGTAAGTATGCATTATATCACACTTACCCTAAACTGTTTTCTAAAATCATCAGTGCTTTAATTTTGTTGTCATATACATTGCAGTTGATGCAAATCTCCGAATATCAGTTTTCAGAGACATTAATTCCCCCACGCTTTCTAATTTTGAACCGTGTTTGGGTGCACACAGCAGGCCGTCGTATAGGAAATAGTTTGAACTGAGGAAAAGATTCCTCTCAGTGACAGAGAGGGGTCAAAGATCTTCCGGCTCTTTCTTTGAGTGACCTCAGTAAAGGCTACAGTCGTGCAGCGGTGCGCGACCTCAACATGATGTCACACTCTCATTCACAAGCTGCAGTGTTAGGAAGGGAAGACTCCGAGTTTTTAGTTGCCTTCAAGGAGCAATTGAGCTTTTATCACAATGATGTTTAGAATGTGCATCAATCCTAGAAAACAAGCAATCAGTGAAATAAAATAAGCTCTGCTTTTTATTTCAGGTTGGGAAGCTGATTGAGCTATTGGCTGGTAAAGCAGGGGTGCTGGATGGACGCTTTCACTACGGTACTGCCTTCGGGGGCAGTAAAGTGAAGGACGTGTGTGAGGATCTTATTCGCTATGGATACAATTACCAGGGCAAGGATTATGTCACCTCGGGCATCACAGGGTAAAAACTGTTTTTTAGCATCACTGTTGTTCATTTACATATTTATATTTCACCAATTTGACCAATTAATTTTTCAGTTTACACTTTAAGGTTTCATGCTAACATATAAGTTAACTACTTTAATTACAATACTTCTAACACCTTAATCTAAATTTTAATTCAAAATTGGTTAATACATAATTAAATAAAAAGTTGTATCTCTTATAATTTAGCGCACCTAATCTAACAAGTACCAACACAATTCAATTGTATTTTTATTAACTAACATCAATGAAAGCATGAATGAACGCAACAACAAATATATTACTCATTGTTAGGTAATGCTGGTTAATGCAATAACTAATGGAACATTATTGTAAAGTATTACCATGCTTTGTTTATATTTGAATATCTATGTATCGCAAATATCTAAAGAACCAGTAGAGTTTGCATTATGGTAATTATGATGATTATTTGTTGGGGTAATCTTCTCTTAGGGAACCTCTGGAAGCCTACATCTACTTTGGTCCAGTCTATTATCAGAAACTGAAGCACATGGTGCTGGATAAAATGCATGCCAGAGCACGTGGTCCAAGAGCGGTACTCACAAGGTAAGAAATGCAAACATATGTATTATCTGAAATTTGATTCGGAATGTTTATTAAGTTAATAAAATAGTTCTTGTTCTGCCTATTTAGCATTGAAATTTAATTCAATTAAATTTAATAATTTTTTTATTATTATTATGATGCAGGCAACCAACAGAGGGTCGTTCCAGGGATGGTGGTCTCCGTCTGGGAGAGATGGAACGAGACTGTCTCATTGGCTACGGAGCCAGCATGTTGCTTCTTGAACGGCTGATGATCTCCAGTGATGCTTTTGAGGTGGACGTGTGTGACCAGTGTGGTTTACTGGGATATTCAGGATGGTCAGTACAATCCGTAACTAGTGTGTTTTATTTAAAATGGTATTTGAGTATAATGTAAATATTCATCAAAGGAATTTTCTGTTTATTGCAGGTGTCATTACTGCAAGTCTTCATGCCACGTGTCGTCTCTACGAATTCCATACGCCTGCAAACTGCTCTTCCAAGAACTACAATCTATGAACATCATCCCTCGCCTCAAACTGGCTCGATACAATGAGTGACGGCGAGTGAATACAGCAGTTTGCCAAAGCTTTACACACAGGAGCGATACAGTATTGACATTGTTTAAGCCTCAATTGAGACATGTTTGTTTGATTTTTGTTAAAACTGCATATATCTTATCCCAAAGATATTTTGTATATATATATATATTTTGAAGGAAATTTTGAGCATTTCCTAGTTTACAGTATACATGTGTGCTGGCTGAAATATTTAGATTTATTTGTTTGTTTGCCTTCAGAATGATACGGTTTGCTTTACAATAAACAAATAAATTGTAAAGGTAAATTATGAATAATGTGTACATTTCGTTTTTTCCTAAGAGCGATAATCAAAGTATTAGGGGTGGAAGTATTGAGCAATCCTGATGAAGTGTTAATGTGACAACACTGACAGCAGAAAGGAGCTTGTTGTTACATTGACAGCCTTCCCACTTTGCTGCGTTTTTTTTATACACTAAATCATCCACTATTCAGAGATTGCTCCCACCCACCAAGCGGCCGTGGAAGGCTTTGATTGGAAGAATGCACCTCAGATCGGTAGAATGGGCACCGACAGTGCGGCTAGCTCACTGGTTGGGGGGGGTATAAGGGTCTGAGGGTGTCTCTTTTGGCTGGCTGCACCTGTCCTAGCTAATGAGGGGCTAATGAGACTGAGAGTAGACGAACAGAAAAAGGAAGTCTTCTTAGGAGATGATGCAAAGATTCCCTTCCTCCTCCCTCCTTTCCTTCAGAGCCTCCATCTTTAATACTGTAATTAAGGAAATTTTCATTGATGTTTGCCTTCCTCTCGCCATCCACTTCCCAGCTTGTTAGAGGTGCTGGTTCATCCTACAGTTTCAAATGAAAGCTGGGATACTGGCCTTTATATGAAGCTTTCAATTTATTTTGTTCTGATTCTTAAACAAAGCAAAATGAATATTACAAAAGTTCTGTTTACTTATTTTTAATATGAGGGGAACACTACTGTCAAACATTTGGTGTTTAAGTCATTTTAAAACTGTAATGTTACAAGTCATAAGTTTTCTATTTTAATATTCTATTTTAAAAATGTAATTTATTCCTTTCATGGCAAAGTTGAATCGTCAGCAGGCATTACTTCAGTGTTAGTCAGATTGTCATACAGAAATCATTCTTTGTTGCTCAACAATAACTTACTATCCATGCAGAAAATGCTTGTGCTGCTTAATATTTTGTGGAAAACGCAATGCATTTTTACTGTAAACTTAGAGGAATAGAAAGTTCAAAAGAACAGAAACATCTTTAGCCTTACTTTTTTATGAATTGAACATGCCCTTGCTGGACAAACGATTTATTTAAGAAGAAATTATACTGACACCAAACTTTTGAAGTAGTGTATGTCTAAACATCAAACTGGAAATAATGATCCATTAGCATAGCAGCTGAGGACCAAAAAACTGCTGATGCTATGTTTTAAAAATTGATGGCTTAGTGTTGGTTTTCTTTATGGCCCACAAAAATTGTATTGCATTAGACGATAAAATATCAAACCAATGGCATCTCCAAAGAAAATTAACTACTTTAAAATTACTTAAGTTCACACAAATTCACACAGGTGACATGCATGTCATCTAAGGACAATAACTATAAAGATAACGATAAAGATATAAAAATAAAAAAAAATAGCCACACCTCTGCTACATCGATAAGTGCACAGAGAAATTATATCGTTGGGCTCATTTTCAGAACAATTTTTATTTCCAGCTGAAGAACAATACAAAAATTGACAGCCAATCAGAATCCATTCTGCTATAACGAGCCTGAGAATTTAAAGCGGCAGACGCACGTGTGATTAGAATAAACAGGCGTTATGGTGTGAACAGGGATTATCATTTGCCAATTAAAAAGTGTCCAAACTCACACAGTTCCTTGTATATTTGTTGTTTTAACTCTTCAAACTTAAACTTTCAACTAAACATTTTGCTTAATATTCATTTTTTTAAATAACTGTCTGTCGGTTTTATATTTTCTAACTCTGTTCTAATCTTAAATTAAGTGTTGAAACACATTGTGGGGGCCACCGTACATTAGTTCCATCCAAACATCAAATGATAAATGTCTCCTGAAGTCCTGCCGCCACGCAGTGAGGAACCGGTCGTGGCATCCTTACGCCTGCGCAGTCCGTAGATGTAGGAGCGAGCGTTCCTCTGCCATCCAGCAAGTGGGGAGCAGTTCCACCATAATCCCCCTTTCTCCTACTCACTCTCTCTTTCCCCCGTGGTTCCATTCATATTCTAATCACAGCTTTCCCTTCTGCAGTTTGTAGGCACTCCATCAGAGCCCTCCCTGCCTCAGGCTCTACACTTTTACTTCCCTCTTTTGTGGCCGCGCTCTCCTCCCAGCACACTAAAATAAGGTTGCTTCAAGGAGAGAGTGAGAAGGGGAGGGGGTCCACCAAACTTTCTCTTTCCAGTTTTGCCAACGGCCTTAATGGGCGTTTTGTGTCGAATGCATCCAAAATGATGATGGAATGCATTTGGGCCAATTTATTTTGCGTCAATTTTGAACGAACGCAACTTCCAGTTTCCAGCACATCGGTGTTGAAGACAGCCAAATAAAAAAAAAGTTTTGCAGTGGCCCTTGGATGGAGAACTTTAAAACTGAAGAAGTGGGGGCAGAGTGTGTATGTGTGTGTGAGGAGAGGGTACGAAAACGTATTAAATGCTATAATGGGAGACGGGGAGGCCACAGTGCTGGGATTGCGTAGATCTAAGCCTCTTTTTTTCTGGGAAGGGAGCTTTTCTTATTCAAAACAGCCCCACAAAAGACTTCCAGTGAGCCTTGCCACATCCCCATCTGACTCGAAGCCATTCATCAGCCTGCCGAGCCTATCAATGACATGTCCCCCATCAGGGCTCCTATAAAATCAGCCCCTTTCCCATGAAACATCAGCAAACATTTTGACGGCTCTGGCTTTTCCCCCGCTGGATCTCTGGAGTCTGTGACCCCCCCTCCACCCCACCCGCTCTTACAACCCACACCCCCACCTCCATCACCACCGCCACCCTCTCCACGGACCTCACATCTTATGCATCTCAGCGCCGGGCAGTTCTCTCGGAGAGACGGAGGGGGAGTCCTGCACGGAGCCATTTTCTCAGAGGAGCCCCTGGAACGTGCATGGGAAGAGGATGCATTGTGGGCTGCTGGAAGAGCCTGACATGGATTCCACAGGTTGGTTCCTGCTACACCGCCCTGACACCGGGACGCTTGGGATCTGGGCTTTTTTGGAACGCGTAACGGGCCTTGGGATTGTGTGACCTGAGATTGGCATCAGAAAAAAAGTTATTTAACCTTCTGTCAGGGAAGCTCTTGAATCTAGTTCACCAAGAGATAAGTTGGCATGTTTCTGGCCTCGTTTTTAATTGCTCAGGATGGGTGCTCTTTTGCTGAGAATATCGTTTTGCGCAGTTTTGGGATTACGCAAAGTGGATGGCGATTTTATGGAATAGCAATGCAACCTTAAATTTAGACTAAACTCGCATAAGGTCACAGTTCTGAGTTTGTCGTCCAGTTTAAAAGTTTTATGAAAATGCTGCACCTGCTCAAGATAAGTTTTGACTTGAGTGAAGCTGCACTCAGTTTATTAAATTGCTCCTTTTGAAGCTTTAAACACTGACGACAACATTATAATCCGAACAGAATATTTGGATGGCAGATGTTATGCTGTGGTTTTTTACTAGTGTTGTTTTTAAAATGCATTCCATTAGGCTTCAAAAGTAGTTACTTAAAAGCATTTACAAATCTAGCAGTTGCATAGTTGTGTTCAATGCAATTGTCAAATTAGGAACAAAATTGGAAGGTTAATATTTGCTATGTTTAAATTATGCTTTTTCTGTCAGATATTTTATGCATGACTGTGAATAATCTCAGATCAGTCTCGCCTTTAGATTGGATTTAATCCAATTATTTAGAGCAGTTAAACTGCTCACAGAGCAAATAATTCAATTACAGGCTGAAAATCTGATCTTCATTGACTAAGCCAACGCTCACTGAGATTAATTAGTTTCTGAGAAAAACTATTTGTTGTACTTTAAAATAACAGCTGCAGAATAATTAATAATATATAGAGATTTAAAAAAATATATATATTTAAAATATAATGTCAGCAAAAATGTAACTACATTTTTTAAAAACATACTAATAACCAAATGGTGGTATTCCAAATAATGTGTTATTACTATTTTTAAAAGCCAAATAAATGGTTAAGAAGGCTTGTTTTTGTCTGATGGTGATATTTTTAAAATGACCCAATAGCCTATATATTGTAATGCAAGGGATGTTTCACATTTTAAGTAAATGTAACTTTTATTTCACATTTTATATAATGTTTATATTTTTCTTCATTTCACATAGGTTTATTTTGCCTGTCACTATAGTATAAACATAATTTACTTATATATAAGAATAGCTGGTTTTCTATTTTATATATATTTATATTAAAAAAAAAAAAAAGAAATGAATTAAAATAATAATAAATGGGCTTAACCCAGAGATGTATGTGAAATAGGGTGTCTGAATGTTTTTTTTTACTTTTATTTAATTGTAATTTGGGATGTTTTTTATATTATTCATTTTCTACCTGATTGTCTACTGTTGAAATGTATCTGTATTATTATGATACATCAAAACTGGGCCCTTTTTTATTCTTTTTTTTTTTTTTTT
>JAUCMT010000039.1:20121165-20149295 GCA_032357475.1 Enteromius thamalakanensis | reverse complement strand
TAATAATAGCTGGATTTATATTTTATATATATTTATATAAAAAAATGTAAAAAAAAAAAAAAAAAAAAAAGAATTAAAATAATAATAAATGGGCTTAACCCAGAGATGTATGTTAAATAGGGTGTCTGAATGTTTTTTTTTTACTTTTATTTAATTGTAATTTTGGATGTTTTTTATATTATTCATTTTCTACCTGATAGTCTACTGTTGAAATGTATCTGTATTATTATGATACATCAAAACTGGGCCCTTTTTTTATTCTTTTTTTTTTTTTTTGCCCCAAAACTATGACCTGCAATTCCTTGAGAAATGCAGATTTCATCAAATCACTCCCAAAAGAATATATTAATGAAATCGAAACTGTTGCTTGCTTTACACCTGCCTTTGAACAGTTCGTTGTCTGACGGCTGTCAAATAACTTATCCTACAAAAGTTTTTAAGTCTCAAAACTTCAGCCGCCATCTGATGCATCAGCAGGCTATTGGTTTCCCAGTCTACTCGCAGCCCTGGCAACCAATGCTATAGCGACCGTTGCCATGGCCCGTGCGGGAAAACATGACTGACGTAAGTTCGAATCGAATTATATTATAAGTGTTTCTGTTTTGTGATGTAAGGACACCAGCCGGCTTACTTACAGAGCAGAAATGAGAATGGCGCTAAAAAGGTTCTATTATGACGACAGCGCTATGGAGGAGCGCGCGGAATCAATTGAGCGTGCGCGCGCTTGTAATTCGCCTCGGGAACAATGCGGGATTCCTGCAGTTCTGCTGAAAACATTTCAAATAGAATCCCAGCTGCCCAAAGATCCGCACAATCGATTGTAATTGAATTGCACCGTCATTATTCTGCCCCTCAACTCCATAGACAGTGGCGGCAATAACACACAGCCACGTTTACGGATGTTTATTGCACTCGATTACAAACAGTTTGTGTGAACAGGAATAATTACGTTGAATTCACAAATGAACAGTTAGCATACAGTTTAACACTTTCGCTATTTATTTTTATTAATTTACGGGGGAAAAAATCAAATAAAAGAAGAGTTAAGTTTAGAAACCACAGCGCGGTCATGCACCTGTTGCTTCTGTTGATGAGAATTAATAAGATAAATCATATGATTTTGAAATTTAGGCTAGGTATAAATAAATACGAATGTTTCAGAAAATAATAAATTAAATGTTTATGGTTTTAATCGGATAACCAAAAAAATTAAGTTTCATCTAAGAAAAACAAAAAAAATACCGTGAGGACAGCCATATATAGGGTATGCCAACAATAAGGCGTAATATAAATGCATATACATACTTTTATTTATTTTACTTTTTGCAGAGAGCTGGATTGAAAGATGTCTGAACGAAAGCGAGAGCAAGCGCTTCTCAAGCCACTCATCTATTGGAAATATGTCCAACGACGAAAGTGAGTCTAACGAATATAAAAAAATACAAAATTAGAAACTGCATGAAACATGAATAATTATTTCAAAGGGAACCTAATGTGAGTGTTATTACACAAAAATTCTTTGAAAAAGAAAAAAAAAAAGACAAGACAACTTTGTTACACTAGTAGTAGCTATATAACATTTTACTTTAGAATTGATATTGATATATTATGTATCATTTCTTTATTATAGCTATTAAATTTAAGGGATGTCTGTTATTTATATAACCGAGTCTGATTGTTGTGGTGGTGTTGTTGTTTTAAAGATGAGGAGAAGGAAAACAACCGAGCATCTAAGCCGCATTCAACACCTGCCACATTACAGTGGTGAGTCCAATCTACACTAGACATGTCACTTATAAATCATTTTTAAAATCCATATCACCAGACACAGTTACATTATTGAAAGGTTTTAAACCCATAGTGAAATGTGTATATATATTATACATATATATAGGCCATTAACTTTTTGGTTTTAATTGACCTATAGAATCAAATGCTTCAGACTGTGAAATACAATGTTTGAGACATACTGTTATAGTGCTCAATTTTGTGCAATCGATCAAATCATGCGCTTTTTGTAGTCATTTTGTTGATGAATTTTTAATGGTGTGTTTGCTGTCCTGATAGCTTGTAAATGGTCAGGATTCAACTATGTCAAAAAGGAAAACAGACTTACAACCCTGACAGCTTTTTCTAGCAAAATCTTGCCTTTCTCTCCAGTACACTGGCAAAAAAAGCCTGTCTATGACTTGTTTCTCTAATTTTAAAAATTATCAAAATGATTTTAATTAAACCTACAGTTGGCCTTAAACATATTAACACTATCTAAAATTTTGCTTATAAAAAAAAAGGAATTTTTAATTTTTTTGATTGTTGAAAATTAGATTTTGAGACTGTATACATAATTATATTTGCAACAATATAAATAGTAGGCTAAGTATATTACAATAGTAATCATAAACTACAGTTATGCTTTCCTTTCCATGTGCATTGACCAAACTGTGTTTTCATCAGGTTGGAGGAGAACTATGAGATCGCAGAGGGTGTTTGTATTCCTCGCAGTGCACTGTACATGCATTATTTGGACTTCTGCGAGAAACTTGATTCTCAGCCGGTCAACGCTGCAAGCTTTGGGAAGGTAAATACCTGGATTCAATCCTTCAGTGATGAAGTCAAATATTCCGTCTTTTATGATTAGTCAGAACTTGATGAGGTAATCATGGAGTTTTCGCTTATTATCCTGTAAACGTGCATGTTCACCTGAAAGAGGAAGGGGGGAAAAATGACATAATACTGGGTATTATGAAGAGCCACAGGCAGTGGTCTTTTTTTACACCTCTTCTGCAAACTCATAGCTGGACAATATAAACAATGAACATGTTCACCCTTGTTCCCACAACCCCTCAACCCACCTACTCATATAGCCGCCCCCCGACACCCTTATCCCGCTCCCCCGGGTCCTGTCGGAGGATATTGAAAAAGAGAGGGGGCCTGGATTAATGTGTAATTAAAGGAAATTTGGAAGGGTGAGATGTTGCGGAATGTTAGATCAGTGGCTGGAGCAGCGTGGGGTGTCCTTTAGGAAGGCTTCATTGATTCAGGACAAAAAAGAGAGAGAGAGCTGGACCTGCCTCCCTGTCTGCTCATTTATCAAGCCAAGCCTGACAGAAACTTCACAGCTTGGCCTCTTTTTTCATCCCACACAATAGAGAGCTTCACTGTTTGCAAAGTTTTCTGCACCGGGAGCTGGACCAAGGAGCTCATGGACAAAAAGCAGAGAGAGAATGAGAGATTGGCAAGAAAAGAAATGTCACTGGACATGTATGAATCTAACAAGATGATTGAGAAGATATTTTTGTCATAGCTGTAACAGATAGCACACTGATGTCATAAAAGCTGTGCCCAGAAAAGCTGAATATATGTGTATTTATTTATTTTTTTTGTCTTTTTACATGATCCAAACAGATAATAAGACAACAGTTCCCTCAGTTAACCACACGGAGACTAGGAACCAGGGGTCAGTCAAAGTAAGTTCCTTATTCAAGAACTTCTAACTTATTAAATTTTTATTAAAAACTTATTTAAAAGCAGTGTTGGGGGTAATGCATTACAAGTAGCTTGTTACGTCATTTACGGATGACTAACTAAACAGATGCATTGCTTTCAATTTTACAACAAATTATGTGAGTTGCAAGTAACGTAAGTCTGCGCTGTGCTAACATGATGGGTAATGTAGTTGTATACTAAATCTTTTATTAGCAAGCCCAGCTCAGGTGAGAAAAAGTGACACAAAAGAAATGTAAAGCATCACTTTCCATAAAAAGTAATGCAATTAGTATCTATTTTTTGGGGAGTAATGCATTACTTTTAAAAGTAACTTTCCCTAACACTGCCCACAAGTGGAATCATGATTACAGTTTGGATCAACATTAGGAAAGATTATTAGGCTCTGAGAGATATATCTCTATTTATACTATATAAATGCATATAAAAAGTACCAGAGATTATGAAAACCTTTTGAACTGCTTTAGTCACCAAACAAAGTCAAATGTTCATTCTGCCACTCGCTTGTCCCTCTTAGGTATCACTACTATGGAATCGCTGTAAAAGAGAGCTCTCAGTACTACGATGTGATGTACTCTAAGAAGGGCGCTGCGTGGGTGAACGAGACGGGCAAGAAAGAGGTCACCAAACAGACAGTGGCGTATTCACCGCGCTCCAAGCTGGGCACTCTCTTGCCAGACTTTCCAAATGTCAAAGACTTAAATCTGCCCGCCAGTCTGCCAGAGGAGAAGGTAAACAGATCACTAAAACCTCTAACTGCTAACCTCCCTCTCCCTCCTCCTGCCCGCCACCCTCCCCTCTAGATCCTGCTTTCATGTGTCAGACGGACCTTCCCTGGGCCTGGATTTAGATGAGGACCTGGAGGATTTATGTGTTGGTTTCTAGCGAACTCTTAATCTTTCGAGTAGATAATAAGATCTCGCATTGCACAAAGGATGGGCACTAGCTGTCTCGCTTTAAAAAGGCGCCTGTAATTTTAAATGGTTTGTGAGTTTCTGATCTTTAAAGCCTCTTTTTATACACTGGTTTGGCAGGATCTTGTAAATAGGCATTGTTCGCAAAAGCAGCTTTTTTGTTGTTTGGTATTTGTATCCTCTTTCTTTGGTGTTAAAGTCTTTTGGTGTCTTATTAATGCATGCCCATGAGTCAGGAATGAATCTGGTATGACATCATTAACACTAAGTGAATGATTCTCTGCGGGAAGTATTACAAGTCACTTAAATGAGCTTTTTTTCCTCTAAAAGGTCTCAACCTTTATCATGATGTACAGAACTCACTGCCAGAGGATACTGGATACAGTCATACGAGCCAACTTTGATGAGGTCAGATTTTTTTTTCTTCTTCAAAGCCGTTTAATCTTAATTGTGATGAGGGTGATCAGTTCTGTAATGTTATCGCAATGTTTATTTGTGTTTGTGTAAATGCTTAGGTCCAGAGCTTCCTGTTGCACTTTTGGCAAGGCATGCCACCCCACATGCTCCCTGTCCTGGGCTCTTCTACAGTGGTCAACATAGTCGGTGTGTGTGACTCCATATTGTACAAGGCCATCTCGGGAGTCCTCATGCCCACCGTTTTACAGGCTCTGCCTGACAGGTGGGTCCCATTTCCTATTTTGAATTTATTAAAAACATAATTGATGCATCTGCAGTTTTGGAAAGTGCTGCAGTACCGTACAGAATTACATGCAATAATTTTTATTTCCTTAGTGTGACATCATTCTGAGTAATATGATATATTTAAAATGGAAAATAATAATTATAGGATTCAATTCATATTTATTCACCAAAATTGGGTGGATTGAGAAATGCCATACTTGGATTTTTGGTAACATTTGATAAGGATGAATTAACTAGTTGCTTATTTGCATGCCTATTATTGGCTATAAAATATTGGCTATGTATTAGTACTTATAAAACACATAATCTGCATGACCATATTTTATATCCCTGATCCTACCCAATGCGTAAACTTAACAACTACCTACTAACTATTAATAAACAGCAACTTTATTGAAGAAAAATCCACAGTTAATGTTCTGTTAAAAGAGAGAACTGGACCTTTAAATAAAGTGTGACCATATTTTTATGTGCACACATTTAGCATAATGAATGTTGCCTCATTATGAACAACTGTATGACATTAACCCTACTGTTAGTAAAAGGCATCTTTATTTTTATTTTATTTAGAAATCACTAAGATCATAAATCATGCCAAAGTCCATAAATAGGTTTTTAAACTGGACATATTTCAACATGTTACTCTACAAGAAGATGGATAAGGAAGTTGGCATAGCGTTAAAACACCAACCAATAAATCAGCTTTGGTCAAATGGACTTTCCCCTCCAAGCTAAATAAATACCTTGAGTACTATTGCCATTGTTAGCATTATCTGCATTTCATACTATTTGCGTCAGTGTAATTAACTTTCCTGAAAATATCCTGTCAATGACGCATGATTCTTTTTAAAATTGCACCAGACAAAAGGTCCAAACATTCACTGCGTCAGAGCTGAAGTGTAATGTACCACAATATGTCCTTGTTTGTGTGTTTTCAATAATATAGCCTGACTCAGGTGATCAGGAAGTTCGCCAAGCAGCTGGACGAGTGGCTGAAGGTGGCTTTACACGACCTGCCTGAGAACTTGCGCAACATAAAGTTTGAATGTATGTGCAAATATGTACTCTTAAAAACATCAAAATGAATTTTACTGCCATTTCTGAACAGATATGTTTTATTCTCAGTGTCAAGAAGATTTTCCCAGATACTTAAACGACAAACATCATTAAACCATCTCTGTCAGGTATACGGCTGTTCTTATTCTCCATCATGTTTACACAAATGTTTACCACAAGACATAGTGCAGCGTAAAATTGTAACTGTATGCTTGCTCTTGCAGGCCTCTCGAACCGTGATCCACAGTGCAGACATCACCTTTCAGATGCTTGAGGACTGGAGGAACGTAGACCTTAACAGCATCACTAAACAGACTCTTTATACAATGGAAGACTCTAGAGAGGACCAGAGGAGGCTTATCATCCATTGTAAGATTTACATGAAAACTTATTAGACCAGACCTAGCCAGTTTCATTCAGAATGATTTATTAGTGTTTCTGTTCTTCACTAGTTTAGTGCAGTGTGTTATTGCAGCAGAATCACATGCAGCGCTGTGTTAAAAGCCCTGCTGGTTTATGATTCGGATTTCACACAGTAGCTGTCAACCAGCACTGAATCCTTCCCACGACCATGAGAGTCAAGCTTTAACCACAGACACTGAGAGGTTAACCCTCACAGTTTGACACCCTGAGGAGCATTTCAAATTCATTTCAGCGTCAACCTCTCACATGACTGATCAGGTCAAAGTTCAAAGATTCTGTCATGTCATCCTCAAAAGAGGGTTCTGAGCTCCTCTCTCTCCGCATTTCATACAGAGATCTCAAGTGTGTGCCAGTTGGATTTTTGCAATTATGTATAATCTACATTTGCACACAATTAAAACTGATATTGTGAAATGATTGCTTTATAAAATTGCTTATGAGTTCATCATCCTAATCATATGTCTTTAAATCCATCTATTTTTTTAAAGTGTATCAAGAATTTGACAGACTGTTGGAGGATCAGTCGCCTATTGAAGCCTATATTGAGTGGCTGGACTCTATGGTGGAGAGATGTGTCGTGAGGGTAAGTGAAATTCATATTATGCTTAATTTGCAGTATTATTATTATATAGTTATGTATTTCATTTGTGTAGATGTTATGTATGTGTAACATATATCACGTCACATTGCTATCGATGTTGCAAACAGTCGTGCAGCTTAAGATTTGTTTGTAGAAACTGATTTTTTTGTCTTCTCAGAATCATTTTATTAACAGTAGGAACAGCATTTCTTTGAAATACAATTTTTGCAACATTATGAGTGTCTTAAATTACACTTTTAATTAAACAAGTCTTTGCTTGATACGTGTTTTAATTTATTACAAATAAATTACTGCCATTTATAATATGATTAATTATCACTAAAGTATTATTAATAATTTTACATAGGATTTGTTATTTAAAATATCATTTAAAATGTATTTATTAATTTTAGATATATCTAAACAGGAATATAACGAATATATCTAGCACTGCTTATATGTTCTTTCTCTACAAAATAAATCTGCAGGTGTCCGACCCATGCCACTATAAATGCCGTCACAACATACTTTGAGATGCAATTCTCCAACTTAATAAAGTCTTCATGGCCCCTTTTCGTGCCCATTATAGTCCAGATATGGGCTTGTAAATCTGGTTTCCATGGGAACGTCTACTACCTACCAGACAATAGTTCAATGGGAGGGTGTTTCCTTAGGGGCAAACCAAATAGTTGACTTGTTGACATGTTTTTCGTTCTTGGGGGTTAGACCCAAAGGTTAAGGCCCCTGCGCCCTCCCCCAGGCTTTTCTCATGGTAATACTCCATTTAGGTGGCGGGGAAGAGACCTGGATGCCTGAAGAGGGTAGCACAGCAGTTCCTGCTCATGTGGTCGTGTTTCGGGACCAGAGTTATCCGGGATATGACGCTACACAGCGCACCCAGCTTCGGTGAGTCGGGCTGCACCATTTTATCACCATCATCCATATAAGGAGAGCAGAGATGAATCATTTAACTCATTGGATTTACCAAGTTAACTAAAAGTTTCACAATCCATAACACCATGTGTCAACTTTTAACTAAGATGGCAGCTTTGCTAACTCTTGGCTTACACCACCTAGCTGTCTATGGCAAAGTAACTGAAAGAAGGGCCATAAAAGAGGTAAAGGCCCCCCTCCCTGTCAGCTCTGTCTGTGAATATCAAAGGCACAGCTGGTTGCAGTGTTTTGATAATGCAGCTCTCTGTACAAAACAGCTAATTAACAAAGGCTAACCCCCACCAAGTTTTTCCCCCTTCTTCCCATTTTATGACCGGGCAGTATTGCGCCCAGTCCGCTGAATAGCCGCAATGTTTATTATGCACATAGTGGCTGGAGTTGCTAACACAATGCGAGGATTGTACCATGCTCCTTATGAATTCTTTCCCCCATCTCATTCAGAACATGGACTCAAAGCATCATATGCTTCAGTAACTCTGTAGTGTTTATGGTTGGGCCGCTAGCTTGGTTCTGACTTGGTTTTGTGCTTTTACCATTTAAATGTGCTTCAGTAAATCAGTTAGATTCGAATCGCATTTGATTGGCTAATGCTGTATGGGGATACACAAAGCCTTAATGTATTACTTTGACAGGTGACTTGAATTGGAGTAAATGGGATTGTTTGTATTTATAGGCTCATTCCATCTGATCCATCTCATGTTTGATGACTACGTACTGTACCTGCTTGAGTCTTTGCACTGCCAAGAGAGGGCCAATGAACTGATGAGGGCGATGAAAGGAGAGGGGACACCAGGTGAGATCCATTCCGTACAAGCAATAGAGCCAATCCATGGCTTCAATCTGGAGGGAAACACAGACAGCTAATTTCTCACTAAAATAGTCGTTGTCATTAGTTCTTTAGTGATGCTACTTAAGATAGTTACCTTAATGTGCACAGTCAAACCTCAAGAATGAATTTTTAACCTTAAGTTCAAAAACCCAACTATATTATACGTGATACACAAATTTCTAAGGCCTCTATCAACGTGATCAAAACAAAACTCCCAATGCTGAACACCATCTACAACATAACTTCTGTTGCCTGCTTTATTAGTTTATACTGCTTTAAAAAGTAAAATACCTTTTAGTATAATCCTTTTTTTCCCCTTGCAGTAAAAACTACTTAGCATTTGAATAAATTATATTTATGTTAATTTCATGCATGTAGTCAGTTATACTGTTCTCATTGATTTATTTTACAAATGTTCAGAATTATTTAACTATTTTATGCTATGTTAGTTAAATAATATTTAACTTATTTAACTAACTATTAACTATTTGGCCATATAAATATAAAAGGCTACACCAAGTTGCATATTTTTAACATTTAACGTTTTAATAAAAGTTAGGTGTTTTTTTTTTTCATATGAGCTCAATATTTTCTAGTATCAATCTATAGGAACCATTAAAAGCCACAAAAACTCTTATGCAAACTATGAGATATTGTGAAATGACTATTAAAGACCAGGATGTAAGAATGATCTGTCTGGTGGAAGAGGTTGTGGAACATTGTCTTCCAGGCTAAACTGGTTGAACAGGATTGTCACAACTGGTTAAGATAGTTAAGGAGGATAGTGCTGGAGCACACCAGCATTTAAAACATGTGATGGTTGCAAGTTTTCAAAATCACTTTAAAACAAACATTTTGATCTTTACTGCTATAGCAGATTCTGGGGAAGAGCTGATGCTCATGAGTTCCACCCCCACTTCTACGTCACCTGGACCCTACTCTCCCACCAAGTCTGTTCACTCTGTAGGTGTACCAGCAGTGGGCTCCCCCAATTCAGCCCAGTCTCCAGAGTACACCAGCATATCAGCTACCACAGGTAAATAATCTAGAACTGACTCTAGACCGATTCTCAAACTCAAATTTGACATCACAGTCTTACATTCAGTGGCACATTTGGCTTGGCTCCATTCCATGCATCCATTAAAACTGTATCGGATCATTTAATTAACGAGCCAAACACGTTTCTCTGTATATGTATGTTTGTGTATGTGCCAGGAGCTGTTCAGTCATATACCTGGTCCCTTACATACACAGTGACAACCTCAGGTGGCAGCCCACCCGAGCCCGGATCCCAGCTTTCTTGCATGAGAGGCGGACCCCCTCTACACAGCTCCTCGTCTGCTCACAGGATGCCAGTTTACCCACATCGAGATGAGCATGGGTGAGTCCCTGAATTCATTAGACATTACGTGCTGAATACAACATTACAGTGTGGATTGTGACATTTTTGTGAGATTTATACTCTTTTTTTTCTAGGTATACTGGCAGCTATAATTACAGCAGCTACGCAAACCAACACCATCATGCTATCCAGAGTCAGTACTCCAGTTTAACCCATGAACCAGGGCTGCCCACCCCTCTGCACTATTCCTCATATCACCGGACTTCCTCACAGGTTAGGCTCCTCCCACCAAAATGATCAAATCAGTATTATTTTAAAATTCGCAGGCAACTATTTAGAAAACACATTTTTTATAGAATAAAGATTTGCAATTTTATCACTGCAAAAAAAAAAAGCTTTTCTAGCATAGATTTTTTAAATCTAAAATACTGAGAATTCTTAAATCAAGAAGGATTTTCAAGACAAGAAAAAAATATTGTCTTGTTTTCATAAAAAAAACCTAATCTGCCAATGAGATAAGCAAAATAATCTTTTATTTATTTATTTATTTATTTATTTTTTAAATAAGATTGTTTCTTAACATATTGGCAGATAATTTAGCTTGTTCTAAGCAAAACGTCACTTAGTTTTGAATTATTATTCTGAAAACAAGACAATATTTTTACTTTTAGATATTTGGGCTAGAAACAAGACTAAAAATCTAGGCTAGAAAAGCATTTATTTGCAGGAAACACCTGCAAAGTCGGAAACTGGAATAGTTGAGATAAAGTCAGAATTAAACTTTTTTGTCAATTGACTGATAATTATAATTGTAGTAGTCAAAATGATGACATACTAAGCTGTGTGGCAAAAATAGTAGGCTTCTATATGCATGAATTGTATTTGCAGCCAATTTTAGCGGTTTCGAATTATTGTTCATTATTTGATTTTGTTTTTATTTTTTAACTGGACTTGGTTTTACCTTAAACCTAAAAGGAAAGTTGTTTTGGAAGAAAATCAGTTTTGAAATGACAAAGCAAAGATAAATCATGAACAATGAGGCCAGGTACACACATTAAGAAAATAAACCTAATAATGGTTGTGTATTCCCCAGTACTTCGAGTGGAAGTGTATTCCATCCTTGTCTCCTTTACAGGGTTTGTAACTGAGAGAAGAATACTTTTGTGAATGTGAATGGTGCTTGATGTATTACAGTCATTAGCATCTGAAATGTTCTGGTAACTGTTATCCACAGAGGTTTATGGATAGAGAATGCTTGCCTACCTCAGCACACACTAGAGTAATAGGCTGAACTCCTGTTTGGAGTCATTTAGCATTTGTGTTTAAAGCATATTCACTTTGTTGAATGACAACAAAATTGAAAAAGCTCAGTTAATCGTCTTTGTTAAACCTCTAGAGAAATCCAGGGTTATAGTTTATTGTGAAAGCACTTGCTAAATCTCAAAATGTAGCCGTTACCTTATCATGAATCACCCGAAGCAGCATTTTCCATGCAGATTTGCACTTTAAACTTTAAAAAGATTATGTAGGGTTTTACTACTTGAAATGTTTGAAATTTGAAAGATGTGAGTATTGTGTATTTTAAGTGTGAATGCTATGTAGTTTGAATAGTTTCAAAAAGTTAAGGTTGATTTGTGCCAAGTTTGGTGGATGTGACCTAAAAGCTCTAAAAATATTTGCATTGCTTTACTGAATTGTGGACAAGCATGGTGGTTTTTCAGTGTGTGAAATGTTCATTTTAGTTACTAATTTTACTAAAATGCTACAAGCTCAGAAACTTGCGTGCATAGTTGAATGCTAAGCAGTCTGCATGGTGCTTGAGATACAGAGATTGTGAACGACTGAATTAAACTGTTCGGTTGTGGATGGAGAGGCAGGGGTCTGTGTCACATATATTGAAAGTCAAAGCGGGTGTGATGGTAATTTCCTGTCAAGAGCTCTCTGGCCCAGCCTGCCTTTTGTAATGGAGGATCAGCTGGGCCTCTGAGTTTCAGAAGCAGTGTAGCTCAATTCTCCTCCACTCAGCGGATGCAGACTCTGAAAGGTGGACCGGCTAGAGCCAAGACCCCCTCCATTCACACACACACACTCAGTATCTACTCAATGACTTCCTCAGACAGCACAACTAGCGGCCGGAGATCCAGATGGAAAAGAGTTTATTAAAATATTGTTATTCAATGGTCTCTTTTCTCTGCATGAACAAGAGGTCAGCAAGCAACGCATCTCGGTCTCTGACCCCGCCTGACTTTTTTCCACGCCGCAGCCGTTCATAAAGGCTCTAATTGTAGACGGTTTCTATTTAGGGAGCACTTATAGATTTTTACTTCCACTTAATTTCCGTCAACTTAAAAATGGATACAATGTCTGTGCTTTGTTTGAGAGGGCTACTCTGAAGGAGGCAATGGAGAGGAGACAAATGAAGATTATGCTGACTTCGCCTGAGAGAACAGAGTGTTTTATATAGATACATAGCTTGAGCTGACATGCACAGTTTTGTTTTTGGTCTGTTACACACAGAAAACAAAAATACCTTTTTGGGTGTCTTTTAGGAAAAAAGTGCTATGTTAACTCAAAATGCTGCTTTTTGTTGTGCATGCAAATCAGATTTTCAAGTTATGCTAATTTGTACTGCACTTCTAGTTAGAAAATTGTTAAATAGTCTTGCAAAAGATACTGTATAAAATACATAAATAAATAAAATTAAAAAAGGCATGATGTATTAATATGAATGAATATTTTAAATAAAATGTTTAGCAGAAAATAAAATGTTTTCTGGGAGAAAATTACCAGTACATTTTTCAGTTTTATGCTTAGTTGGTCCTTTGAGGACTAAATAATATCACCTACTTCTTCTTATTAATATTAATTGTATAGCAACAACAGCAAAAATAACAAACAACAAAAATATTAATAATAATTAGCACTAGGTATAGGTAATATTATGTTAATTTTATATTAACATAATATTAATATTTAATAATTTAATATTATGGTATTTCTTTATTTCTTAATCAAGATAAGATAATAGAAAAAAGATTGTAAACAACAATAATAATTTAAATTATAATATTATCATTCTTTGTCTTCCAATTGTTATACATCATAAATTTTACATTTAAGAGATGCGATACCACACTGCTCAAAAAAATAAAGGGAACACTTAAAAAACACAATGTACTGTAACTCCAAGTTAATCACACTTCTGTGAAATCAAACTGCCCACTAGGAAGCAGAAGTGATTGACAATCAATTTCTCATGCTGTTGTGCGAATGGAATAGAGTGGTTCAGCAGGTGGTGACCACAGATCACTTCTCAGTTCCTATGCTTTTTGGCTGATGTTTTGGTGATGAATGCTGGCGGTGCTTTTACTCCAGTGGTAGTATGAGACGGAGTCTATAACCCACACAAGTGGCTCAGGTAGTACAGCTCATCTAGGATGGTACATCAATGCGAGCTGTGGCCACAAATGTGCATGTGTCTGCTCAAACGGTCAGAAACAGACTCCATGAGGGTGGTATGAGCCTGACGTCCACAGGTGGGGGTTGTGTTTACAGCCCAACACCGTGCAGGACATTTAGCATTTGTCAGAGAACACCAAGATTGGCAAATTGGCCACTGGTGCCCTGTGCTCTTCACAGATGAAAGCAGGTTCACACTGAGCACATGTGACAGATGTGAAGGAGTCTGGAGACGCCATGGAGAACGTTCTGCTGCCTGCAACATCCTCCAGCTTGGCAGTGGGTCAGTAATAGTCTGGGGTGGCATTTCTTTGGAGGGCCACACAGCCCTCCATGTTCTCGCCAGTGGTAGCCTGACAGCCATTAGGTACTGAGATGCGATCCTCAGACCCCTTGTGAGACCATATACCGGTGTGGCTGGCCTCATTTTCACTTGTTTTGAGGACATTACCTCAAAGTTGGATCAGCCTGTAGTGTGTGTTTCCACTTAAAATTTGAGCAGTGTATTACTTATACAAATACTAATAATAATATTTATTGTTATAATTATTACTATCGTTAATATATTTATGGATTGTTATTATTACATCAAAATAAAAAACAATGAAATGGCACATTACTGCTACTTTAATTTTTTTTTATTATTGGTATTTTTAATGCCGTTATTGTTTAGCATATTTTTGCTGTTAAATTATTAATAATTTGTCTCTTTTAGTCACTCTACTTTGCATTGCAAAAACACTGTTTGTTCATGGCCTCAAAAAATGGCTTTATTATGGCTTTATTAACATGAAGAAAGATTATGTGATTTGCTTAGAAAATGCACCTCATGCATGTCTCTCTGTTTTATAGTATCCACAGATGTCCAGAATGGAGTCCTGTTTGATGAGCGGGTCTCCGCTTCTACACTCGAGCGCGGTGACCCCCCGATGGCCAGATGTGCCCTCTGCTAACAGCTGTTACTCCAGCCCGGCTGTCCACACGTCGCGTTACTCCACTGGAGACATGTACTCCCCTCTCGCCCCGCGCAGGAACTCTGAATATGAGCATGCGCAACATTTTCCAGGATTTGCTTATATTAACGGGGAGGCCACGACTGGGTGGGCAAAATGATTGTTGTACTCTGATAGTCTCCATCCTAGAGACGATGTCTGCGTGTGCAAAAGCTGTGCGCAAAGCTGGACGGATAAACCAGCAGCAGCCCATATTTAACACAATTACAGAGAATGTATTGGATTGACATTGTGTCAGACATGTTTCTATGGCTGTGGTCAGTGTTTACAGTGCAAGCTGCCAATGAAACACTTTTCCAATCACAATTATTGTGAAAGTGCAAAAAAAGGCAGTGTCCCAGTTGTGCCTTTCCCTGCCTATTTATCATCCATCTCTCATGAACATTATAGACGACTTACTCATTTACTGTGCAAAAACTTTGATTGGTGACCTTGTTTCAATGTAAATATGTACGCATCTCATGGTGTTTTGTTACCACAGACTGGGTGTTTGACGTCAAACCTGATGTTAACACCACCACATTGGGGTTTTGTGAGTGTGTTGTTTTTGTCAGCATAAAAGCTACTTTCCTAGCATAAACCTAACACATTCTCAGCAACAGGAGGAAATGCCTTAATATTTTATCTCAGAACGCCCTCTTGGTCAACAGCCAGAATACTTACGTCATAGAAGTTCAAACAAATAAGGGCCACTCATGTCAGTGTTTGTTGCATGCAAATGTGAAAGTAAGATTTCTCATTTTACACAAATGCAGAATTACTCCAGTGTGAGGCTGGGGAAATGATAGAAATCTTTTCTGTAGCTTTGTAACATTGTGTCCCTTTGCATTGTTTATCTGTGTTTGAACTGTATATCCAGTTTTGTATGATTTTAGGAAACCGAAAAGTGTTAACCTAGGTTTGTGTGTTCTTGAATGCACTCAAAGGTACTGTGGACCTATTACCCTATGGGTAGGAATAAAAAGGAAAGAATATGAATATGTAACATTTATTATCTTTAGTCACTTTCTCTTGTAAATAAAAGCACTCAGTAACTTCTGTGGTGACAGCTGTTACCATGTAAATGATATATGTGGATTTATTTGTTGCCACATAAAGATTTTTTAAACCCAATTCATATTATGTTGTCTTATTATTTATGTTTAATTGCTGGTATTATGTTTGGAATATGCATATTAAGAACTCCATTGTACATATATATTGCTATATATACAGCAATAAAATATTGACAGAACTGGCATGGAGAAGTATTGAGCTAATTAATATTGAACTTAAACCAGCACTGATAAATAAAGTCAGATTAATACTTTTTAAAAGTGGTCACATATTGATATTTTGACTTTAAATATGTATATTTATTTATTTGTGCATCACCAACACTCAAGTATGAGAAGGGCACTGTGGAAAAAATAATGCTCTTTAATTAAGATGATGCACAAGATGTGAATTTAAAAA
The DNA here is from genome assembly GCA_032357475.1 of Enteromius thamalakanensis. NCBI lineage: Eukaryota > Metazoa > Chordata > Actinopteri > Cypriniformes > Cyprinidae > Enteromius > Enteromius thamalakanensis. The sequence goes on along the minus strand of JAUCMT010000039.1, from coordinate 20,133,064 downwards.
TGAATTTTAAAGGTTGGATCTGGGAACTTAATCTACACATTTAACGTTAAATCCATGCATTTTGCAGGCTTTTCCCAAAGTGATTTACAAAAGAGGAATCTAAACATAAGGTAATAACTATTGCATCATTATTTTCTGTCCATCTCTGTTTAGGGATGATAGTTGCTAGTCATTTGTTTTCCCAGTTGGTAGAAGCCAGGTTTACTGTTGGTCATCTTGCAGAATCTAATGACCATCAACAAACCAGCTAACATCTTAAAAACGAAATTTTCCAGCAGGGTAGGACTTTTACAGTTCTGCGTCCATATAAATATTTGCCATGTGCCCGAGGGACTCTTGTAAAAGCGTGTTGTCGAGAAACGTGACGTTTGACGGGTGAAAGTTGAACAGATGAGAGAAACAGAGGAGGTGTGTAACTCTCATCCCTACTGTTGTTATAAGAAGAAGGGCTTCCAGTGTTTGTAAGTGGACGACAACATTCAGAGATGAGTCTGACTGCTATTCTGTCAGAGATCGACGGTGGAAATGACAAAGGAGTTGAAAAGCTTTTGCAGAAGTATAACATGGAGGTAAAGAGACTGCTATTAGCTTACTATCCCGTGTTGTTTTATTGCGCGCTAGCAGTGGAGATATTAGCGAGTTAGCCGCCCGGTAATCTCAACAACGTTACACCCGACGTGTGTGTGTATAAACCTAAGAAAATGTATGGTGTCAGTGCAAAAATGCATTGCTCCTAACATTTAAATATGTACTTTGTATTTAGTGATTAAAACACGAAGCATTCGCCTTGCGATCGTAAACTAGCATCCTCCAGCTGTTAGCCAGCCATGGTAACGTTATCGTTAGCAATATGAAACACCCAACCTGTTTTTGAACAAAAATGCCAAATGGTTCCCACATTAATTAGCAGTGTGTAAAACCTTTAAAGAAAATGGTAATTTTAAAAAATAGATTACAAATGGACTGTTGTTTTGGGTGGTGAAAGGCAAAATAGCCAAGCTTGACAGCTGTCAGATATAGATTAGCCTAACGTTACGATCAGAAATAATGTTAGTGTAGAAATTTTAATCACATATTTGGCGTTTACTTTATCATCTACATGCCGCTGCATTTTTATTAAGAAATCTGAATAGTACATGATTTTATTCCCTTTACGTAGTCCTACCCTTTTGGAAAGTAAACCACTGTTAGTTAAGTTGTAGTTAACAGTTTGCACTGCACTGCACAAAAAAATGGTACTGTGATTAATTTCATTAAAGAAATTCATCATGGACAATCCATGTCATTTTCAGGAAAGTGCCAGGTGTTAATAGGATAAATGGTTGCTTGGATAGGATAGATGGTTACTTACAATAACAATATAAAAAAAATATTACAGGCCTGACAGATTTGTTATGTCTTTTAATCACTCAATACATCAATACATTTTTACAGATAATATATATATATATATATTTATATATATTATATAATGTATATTTAATTTTTTTAATGGGTGAAATGTTATATAAATCAGGATAATTGTATATTATAAAAATATCAGAGTAAAAGGTTGTGTATGTAATTGTAAATTAAGTGGTGGAGTCAATGCATAAAAAAAAAACATTTAGAAAAAATGGCCTTAAAAATATATGTATAATAATTAAAATATACGGTGACAAATAGATAAAGTGTCATTATGTGAAAACTTGAAGTAAATGTGTATTTTGGGTCTTTTTCAGTAGTCTGAAAGCAAAAAAAAAAGAGACTGATTAAAGCATGGGATGTGTTTATCTTAGATTTATATTCTCATGTTGACATTTTATTTCAGAACAGCCATGCGTTTGCCTTTGACCACAAAGAGGAGGATGCACGAATTGTAAGTAACAGATTCATGTCCTGTTTTGTATTTCGAAATGACCTCAATTTGCATTCTATATGTTCCTTTTCATTTCAGTAGCTTGTTTTATTAAAAACAATCAAGGACTTTTGCTTTGTGGTTCCTTCTGCAGAAATTGTGTCAGGGGCTTCTTACAGTCCTCCGGCGGTCAGATCTTCCACTTTGCCAAAGCACCTGCCTGGAGACCCTACGCATCCTGTCCAGAGACAAGCGTGTGCTTGGACCCGTAGCCACCAAAGATGGCATCCTCACTCTTGTAGGACTGGCCCGGATCCATGTGGCGGGACATGATGGAGAGCCGCTAGAGGAGGCAAAGTCAGCAGAGGAGGAGAAGGTTGTGGTGGAGGCGCTCAAGTGCCTGTGCAATGTAGTGTTTAACAGCGTGCCGGCACAGCAGGTGGGCTCTGATGTGAAGTTGGCAGAGGGCCTATGTGCCTGCTTGCATTCGGTCAGCTCATCCCATCATGAGGTGGGCCTGTTCTCCCTCCGACTGCTGTTTCTGCTTTCTGCCCTGCGTACGGATGTGCGTGGCAAGCTTCAGAAGGAGGTGGGCGCCGTGAGGCTGCTCACTGACATACTGGAACGCACCCTTGACGTCTGTTGGGTGGGGCCATATGAGGCCGCGCCCCCTAAACCAGAAGCCCCGCCCATTTCTTTAGAAAACAACGATCTTGCCATGGAAGCCCTGAAAGCGCTGTTTAACATCACTTTGTCGGATTTCAGCAATGAGGTGAGAGTAACAATATTTGTAGAACAGCAAAACAACATTTTTATCTTTTCGCAGTGCTTTTTACAAAACTGCGAGATGAATTTACATCTACCTGTACTGTGCAGTGCACAGAAGTCCTCACTGAAAAATTACATTTTGTCATTATTTACGAGTTGTTCCAAACCTGGTATGAGTTTCTTTCTTCTGAAGCTACTTTGTTCAGAGTAGCCTTTGACTTGCATAATATTTCTTTAACCTTGCTATGGAAATCAGTGGCTAATGTCAACTGCTTACTAATGTTCTTTATAAATATCATCGTTCATGTTCACAGAAGAAATTTGGAGGGTGAGTAAATGATGACAGAGTTTTAAGGGTAAATAATCTCTTTAATACATTTGAAAATATTTGTGTTGTATGTTGTATTTCATACTAAAAAGCAGAACAGGATATTGCAGGGCTTCAGTTTCCTCTTAAAGTGCTGTTGAATAATTGAAGCCGAATGGAGCTGGTGCTTTTACCCCCATCAGAGTGAAGGAAGACAGAGAGGCTTTCTTTATCTTAAATAGGTCGTAGGTTCATTGGCATTAATAATTTCTTTAATGATCCAGATACAGACACAGATGCTTAATTCAGAATCTCAGCCAAAGTTGTAGTTCATCAGGATATTTTTTTGCCAAATACTTCATTAAAACATCTATGTATAAAGCATAAAGCTCATTTTATGCACTGCATTCGACACTGCATTCTATCTGGTATGGTATTAGGTTGATGTGGGACCACTGATTTACATAATCAGGAAGAGCCAAAAACCTAGAAATGGATATACTGTATGGCTGGGTGTCCTGAATGAACTGCTTACGTTTTATTGAGAAAATGTAAAAATCCAATTTACTTCATACTTAAAGCTCCTACCCCCACCATTTCATCAAATAGATGCATTCCAATGTTCTCAGCCATTTGAATGATCATTGAAGTAAACCTAAGTGTGTCTCAATTGCCTGACCTTTTGTTGGTTTCGGTATGGTCGGGATGACCTTGACGCAAGACGTACTTTCTTTTCTCAAGCCAGTGGTTCTCTCAGTCCCTAAATGAATCCCAAACATTGCATCAGACTCTTTCACTACTGCTATTGTTGTGTGTCTTTTGGTGTAACAATTTTCTTTTATTTTTGATAGGACAATGACCACCAGCTTCGGTTGATTGCAGGCATCATGAGACATCTATTAATGCTCAAGACGCACACCGAAGATAAAACCGAGGAGGCTCACAGGTACTTCCACACCAGATGATCGACAGCTGAATTCAGTTCGCTCTGTATACTAGGCCTGTGTCTATTATATTTGCTTCAGAACCTGTATTCCAGTGAGCCAGAAAGCAAAAGAAATGCAAGTGCGGAGAATGTGAATGATGAGATGTCTTCTCCAAGTGATTAATGACACACCTCTTTGCCCCATCGAGACAGCTCAACGCATTCTGAAACTCACACCCGTTTATTTGGGCTTGACTCATTGTGTCCTCCGTGGTGCCGTCACCAGCCTTTTCACACTTTCGGAATGCTATACTCTCTCAATACATTCTACAGCACTCTGAAATGACTAACTCCATGCTCCCCCTTTAACAAAGTGCGCTGAATGTGCTGAACCAGTCCTGGTCAGTAGATGTGTCTTTGTTATTCAAATAATGTCCACGGGCTGAAGGTCCCCTCCGACTCAGTGTTTTCAGAATGCCTTCTCATGTTTTGTCTGTCGACATCACATTCCTAGAATGTGACACAAATGTGCTGAGTGTTCTTGTGCATCAGGGAAGATTATAAAATGAATAAATGAAAGGGGTATACAAATATTTACAATTAATTTCATCTTGAGGTGCCTCAGTGTGAGACGTAGTTTGTTTGTTTGATACAGGTAGACAATAAACTGAATTTGTGCACACGGGAACGCTACTGACAGACTAATAATCCGATTGATATACATGAAGACACATAAATTATTATTTATTATTATTATTTTTTTTATTAAATTTTTTATTTGATTATTTCTGAAAAATAAACAAAATAAGAAGCATAGCTATAAAACTGCTAAAATAATATTTCAAAGTAATTATGTTAATTTATACAATAGGCTAATATTTATAGAAAAAAATTTATTGCAACTTTTATGCAATCTACATGGTTTTAAATAATAACTTTAAATAAAAGTTAAATAATAAGAATTATTAGAATCACTACTGTTGTTTACATGAATTAAAATAATAAGTTACTATATATATATATATATATATATATATATATAATTTATAAAAAAAAGTTGTTATTGTTGCATATATAATATGTACATATTATTATTTTATTGATGTACTGTAATGATAATCAAGTTGCCATTTCATAAATTGAAAATGTGATGAATTTATTGAATTGATTAAAATAGGCATATTGGTTATCAAACAGTTGGTTATCATACATTGTGTACTGATCCATTATCATTGGTCATTTCTTGTAGCCACACCATTAATCTCCTGAGTAACCTTCCAGTGCGATGCCTGGATGTTCTGATAGATGTCCCTGTCCAAGGTGGGATGGAGAAGTACGGTGGGAAGAACATGGACATAGTGCAGATACTGCTGGATTTTATGGAAAAGAGGATAGACAAGGTATGATACTTACGATAAACACCTGCAAACTGGTGCTCAGCCACTCACTTGTTTCATTTGTTCATTCTTCCTGTGTATTTATCCACTCAGGGGATCAACTATAAAGAGGGCTTGACACCTGTTCTGAGTCTGATGACAGAGAGCTCTAGATACCACAGGGAGATCCGCAGATACCTCAAGGCCCAGGTGCAGGGTTGAGTCCATGCTCCCTGAAATAAGGCTGTTTGCTTTGATGTTGCTTCTTCAGGGCTTTAGATGTCAAGTTAAAGGAATAGTTCATCCAAAAATAAACAATGCTGAGAGTTCACTCCCCCTTTACACCATCCAAGATGTAGATGAGTTTGTTTCTTAATCTGAAAAGATTTGGAGAAATGGCTCCTCTGACCAAACAGCTGATAAAACGTCTCAATACTCCACAAGTAATCCTTGTAAAGTAAAAAGCTGTTTATTTGTATGAAACAAATGCATCACTAAGGTCACTTAATCTATGAAAGTAATTCTGAGGGGATGTAAATTTTCATTCTTGGTAAAATAAATCTTTTAATTTGCTAATTAAAAGAGTTCTTTTTGTTTGCTGTTATACAGGTGCTGCCTCCCCTGAAGGATGTGAATGAAAGGCCGGAAATCGGCTGCACAGTTCGAAACAAACTGGTGCGTCTCATGACACACATAGATATGGCAGTGAAACAGGGGGCCGCTGAGTTTCTCTTTGTGCTCTGCAAGGAAAGCGGTGAGAGTTCTGCTTGGGTTTATATTTCAAAAAATTTGTAAAACTGTTTTTGGTTTTAATTTTCACCTTTTAGCAAAATAGAAGAATTCATATTAATAATAAGCTAATTCTTGTTTTCTCCTGTTGATCATGTGATGCAGTGGATAATCTGTTGAAGTACACTGGTTATGGTAATGCTGCGGGACTGTTAATGGCACGAGGGTTGCTGGCCGGAGGTAGAGGGGAGACGCAGTACTCATCTGATGAAGACTCTGACACTGAGGAGTACAAGTCAGCCAAACCGTTGTAAGCACCCTTAATTGCTTTTCTTGTTTTCTCAATATAGGTCATACATTTGAGCATTTTGCATAGCATCGTGTTTACCTTCTGCATTTCTATGTGCATTTATAGATCATAGTGACAGTGTTTTGTGTTTTTCAGTATTAACCCCATCACAGGTCACATAGAGCACCCAATGCCAAACCCTATGGATGAGATGACAGAGGAGCAGAAGGAATATGAAGCTCAGAAGCTTGTCAATATGATTGATGAGTTATCAAGGTAGGTTTTTTTTGTCACAATTAAACATTCATGTAATTAAAATAGTTAAATCTAGTTTATTTGAACACAAACATGTAGTGGTTAATTTATTTTCATAATTGTATTTTTCTTAATGATATTTCTATGTTAACTAGGCTTCTTTTATTTGATTATTTAATAAATGATCCAATTTAAACCAATTTATTCAGACAGAAATCTTTGATTTGGAAATTTAGACATGCAGATATTATCTGACACGTTCATTTCCATTTTTTTAACTTTAATTTGATGTTTTAATGCAAACCTTTTTTCATTGTGTAAATTCTAGCCATTGTGTTTCTACTCTTGTCAGTTTTCCATCATCTTTTATGAGCCTGTTCATAATGCGTTCATAGATGACACTATCCTTTAGAAGCATTGTGCTTGTTTTCTCATCACCCTCCTCGGAGGCTTGATATGTGCGGGCCACATTCATGTTGACCTTTTCCTAAACAACCGGTGGCGTAAACTAGCGAGACACCGGTGAGAGGTGTGCGCCGTTGCTCTGTCCGCGCTCCTTACCAACCGCTTCATTAAGACAAGAATCCTCTACCGTCGTCCTCTGCCTCATTTAAAGCTGGCCTTCTGCATTCAACAGGAGTCAATGCACACCGACCGGCCACCGCGGCTCCGCTGCATTAATTACCAGCTAATTGGCGCACACAGTGGGGTCGTGGGCTGAGGCTCTTTTGTACAATACACTGAGGATTTTATAATACATATACGTGGTTCTCTTTCATACGCTGTCGTTTTATTTAGCCGGGGTGCAAGACATTGTACTCGGATGTGAAGGGGTTTGAGACACTGGCTCAATTAGAGTTGTGCGTATGTACATTAGCTGCCGGTTGTTAAGTAAGTTTGTAAACACAAGAGGACGCGCCATTGTCCATCCATAGGGTGTTTGAGTCGTAATGAGCAGCGTGTGCCCAGGAGAGGCAGATTCCTGTCTTTGAGAATAGATCCTCGTTCCTTCTGTCTTCCTCCTATTCTTTTAATCAGGATTGAAGGAGGTGTTGTGTGGAAGAAGGAGGGCACTGGTGCTTCCTGCTGCGGCTGCTGGGGAGACGCAACATGTCCATGGAGGAATTTCCCTCCTTGTGTCTGCTGCTTGACTTGCTGTCCAATTAGTACTGACTCTCCACCCCACACACACACACACACACAATCCTATGTAAACTCACAATTGCTTGGGCTGCTTATCAGTTAATGTTTGATTAGATAAGAGATTGTCTTGGATTCTGGTTTACGTTTTCAAGGGACACAGAGGAAACGTCTTTGTTTCTTTCTTGTCGGTTTAATATCTTGTTTACACTTGTCATGACGTGCGTTTGACGTCAAGGGGTTCTTAGGAGGATAGTAATGTAGTCCATGCCTGTAAATCAGGGATAGGTTGGGAATTAGGTTGGGAGTGAAAAATACAATAGTTGTGTTTCAAATGTAGTGAAGTTAAAGTCATACGTTTCCAGAAAAAAAGTACAGATACTCAAAAAGTGTACTTAAGTACAATACTCAAGTAAATGTACTTCATTAAAGTACAATGTATTGACTATAATTAGCCGTTTATTAGTTATTACAAAGTAAATATTCTGCATTGCTAATCCTACCCAGTACCTCAATTTATGAACAACCTTACTATTAATAAACAGCAAAATAGGACTTTGAGGCCAAAGTTGAATGTAATTGTTCCATAGTAAGAATGTGTGACTAAACTTATGTAAGCTATAAGTTGTTACACCAATTAGTAGCTCTTTGCTAATCAAAATGTCCAAGTTTATCTGCGTGTGAATCGCATAAATGAATGCGAATGAGTTTTTTGCGGCTTTGATTGGATAATGCTTTATAAATCATCTTTGGCCGGGCTTTGATTGGCTAATTCTCTGATGAATCATCTCGGGGTGCGCTGGTGACACACGGTGCAGATATAATTGGATTAGCGTGGAGGAGCTGCCGAGGCTTTGAAGAGATTAGAATGAGCACTGATCCTGTAATTAAACTGCAGGGTCGGGTGCGGGTGGAGCGGGTGGAGGGGGGTTTAGGGTTGTGATTCCAAGGGCTCTTATGTGGCCAGATGTAAAGGCAAAGAAAGATGTTCTACACATCAACAGGCCTCTTTAGGGGACAGAACTGAATGCAGCTACAATGGTCAGTACAAAGGGTTTCCTTCAAAGAGCAGGTGGATTGTGGTGACAAATTAGCGGCCTGAAAAACCAAATCGACAAGACGTGCACACAATAAATCTGTAAAGGAAATGATGGCTGCCGTTTTTTTAAACGCATTATATTTTATGCTACTTTTATAATTATTGGACCTTTTCTTTAATTTTGTTTTATTTAAAAATGTATTTATTTTTATTACATTTAAAATGTAGCTTTTTTTTTTTGCTGCCAGTAGTCCAGTCTATAGTGTCAAATGATTCTTCAGAAATCATTCTAATGTGACCCTGGACCAGAAATCCATAAGTAGCATGGGTATATTAGTAGCAATAGCCAAAAATTCATTGTATATATAAACATTCTAGATTTTTATGCTAAAATCATTAGGAAATTAAGTAAAGATCATGTTGCATGAAGATATTTAGTAGATTTCCTACCATAAAAATATCAAAACCCTTTTTTTATTAGTAATATGCATTACTAAGAACTTCCTTTGGAACTCTTGAGATGCAATTTTCTCAATATTGTTTTTTTTTTTTTGCACCCTGATTTTAGATTTTCAAATAGTTGTCTCAGCCAAATATTGTACCAAAAAATCATCCAAAAATGGAAAACTTATTTATTCCACTATAAGATGATGTATGAAACTCAATTTAAAAAATGGACCCTTATGACATGTTTTGTGGTCCAGAGTCACATATGCTTATTGGCCAGTTCCATGTATCCATTTAAACCTTGATACCTTTTAACTAATTGATTTTTCCTGTTTTGAAGTTTATATATTTTAATGTTATAAATATTTATTTTATAGTAATTGTATATTGTTACGCAGAGATACACATTAATATATTGTTCTTTCCTTTTACGTGTAGAAAGTAAATGTAGGATAAGTTTCCACTGGTGTTGGTCACTCCTGCAGGTTGCATCTCGCCATCCACGTATTTGCATGTGACATTGTGAACATGCAAAGCTCTAGTTGGATGCAAATGTCCTGAGCTCTGTTCTGCTCTCTCAACAGGAAGGAACTGATCAGACCTATGGGAGTGAGGAGGGATGGCACTCTAGCGCCTCTAGGACAAGCCATCCATGAGTGCAGCCCTCCACCCAGCAGCGACTCTGACTCAGACTAGCAGGAGTTTAGTTCACTCAAACAAACTCTCAAGGCACCTCTGCTGCCGGCGGACCACCACTGTCTTACAAACTCTCCCTTGCACAGGGGATAGTTCAGTTATTTCCTACTGAAGTTCTTTTGTTGCACAAGGGCATGCCTTTTTTTGGGACATGCATGGTGAACTATAGAGTGAGCACAGAGGAAGCAGAAATGTTTAGATAAAAGGGTTGTCACTGGACATCAGATATAATTACAGTGACTGTATAAGATGAAACTGTTAAGTAGGAAGTTGCACAACATTCACCGGTTTCTTTGAACAAGTAAACACACTTGGTCTTTAAAAATGAAGTATAAAGGCTTAATGACATTTATCCTCTTAAGAAAAGCTGTTCATTTATGTTTGTATGTTTTTTAAACCATCTGCGGCCGTTGCTGGATCACAGATGGAAGAAACCTGTTTTGAAACTTTATATGCCAAGAGATCACTTATGTTAAGAAATTGTTTGTCTTGCACTTGTTTTTTTGCAAAATGTGCATTTAATTTTTCCAACCACTTTTGCCTGGAGTTTTAAACAAGTGTCTTTTCTAATGTTTTTTTGTTTTTAGCTACACAATTTTCTATATATATCATTTGCAATAAATTACAAACAAAACTAACATGGTCATTCACTCACTGCATGCAAAAACAATGTTTAGTTATTTTGTCTGAATTGAAAGAAAAAAAAAACATGATCAAATAGTTGTATTCAACATGTTGAATCTAGTTGCTGCTTCACGAAGTTGCTTTAAATTCAAATACGTGGAAAACTTAATATTCCAAGTCAGCCATGTATACAAGTTTTTCAAAACTGAAGAGAAATCTATTCACATATTTATTAAATACCATGAGATGCAGTCTTTATTAACAGGATATAATACAGATAAAAAAGCAACATTTTAATATTCAGAAGGACAAATGCAAGCTTTAACTACTAACAATCATATTCAACAATTCAGGGGTTGGAGCTCCCACTTGGAGGCTGCAGTGCCTGTGAAAACACACAGTGGGGGCACTGCACACTTGGGAGCTCACGCCTCCCATGCTAATTAACACTGTTCACTCACTGGGACCAAACCATGACTCGCTGGATACCAAAGGACTTGCATATATATAGATAGACATACACTTTTATATACAAACATACTTCATTTTACACATTAACTCTGCACACTACCAACCTTTCCAAATAAAGATTAAAATCTTAAGTACAGTTTGAATGGATCCGTCCAGAGTTAATGAGTGGTCCTAAACTAACAAATTAAGTGCCAAATTTAAGTGTCTGTTTAAAATATATATTTTTTAACCTAAAAACAGATTTGTGTGCATTCTAGCCAGGTCCTTATCTTTGAATCGGGATGTGCAGATGTGACAGATTACAGTTCTCCTCAAGAGTTTAAGTGCTACAGTTTAGAAGAAAGCAAGATGCAGGTGTCATTTCAGTCAAAATGAGCAGCAGACATTATGAGGTTATTATTAAAAACTTAAAAATCGAGTCTAATCCCACCAGAAACACGGCCAAGTTTGACTGTCTGATACAACACGGCTGCTGTTTATCTGCCCACAAAGAGCCAAACTGGCTGTTACTACTGGTAAGAACAATGGCATCCTGAAACATTCTGATGTAATGATATAAACATCGCTGTGGGTTTTGAAGCCTTGTCATACTCTGCAATATTTTAAACATACGAAGCATGTTTGAGGCTGACTTTAGTGCATGCTGTCAGTCTCTGAAGAGTCACTGTTCTCACCGCTGCTGTTGCTGGGGTCAGTATAAGAAAGCCCATTTTCATGGCTGTTCATCAGGTCCTGGATTTCAGTATGCCATCCTAAGATCTCTGCAAGCTTTCGGACAGAATCTGAGAGATCTCCCAGCTCCATGTAGTCAACCCTTCTCAGGGGCCTACGTTCAAAGGGCCCGACTGGACAGCGGTTTAGCAGCAGGCGAGGAACTGTGGACCTCACTGTGTTTACCAGGCTGGCGAAAGGCTCGATCTGCCGAAACCCAAGACAAAGACCAAATTAATTTTAAGTGATGAGATATTTATTTATGTGTGTGTGTGTGTGTGTGTG
>JAUCMT010000039.1:20110049-20121149 GCA_032357475.1 Enteromius thamalakanensis | reverse complement strand
AGTAACACACATACATATGTATGTGTATGTGTATGTGTATGTGTATGTGTATGTGTATATATATATATATATATATAAAGCAGCATTATGGTATCCACAAAAATATTATGCAGCTCAATTGTTTTCTGTATTGATAATACAACTGAACACTGGAGTAATGGCTTCTGAGTCAGCTTTCATGTTAACGAAAAAAAAAAATGTCCAAGTTGAGAACTTTACAAATCTGGTTTTTAGTTGTTAATTTTAGACCACTCGCCTACACACAAATACATAATAAAAAGTAATAATAATCCCACCTTTAAAGAAGTGCCCATAATCATGAGAAGGTCGGCTTTTGGGAAATCTTCAGCATGTTGAAAGTACTTTTCTGGCAGATCCTCACCAAAGAACACAACATTAGGCTTGACTGCCCCAGCACAAAACGTACAGATGGGAACGCTGCCATTCATTATAGCTTGCTGATAGTCAAAAAAAATAAATAAATAAAAATGATGTAGTATGCACTAAATTATGAATTCAATGCTTTAATTGAGATCACTAATTTAATTTAGATTACCTTGGCTTCCTCGGCAGGATAAGGTGTATAGCAGAGATGGCAGGCAGCAGTGGCAAAACTCCCATGAGCCTCCACAAGCTTGTCATCCGGGATACCGCACACTACAGAGAGAGTAAAGCACATTTCAATAATTAACACTGCAAGTGTAACATTTAGGAGAGATGTATTAGAAATCTCACGTTTTTCGAGCCCATCAATGTTCTGAGTGTACATGCGGAGCAGCAGGCCCTTCTGATGCAGCATACGGATGAAATAATGAACGTAGTTTGGACGGTGGTGTCCAGGGTACAGCTCTTTAGCCAATGAGAAGAAAGGATGAGGGTTGTCAGAGAAGTAGTCAATGTTAAAGATGGCCTCTGGGTAAGGGATGTCATACTTCGCAAGGTTTGCATAAAGACCCGTCCCTGGTGTCCTGATACAAAAACAATTGTTAGCCAAGTGAAACAACGGTTCAGAAGTAGTTTGACTGTTTTGAGCATCTACCTGAAGTCTGGTATACCGCTGGCTGTGCTGATACCTGCTCCAGCAACCACCACAATGTTTCGCACCCGGCCGAGTTTCATCAGCCGGCCGATAGTTTCCAAAGCCCCGCGCGGGACAGAGCTCCCAGACGGCGAGGAGAGAGCAGTTTTATTGCTGGGAGATGGGCTCTGGTGGTAGAACTTCCCTTTCCTAAATAGAAACATTATAAAAGTACATTATAAAACAGTAAGCAATAACTTTATATTTAAATAAAACAATATAGATGCAGAATTAAAATTTGTTTTCCAGTTGATGAACTGTACAAACATTGACAACCAATCAGAATCCATCCACTGTTTCATTGGACGCACGTGTCTGGCCCTACGTTAGTTAAATGCTTGTTTATTGGTCTGGTTAGTGGCACCAACTACAAATGCTGTTAAAATGGGCTCAAGTTGTTGTGCTGTGGGATGTTTCCCGAAAATCAACCCACCGCAATTTCAAAACTGACAGATTTTTCAAAAGGCTTCACTGAATAAACAAGCACTTACGGCATGCTTCATCAAAATGAGGCCCGGGTAAATCCATCTGATTGAAGCAGCAAACATATTTTGCTTGTTATCAAAAACAATCTACTCAAGAGGGACTCGAGCGATTAAGTCTACCGGAAGTTGAGTCAGCGCCACAAAAGTGCGCAAGGCAGTAACATTTGTTTATGTGGTTGTAGTTTAAACCATAGATAACGAGCTTGAGAATTTGAACCTGCAGACGCATGTGCACTAAGAATAAACAGACGATGTCGTTCGCTGGTGTGGATGCTAATATCATTATCTTTATAGTTATCGTCCTTGATGGGAATGAGGCTTAAATAGACACTACATTTACAGTAGTTAAAGTTAACACCTATTTTCTGCTTGCATACAGTTTTTCTTTTGATAGTGTGAAGGAAATTAACTGTAGCCATGTTTTAAACTAGATTTAATGAAACCATGTTTTATGAAAGCTTGTTCTTGCTTGGATACGGAGCTTTTGTAATCACTGATTGTTTGCTGGAAAGCCTAACAGAAGGTTGTGGTGTCTCACCGTGCTAACAAGGCCTGCTGTTCACTCACGCTCATGAGGCTGAGGTCATCGACCAGGCCTGAATCTGAGAGTTTAGAGCGCTGAGAGTCCTGAGGGTGGATGGAACTGCGAGTCACCCTCGAGACGCCGGGTGGAGCGATCCTTCGGTCTCTACTCGACTTCGCCTTGCTCATGTTCACACCTGGAAAGGAGCAATCATTTTTAATGTTTATTTGTGTATGCTTTGATTTTCAGAAAGAAATATCAGTCCTTGTGACTGTAGATTTTACATTAAAACTTTAGGTATTATTTATTTATTTATTTATTTTTATTACTACATTTTTATTTAATCTATTTTCAGTTGCATTAAGGATTGCGAAACGCTGTCTATGCCAGAACCAAATACATTTCTCATGGAATTAAATAAGCGCACACAATCAGCAAAATATTACATATCATGCAAATATTACAACTCCATCACTTTCAACTTCATTTTAAAATCTCTTTTACATTTCTTAAAACTGAGACACTTGACCATTCAAATCACAAATTTGCACAAATCACATTTTTAGATTCTATCAAATAAAATGTTAAGCAATTTATGTTATTTGCAGAAAATAACAAACATGGATTTTACACGATCTTGTAAACACTGTAGCCGTGTCTTTAAAATAAGTTCTAATTAAATGCCTTTGTTTTGTAAACAAATATATTATTTGCTTGTTGCGATTTTACATATGCATTTCCCAATTAGGTTCATTGCAATATTTAAAAGTAATTAAAACCGTAGCAGAGCTCTGCTGTGTCCTGCCTTTGGCTGCCGTAAAGCTACAATATTTTAAACCCGTCAAACCCCGACAAAGCTAATGGTTGTAATATATTTAATGTGTCCCTCCACTTTGGTTCAACAGCCCACAGCTGTGACAGCTTTACGGCTCGGGGAAGGGGAAAGGGGTACAAGAGATGGGGAGGGGGGGTGAAAGTGTCCAGGATTGACTGTGTGTCAACAAACCCAGCTGGAGGAGAATGGAGGAGGCTATTTAGAGCAAAAAAAAAGTGAATAGAGATAGATGATGCAGAGGTAGAATCCAATAAAGAGAGTTTGTGGGAAGCAAGAGGTGAGGAAGATGCCTGGAGCCACAAGAGGCCATTTCTCAAGCTTCTGACGTCGTCTAAGGATGAATGACGGGTGACTGGGACAGAAAGAGACGGAGGGAGAGGGAATAAACGGTGAGAGGGGTGGATACAAAGAGATACATCCAATAAAACACGGTCTGCGTCACGGCATACAAATGCGATAAGGTTTGTCGTTGAAAGGCCTGTCTTATCGCAGCTGAAAGAGGCACAGACATACACAATGACATCAGGTCAGTGCGCAGAGTGATAAACAACTACCAGACTCAGAGTGAACAAAATCTGGCAACCGGTAAACCAAAACACACTACAAGTGGCTAGAATTCAATTCAGCCGACAAAACTGGCCACAGATTAAACTGAATTAGTCATCTGATGGTTATTTAATCTTTTTAAGTGCATCAAGGCTGGTCCTTATGAGATTCCCCTCTCCCACCTCCACTCTTGTAATGGCTACTCCCACAGAACTATTAAAAACTGCAGGGGATGGGAGGTCACTGCCTTTGTTTCCCTGCTAAGCACAGAGACACTGCTGCGCACATCCAATATTTCACAGCTGAGCTTATTAAGTCTCGCACAAACCGCATGGAGAAGTCTGCAGTACAATGCGTTTCTCGGTTTCTCTCAATCCGAGACTTTTAAGTGCATGAAAACTTTCCTTAAATGTGAATAAAAAAAACCTTTTAAATGATCCGTTTCACAAACAGCATGCTCCAGGCAGAGAACATTTCAGGAGGCACTTGTGAAATATGAATTTCAAAGGCTGGACGCGACTGAAGCACGTAAATGTTGTGATGTGAACATAAAACAAAGTCCCTTTTTATTTCATGAGTCGTTTTGTCAGTATGCGATTCACTTTGAATTGCTCTTTTTATTTTAATGTTCAGAACAATAACAAATTTGACATGTTTTTCTCCTCCAGGTATGTAGAATTTCTCTCTCTCTGCATCTAATTTTGATAACATCCAGTTAGTTTGCCACCCAATCATTAGATAAATTATCACAATTTATTATTAACAGTTGGATTAATCACTATATTGTTATAAACAGTAATAATACAGCATTTGATCAATCACTATTGATGATGCAAAGTTAAAAAAAAAAAAAAAAAAAAGAAAGGCAGCAAAATTGGAGTTATAAGGGCAACAAGCAGACAAATAAGCAAAACTCTTGTCTGCCGTCTAACAAAGACTTCACTAATCATAGGCACAGGGGCTTCACGCCAAAGAAGAGGCAAAAACCAACACAAGCAGTGACTGAAACCATGGAGAAGAGGTTAGCAACGGGCAGTCAGGGCAGGAATGAGCTGGCTGTCAGACTCAGAGTTAGTAAGACAGCACAGAGTCATTGTGCTGATATTAGCACACATCTCTGGCCTCTCACTGCTGACAAATTGAGCTTAATTAGTGCAGCTGTTTGATGAGGGGAAAAAAAAAAAAAAGAGCTAAGATGAAAGATTTATTTGCATGGAATGTTATGCTTTCCTATTTATATGACATAATGTTAGAGAGGGGGGGAAACACATTATTCAACTAAGCCTCTTGATCCATTTTAGTATTGGGAGAATTTAATCAAATACCAAAAGCTGAAGCTTAAAACTCTTCATATTATATTAAAATAAAATGTAAATATACACTTCAATTAAGTTTAATGTGTTAAATCTTGTATACGGCTAGTTTTTGATGTCTGCTGCCCCCTATGCATGATGTGGAGAAACGGCTACAGACTGTAGAGCAGTTAATGTGGCCCTCATCAAAGACCAGTTTCACCACCTCGTGGATAAGGGCCTGTCATTTAGCGCCCCCTGCTGTCATAGAAAGTTTAAAAGAATGTGATTTACTTGCCTATAAATCAAGGGGTGCATTTGAGACAAATATTAAGAAGCACAACTTATGCTCAAATGTTATCGGAGCACAAATTCCGCATATCAGAATTAATTCTGAAGGTGCGTGGGATGCAGATGTCTAGAATAATTCCTGATATATAGATATAGATATATATATAAAATAAAATCAGCTTTACCATCCCAGGAAGAAATAAAATAATTAACGCAGTCTTGGTAAGCATGAGATACTTGATCTTAACGCCCCCCAAATTTTTAATGCTAGTGTACTTACAACATGTTTCCTTTATTATTATAATAACATCAACAAAAACGATACAGCATCCCCTATGATTAGACAGAAGGACCCTCAGGCAAATCGTATATGCAAGAACTAGACTATAGTCTTGTACTCCAAAATAATAAAAAAAAGGCTTCTATACTTTATCTTTTCTTTGATTACATCCCATTAATTTCTGACTGTGCTGAAAACAAAGTTACAAAACTAATAACAATAACTATCAGCACAATATCCAGCAGCATTAAGGTTATTAAATGCTGCCACTCAGTGGCCAAAGTACAGCAAA
Organism: Enteromius thamalakanensis; assembly: GCA_032357475.1. Lineage (NCBI taxonomy): Eukaryota > Metazoa > Chordata > Actinopteri > Cypriniformes > Cyprinidae > Enteromius > Enteromius thamalakanensis. The sequence goes on along the minus strand of JAUCMT010000039.1, from coordinate 20,115,527 downwards.
ATAAGGGAACAGGATATAATATTAGCACTAAACTGTAACACAATATATGTTGTATTTGTGAATTTAAATAAATATGATTTTTTTTCTTCGTTAAAAATAAATGTTTTTTGTTGTTGTTTGCAATGGGAGAAAAAGGCAAACAAAATATGTACATACACAAAAATAACATTAATTTAATGTTAATTACGTCCAAATCAACCCAGCAGTGGCATGGGTGCCCAGGGTTGACGAAATACCCAACTGTTAATGTTAATTTACGATCAATTTTAGAATATAAATCAAACGTAATATGGCGCATTACCATAAATAAACAGAATCGCTGCAGGGCGCGTTCTTTATGTCGTAATAATCACACATATTGCTTTGTTACGCAATAATCTGCACATTCATGCACTGTGTAATGAGCTGCAATTGAAAATTGTAACATTATTAGAGTATCTGGAGACGCTGCTACAATACAGCAAATTATGAAACACATGACAAAACGTTTCTATTGCTTTAAACATTCAATGTAGCGGCCAGAGAATGCGAGAATATGTGGGTTTGGCTAATATCTGGACATACGCTTTTCAAAGGTTAAACGCATCTAGTGTATGAAGCAAACAACTAAGTAATTAGTTACTTGCCTCTGTATTTGTTTACCGGACTGAGGAAGGAGGAAAGACAGTCAGAACGAACAGCAGCGACTCGACGATATCCCTCGCGACAAAATAACAGACCGGGAATTACAGATACATCAACATGATATCTACATGAAAAATGATTTCATGTTTGAATCTGTGCAAGTCCAGCGTTCCCGCAAAACATTACAAGCTGCTTGACACTGCAGGAAGTACGTCATTTTATGAATAAGAGCGGGAAAACATCCCTGATACAGCTGATGCAGATCAACAGCCAATATGCAAGATGCAATATGAATGTGTTTTAATGATTCAAAAATCGTATTGTATGCAAGCCACAGTTGAAGTTACTTAAACAGTTTATGTGTCTGCATTGAACAATACAGGGCAGGATCTTAATGAAATAGAAAACATCTTGAGACATGAGACAAAACAAGTCCAGCAAGTGCTATTAGATGATAAAAATAAATAAATAAAAGTATTTTCAATTTTAAATGTTGATGATTGTATGAATTTTCATCTAAATCAGTTTTTCCACACAGAAAGGTTCAATCATTTGTGTTTAAATTAATAAAAAGTTTCTTTAATGATGAAAAAGATCTTGTTTTATGCAAAGCAACATTTAATAATATCTCAACATTTAATAATATCTCAACATTTAATAAATCATTAAAATGTAATAAAATCAGGTAATATCAGAGGCAGCTGCCACAGTACATCACTGTCAGACAGGATCTGCTAAATATAAGAATATTTTTATTTATTTATTTTTTATTGTTTGCCCACAGAAACAATTAACATTTACAATGTCATATTATATATTCATGTTAAAAAATAAGAAACAAAAAAATAATGGAAATGATGGAAAAAGGAGGATGGATAATGATGGATAAAGAATGGTCACACTGTTTCAAAGTAGTCCTTAAATAAAGAATTACGGGAAAAAAACTGAAAGAATCAAGAAAGCTGTTTTAGAATATTTTAAATCCTTATGTTAATATTTCCAGTTTCACAATCATGATATGTCGACATCTTCCAGTTTCTGAGGAAATAATTTGAAACATTTTTTTATATGAAATCAGGTTTTCATCAACAGAAAAAACCAAGATGGCTACTACATTGTGAAAGAAATGGCAAATTTGTCAACATGGTAAGATGTCACCGCCGTAAGATTTTGTATTCCAATGACATTTAAATGTGACTCTTTAAAGCTTTATATAACACTCATGGTTTGTTGTGTTTGTTTTAATACAGTAATCGATTTAATGTATTTGATAGTTAAATGTCTACAAATGTAGGTTTATGTAGGTTTTCGTCACCACCTTCAGATGAATATTTTTAATAATATTTAACTCTGATGTTTAATATTTTTTGTAGAATTGTTGGTCACAAGTAAAAGTGCAATCTGCTAACATGACAATGTGTTTTAAATTGTTATCTTGAATAACATCTTGAATGCTTTCAAAGGTAAAGTTAGGTAAATTATACAACAACGTCAAAGGTAAAACCTTTGTGTAAATTAATGCTTTTCACAGCATATTCGCAAATTTAATAACACGCAATTTGAGATATATGAAATGTACAAATGTGGAATTTCAAACAATGATTATTAAGTAAGGAAATGTTGACAACTTATTAAATGTGGTTGTGATACAATGCAATAGGTGTACGCCATTCTAAACAGCTTGATTTTGATGCATGCACACTTTCTACAAATCTATATATAAACATACTGTAGATATGAAATATTAATATAAAATAACTACTTGCATACTTGTAGAGAGCATTATCTAAAAGCAGTCTGTTACAAGAGCCCTGTAAAAGAGTTATTACTCAGAAATATTTCACTGTTGAATGCTGTGATTAATTAATGATGTCATATGTTTTTCAGAAATGTAGCTTACATAATGAAAATAAGCATGTTTGTGGGCAACTGTTTTCAAAAAATCCATTTCATTTTCACTTTAAAACAGTGATAGGGTAATCACTTCTTTGAATTTCATTTAATTTCTCCATAATCATGTTCAAAATCAAATTAGAATTTAAAAGGCATTCTTAATTTAATTCTAAATTAAGACTATAAAAGGGAATTTTCAGTATTTGTTACATTCACGGCATGTCATTTAACTTTAAAACACAACACAATGTAAAGCTATACAGGATAATTAATACAAAAGATTGCTTATTAACATCACATTATGCTTATTTGTAACAACATTTCTACTTTAGGCCTACAATGCACAAGTGCATATTACTTTGCACTTTCTGTTAACGCTTTGCTGTCTATCCTAAAAGGTTTTGAGTTTGACTCAAAAAGATAAGTTAATTGATTCATGTCCATTATCAGATCTCAGTCAATGACAAACCAAAGAACTCAGGTGCACAGAGCACAGATACACCCTTTATCTTCACCATACTCTACTGCACACAGTATAGTGAAGTCATTTTACACACCAGAGGGGTAAGAACCAGAAACGTCACTTCCTCTTCTATGTGTCCACATTGGTACGTGGTTAAAACAGCTAGGACGCCACGTACACATTATGCAAAGATAGGTCTTTATAAGAAAAATTCTTGTCTGGTCGCAGATTCATCATAATTCTAGCGTGTGTCTTTTGTGAATCGCCGAAGGGAGCAGCACATTTTTCCTTTGAAACAAACAAGGGGTGGAGACAGAAGTTTCCAACTTCATCTGCAGAAGTTTAGAGAAGAAAACTCGTAAGTATATACACGACAGCTGGCAAAGTTTTCCTTCTGCATGTTTTTCGAGGGGATTTACTTATATTATCGGATGCATAAGAGCTTTACTGACTTTAGACAATGGCTGGATTGTCTAATGCATCTCTTACCTAACGTCATGCCGCCTTATTTTTTATGTAATTATCTTCAAAGCAACATCTGCTTCTTGCTCTCTACGTTAGTTTCCTGAGTCGAAGTTTCTTTGGCTGGGTTAACATGTTTTCTTCGTAACGTATAGGTGACTATAATTTCCTGTTATTGTTCTTTCTCACCTAACGTGTAGTTGTTAGTGTGAATTGGAGTTAATTAATGCCCAGAATATTGTTATTGTTGTTTTTAATTCCGAGGGAAAGAAAACACTTCTCACACAAGCGCCACGTCATATTTAGAAACAGCTAAGGTTTATTACGATGTTCGATTCATGAATGAATCATTCGCTTGAGTCGTTTTAATGCATCGTTTCGAGTTTCGAGTAGTCTATCGTAGTTCACGTGTCACTCGAAACTATTATATTATAGATATTTCAAATAAACGCACTGGAAGTATGACTTGATATTGCCGTTTTACACATACTAGTTTATGTAAAAAATGTGTCCATGCTACTGAAATATTATGGTCAAGACTGAAAAGAGTCGCTGAATCTTTTCTTTTATTTTGAACCGGTTCTTTTAAATGCGAAAGAATCGATTCAATGGCACGAGCTTTACTAAAGTTCGCGTTAGGACAGACTTGATATTAATAATGCTCTGGTTTGTTACGTCATAAAGTTAACTCAAGACCCTGATTCATTTACTTATTTACATAAGTTGAGTCACTGCTTACGTGTAATTGTACACGTATTAATATAGCTACTGCTCAATGAGCTCTATTTTATCTTTATTGTCCATGGTGTCCCTTTTGGTATGACTTCAGGACAATAAATGATTAAATTGGAATATTGCATCACAGTGTTTCATTTTGTATCTGCTGTGTGTTACTATTTAATTGTGGTTTTTTAATATTCCAGGCTTGCTAATGGAAATAAGGTGTAATATTTGTAATAGTCTATTATCTACTTCCATAAATGAATGCTTCTGACTATTTTTACATTTTGGTATGGGGGATACACAATAATTTTATTTGTCCTTAAACAGCCCAGTCCATCTGTTTGCAATGTTGACAGGGTGTTGCTGGTTACTTTTTGTTGACAGAGTAAACTGGTCCGCCTTGTTCTGTGTCAGTGCTTTTTAGGTTGAAGCCTATTTTTATTGGCAACCTTTCACCTTGTTTTCTGTGTCTGGTCCCGCCCAAATTCTTGATTTCTAGAAGACACCATTACATTTTTTCTGTGGAAAATGAAGGAGGGTATTCTAACTGCCTCATCTTTTTTATTTGTTTTTTTATATAGAGTAAAAATGAGTGAAACAAACCAGCAACAGGATGAGTTGCCTGCATACTTAAAGGATGAGCCTCCAGCAGGTAAGTTATGCTGACACTTTTATTGTGAAAGTAACTTGCAACAGTCATTACTTTTTGCAGCAATCAAGCTTTTTATCTTTTTAGCACAGTCACATCAAATGAATCATTTTATACAGCTGTCCTTAGTACATCTTCCTGCAAGAGAATGATTATGCTTTGTGCCACATAGTGGTGCTCTTGCACAATCCAAGACTAACATTAGGCCATTGCCCTACCTTTTTATTAAAAGTAATTCTCAAACTTACTGGATTTGGTTATAATTTTGTAAATATAGTTATAGTTGTAGTTCTTGGCTTATCAGGCTATAAAATTGTTCTCTAAAAAGTGTTTAGACATTAAATCTGTTTGACTGGTATTGCTGTAGACCAACAAAAATATAAATTAAATGAAAAGCAAACAAACAAACATTTGACTAAATGCAGTAACTTAGAATTTTAATTAATAAAGTGATTGAAAAACTGCTAAATTATGATAAATATCCACAAATAGTTATATCTGCAAATAAATAAAATTTAGTAAACCATCCATATTGTTTATAGAATTCTGATGTCAGATTTCATTTAAGTGAAAGCTTTAAAGTATAAAATTTCAATTAAAATGTAAATGATTAATTATGAAATTCTTTGCCTAATAATTGTATTATATATATATATATATATAT
>JAUCMT010000039.1:20093849-20109949 GCA_032357475.1 Enteromius thamalakanensis | reverse complement strand
AGTATAAAATTTAAATTAAAATGTAAATGATTAATTACTAATTAAATATGGCTACTACATGAAATTCTTTGCCTAATAATTGTATTATATATATATATATATATATATATATACATATACATTCATTCAAGTGATCAATTAAAAAAAGAAAATACAAAAAAAAAAAATATATATATATATATATGAATATAATTAATAATTTATATTAATTAAAATGTGGATTATATTTTTAATTTTATAGTTATTTACCATATATTTAATTAATTTTAATTTATGGAAAGCAAAATGTTTAATTGAAGTAATGTGACAAGATTTTTTATTGTATAGTTTTTCACCTATTACAGTTTTTAAGTGAAAACTTTAATTAAAGAATAAAAATTAATCACCAAAAATGTTTTATTTTATTCAGCAAACGCAAAAGGTTTAATTAAATTACATTATTTTTGAAATATTGTTATCCTTTGTAATTGTATGGTTTTTCATCTCTTTTTTTAATTAAATCATATTTATTTTATTTTTAGGCCCCTACTCCATTATCTTATCTTATCTGGTGATATTTTCAATACTAACATTTAATTTTATATCCTGTAGATCCCAACAAGGACCATCCCCAACCGCAGCCTGGCATGTTCTCCAGGGTGGCCGGTGGTCTCTTCAGTGTCACAAAGGGGGCCGTCGGGGCCACAGTGGGTGGAGTCGCCTGGGTCGGAGGAAAAAGCTTTGATCTCACGAAAACTGCTGTTACCTCGGTTGCAGCTGTTCCAGCGATGGGAGTGGGGCTCGTGAAGGGCAGCGTGTCCGCGGTGGCTGGTGGGGTGACCGCCGTCGGCTCTGCCGTCGCCAGTAAAGTTCCCATTGGCGGAGGCAAGAAAAAGGACAAGTCTGATTGAACCACGTGGCTTGAAGGTACTTTTCTCAGAGGTGGCTACATCGTGTCTTCTTCTTCGACTCCAGACGGAGTTGATTGTGGAGTTCACGCTTGGGTTACGAGCATATTTGGACCATATCCGTGAACCTGACCGGACCAACAAGACGACATTCGCAAGCCGAGTGGCCTTCATTGTTCTATTGGAATATGACATTAAGTGTGTGTTGTGTTCAGAGTCAAACTGTTTGTGTATGAAGTATTAAATATCTAACCAGAGGTGGATACGTGGACCTCTAAATGTTCCGTTTATGCTTTACTTGAGCACACACTTGTGTCTGACTGTACACGCAAAGAATCACATGTTTTAAACACACCTTACAGTTGAATTGCTCCAAGCTGCTTGTAGGGATGAAGATCAGTCAAGTGTCCCTGTCGGTGCTGTGGGGGAAAATCTCACACTGTAGGGTGCTGATGGTGGCGCTCCATCTATCTGATTGATTGTTTGTGAGATTACTTACTTTGTGCCTCTGGGGTCCATGCTGAACTCCAGCGATCGCTCTCTGTGTCCCCCTGAAAAACAGAGAAACTACAAACACACACACATAAATATAGTCCCACATTAAGGGCTTGTGTGTTTAGATATGTCAGACAGCTTCAAAATCACAATTATGAGCCATAAATCTAAATGCTGATAGTACTGCATTTTTTTGTTTTGTTTAGTTTTTTTTTGGTGGGGGTGGGGGGGATGTGCATGACAATCTCCATCAAAATGCAAGTCTTTCTGTTTTGATGACTAGCTGTATTCCAATACCCAGTGACATCTTCTTTTTTGTTTCTCTGTGTGTCATTCTATCGCTTCTTTCTGTTTGCTCTTTTAACTCTTTAATGTATTTTTTTATGTTTTGTTTTATGGGCCAACAGAGAACCACATGAGGTGGAAAGTGTAATACAGTATTGTCTTCCTGTCAAGTATTTGTTTTCCCTTCCTTTACCAAAGATTATGATTAAGGGGAAAAAAGTTCAGTGTGTTTTCTTACTTGAGGATTTTCTTTTTTTTTGTTAATATTGATATGCAGTATACTTTATGCTATTCAGTGTAGTCTTTCATTTTAGATGGATAGCTTTCAAATGTAACATTAATGTTTTGTTGTTGTTGTTTGATTTGAGACCATCCGTATTTCAGTGTAATAATGTGAATTCAAAGGACTTAAATAAAGAAACATGCTTCAATGTTAACTATTGTGGAGTTAGAGCTGGTTGACTGACACAGCAACAATATTGTCCAACTTATGCATTTATTGTTAACTAAAATTAATAAAAGTCCTTTCTTTAAAGGAAATACATCTGAAATATAAATATTAAATGAAAAACAAGTGTGCCTTGGGAAAGAACAAAAAAAAAAAATATATATATATATATATATGCTGCCTTTACCACTGACTAAGACCAGATTAATTTAAAATGAATAAAGCTATAATGAAAATAAAGTTATATATATATATATTAATAATTACTATAATTGTAAACAAATGCAAAACTTTCTGTGTTTACGGCGTGCACTGAAATTATGTTCACAGACTATAACTGAAGCGTGTGCTTAAACATAACATTGTCGTCTGTTAGTGTAGATGTTAATACAGTTATCATTATTTTTACCATTTCATCACTTTATTCAGTGTAAATTGGCTTTTAATTCAGTCTGGCTTGTAATTACTGCTCTAATTAATCCCGAATGTGTCTGCTGGGGTTCAGATAGCACTAATGAACTGTGCCTATGCCCCATGGCCTCCAAACCTCTTTTTTGACCTGAAATTGCTAAAATATATTGCCAATTTCCCCAGATACTACTATTTTTGCATAAAACTTTAGCCAAATATATATATATATATATATATATAGTTGGGTAGTTGAGGTATCAATGTGGTAGCAAAAAAACAAAACATTGAAGACAAACCTCTCTTGAGATACATTTTTCTCACATTATTACTGTAGTGTTATGTTTATTTCTACATGTCACACACAGTCCAATTTCTCAACTATGCTCTCTCTCTTTTTTGGCTGTTGAAAGACTTAATAACCTATTGTTTTTTGGACCTAGCTTTGTGCACAGACACAGTCCTTTGTGCTGGACAAGAAAAGGCCCCAATTTAATTTGTCTAACCTATTAGTAATGGGCATAGCTTATATAGCCAAGTCTGGTAATAATATATATATGGTCTTTTTTTTTTTGGCCATGCAGAATTAACTGCAGACAGATCCATAGCCTTCCCTTTAAAGGGGTTTGGTCTATTGCCACAGAGTAAACCTTAACCAATGTATCAGTTAAAAGAATCAAATAAAACAATTTGGAACACAATATGTCCCTTTTGTGCAGGAAAAGTAATTTTTCCTTATATGGGTGTCTGCACCTTACAGGGAGAGATGGCGGTAAAGCCTGTCAAGGTGAACAAACACTTGCAATCAAGTTCCAGTCCCAAGGTCATGCCTGATGTCAGTGTCTAATGCTTAGGGAATGAGGCGACAGGGGTCTTCCCCACTCTGTCACCTCCTGGAACAAATTCATTCCTCACACTCCTGCAGCTTCTCTTTCAGTAAACACTTTAAATCAAAAGCAGACAGTCAAACTCACACTGGAGGGGCCGCAATCATTGACTTTAGCCTTTTGATACTGGGATGGAGTTATGAATACCCCGTGAAAGACATAGAGTGTATGTTTTTACTTATTTGTAGTCTGAACATACATGCATGTCAATATTGCTGTAAGATTTTCGTGCTAGGGCAATGAAGGTTAAAGAGAAATCCAATGCATCCAGACCTTAGATTAAGAGAAGGCCGCGTGGTTATTTGCTCATGGTCTTAAGCAAAATATAGGGTCACATCCAAGAAACAGTGAATTTATGATGACAGTGTGCAGAGGGAAATAATTAGACATTCAAGGCCCGATTTTTCTTTTCTTTTTCACCACATTCACTTACAAACTCCATGATTCAGGCAGCCTTTCAGCAAATCAATAATGAGCCTGTATGTAACTCGCCGTGAGCTGAAGGGGCTTTACACTTCAAAGACCACATGTAAGTGGTTGAGTTGTTACAGGAGATGGTGTAAGTGCTTTCCTGGACTTTAAATAAATAAATAAAACACCCCTGACTGTTTTCAGAATATATTACACTATATGCTTTGGCAAAAAGAGAAAGCTATTCAGAAAGCTGTTCGTTTTGTTACATGTAAAACCTTTCGAAGTACATTTAAAACTGATGCCAGATGACAATGAGTTCTATTTTCTTGCATCATTCCCATTAGACAAATACATAATCTAATCCTAATTTTGAGTGAAAGTTTCTACTTATATGCCTGAATTTGAGACACCAGGTGGGATGTTATGAAAAATAAATAAGCATAAATTAGGAGAAATATCGCTTTTCCCTCTTACAGTTATATTTTCTAAATAAGTATTTTTTAATATTAAATAATAAATAAATAAATAAATATTAAATATCCAGTATGTGTTAATCAGCTTTTATTATTTTATTATGTAAATTCTGGTTTAATTAATTTTAGTAATTTATTTTGTTTCAGTTAATTGTAATTTTTAATTTTAAATTTTCCATACGTTTAGTTTGTTTTTGTATCTATTACTGAAATTCCAATTAACAATATTTTTTAATACTTAAAAAAAAATAAGAATAAAAAAAGAATACATTCTTCCTCAGAGATTATCAGATCACAAACAAAATCAGAAACACTTCATGTTACTAATAAAAATCTCTGCATTATTCATTGCCACAATTTTACTTTGTTCTTTAGCCTTAATACCCATGTCTAAACAAATTAAAAGCTTTCTTTCTTCTCTTTGTCGCACATTGACAGATAGATTGAAATTTTAAATCCTTCAGGCGTTGAAAGGTATTTCATCAAATTCATTTTTAAGATAGCTTTTGATAAAACAAAATAAACCTGCAATAAAAGATATAAGCAAAATGACAGCAAATATACATAATCAAAAACATGGTCTATAAACGCATACAGTTTTCAAGACTGATAATGATATAGAATTTATATCTGTTTTTCCAGATATCTGTTTTGAAAGGGACTGCTAAAGGATTTATCACATTGTCAGCCATGTTTAGCGTCAAATACGCAAGACATACAGTAATCTCTGTCGACATACACATCCACCCATTCCACTGAGATGCATCGTAGTCTTCAGGCTCAGCACAAGGACTTCTGAAAGATCAATTACAGTGGGCGAGCAAAACACTACACAGGAAATTGAGGAAAGCATAATTTATTTACATGTCTGCTCTTTGATTAAAGTAGCCTAAAACAACAGGCAGGAGGGAATTGATTTTTTTTTTAATCATTTCTGTTTTCAACCAACAGCGCAAGAAACAATCAAAAAGTTTGCTTGGCTTTGATCTGGAAAATACATATCATGTTTTCTTATCGGAGCATGGCTGTCTAGAGCGATGTGTTAAATTGCCCCAAAGAAAGGGGATTATGAATTATACGTTGATGCCTTGTTTGTTCTAAACTTCTAATAATTTAGAGATTGCAGTGTGACTGTTTGCTTTATGCAAATAAACCAATTACAAAAACCAATGTTAATGCAAGGAACTGTAGAAGAAGGTCTTTTTTCCCTCGTCCGATCAGTGCATTTGTCTTTAAAAGAAACATCCTCTTCCAAAAATACAGGAAGCCTGAGAAATCAGATTGCTTATCCCTGCATTAATGAAGCTATGTGAATTTAACAGTCCTTAGCAATGATCACGTGGGTTGCTGAAAAAGTACATAACCTCAGGTCATTCAAGATGGAGATGAGTTTGTCTCTTCATCGGATTTTGTGTTACATGACTTGCTCATCAATGGATCCTCTGCATGTGAATGGGTGCCGCTGATAAAAACATCACAATAGTCCACTAATCCACACAACTCTGTTCCATTAATCTTGTGTGCATTAAAAAAACACCAATCACCATGACAACAATGTATATCAGATCGCTAGGTTACTGCAACCAAAGCTTATATATTTACTCTCATGTGACTCCACAGACGCTCTTGATTCATACTGTAAAAATAAATGCACTAATTAATTTCTTCATAGCAAATAGTTTTAATACAATACACAGCACCTAACACATTAACTGACTGTATATTATCACTTCAATCTGGAGACTGACATAAGCAGACACAATTTATTAAAGCCTTATGATCACTATTAGCTAAACCTGAAACAGATGCAACATAGTTAAAGGGCTTTCTGCTCTATCACTGAGCCGTAATGCATTCTGTTTTTCTGCTTTCTGCAAATGTCCATGTGTACTGAATTCATTATCTAAGCACTTAAAGGGCTAAATCGAGAAAGCATGGTAAACAATTCACTGAACAGTAATAGACTATTAACATATTGCAACATGGAACAGTCAAAGAAACAGTTTTGAAGAAACACAACATTTGTAGTGATATTAAACATGCATGCACGCTGCTGTGAATGGGCTGTAAGGAGTTTGGAATCATGGTAACATTAAAAGAGAAGAAAAAAACGTAAAGCTCTTTCTGGTTCTCGAATCTGATTGGCTGAGAGCATTTTCCAGAAGTGCGATATTCTAGGTGCAGGTGACATGACAGATGCCCAAATACATTATAATGAATAATACATTATAACATTATAATAAAGTGTACTGTTGCTGTGCCATGGAATGAAGTTTTGAGAGATTTTAGATGTAGATTTGTCTGAATACATCATAAGTGCCAGCTACACAGCAATGGATTCTTAAAATTGTATCCAGTGCACATTAACTTTGATCATTTCCAAGGACTGTTGTGAAATAAATATAAATTGCCTCCGTGAATGGCCTTTAAATCTTTTCAGAGTTAGGAAGATTCTCTCTTTTGCCACCAACAGTAATGCAACAAGAAGATATAAGGATGCAACTGAAACCCAAAGGTATAGTAATGTACAGACTTATTTGACTAATTTTATTTATGGATATGAGATTTTTGACATCTGCATGGTAATTGAGTTATGGAGATTCAGCAGACAATTTTCTGTATTGCAAGGTGCCTTCCCGTTCTTTTCTCTTTTTGTTGTTCTTGTAATCAATTTTTAGGTAATCCAATTTGGCTTCTCTGGTTCAGTTCACAAACTTTAATCTGTTTCTAAGTGTTTCTTCAATTACAGGCACTTTTATATCCCATGGGTTGATCATAATTTAAACTAAAACATTTTATCTCTTCACGTTTTGTCATATGAAGGTGACATTAAATTTAAAATAAAATATTAAATAAGATTGAATATTAAAATATAAACATATACATTACAACTATGATTTACCAAATTATATATACATATAAAACTATTTAGAAAAAAATCACATCATGTTTTACAGAAATGTATAGCAAATCAAAGTCTTAATAACTGGACAATCATTTTGCCAGATTTTTAATATAGTGTGTTCCCCAGGCTTCTCTTACTCAACTTTTCCCCTTTTTATCATTAAATATATGTTTTTAGTTAAGTGCTGGAGGCAAGGTCATGCCAGATGTCCTGAGGTTTGTACATTTGATCAGTCCCTTACATCAGCTCTATGACTCAAGCTCCTCAAAGTTCAAGCTGTACCTAAGGCTGCAGAGAGCCATGTGCTTATTATCTGAAGAACAGGATTAACCTGGTCACAAGGGTACTTCACTAATGTTTTGGTAAATTGTGGTTTATGCTATAATGTACATACACTACACAAGACATTTAGCGTATGACATGGTTTAGACCTATTCCATGCTCTAATGAGCTTCCACCAGCTCCCATGTGGCTTTTAGCAATCTTGTGATGTTTTTTTTTCTTTTTTTTCTATTTCATTTTACATTAACTCATATGAGACGGCAGGTGCTTTAAAAACATCACATCCTTGAGAACTGCTGGGCTTGCTCATGAACCCCTATTTTTCTGCAGAGCTCTGAAAGGGAAGTTCTCTTAGCGCTAATGGATTTACTTGTGTAGTACACAAAAGTCTGTGGCGTAATATGATTTTGTGGGGGTCATCACTATGAAAGAAAAGAAAAATACTGCCAGATCTTTTCGAAAACCTATCTGCATATATAAGCAACTGCTAAAAGCTTTGAGGTCTTGAATGCAAGGAGTTAGCTATAAAAAATATCCACATGTAGTTCCTGCATTAATCTGATAATGAATGTCTCCATCTACAGGTCTCACTTTATCCAAAACAGCATATATATATATATATATATATGAATGGGTACATTTCAGCTTTTCTAAAGTCTGAAACCGTCATAAAGTAAGTCCACCCGGAAATGCTAAAAAATGTAATCCTAGGCCATCAAAGATATACGATAGATGAGTTTTTAAAAATTATTATTATAACTATAGCATTACAGGCTCGCTAATGGATCTTCTGTAATTAATGGGTGCCGTCAGAATATGAAAATATCCCAATAATCTATAAGTAATGCACATGACTCCAGTCCAACAGTTAATGTTCTCTGGAGTAAAAATAATGTATTTGCAATAAACAAATCCATCAAGGCGTTTTAAATTTAAACTATTGGTTGGGACCAAAATATCCCAAGCAATGGGATAATAATCCATAATCCATAACAATGCTTTGTTCAGTGAAAAACCCATTCCCTGTTGCCAAAATCACAATCCACTTTCGTGTAGCCTAGTCTGTGCATGTTTCTCTCCTGGTTTAGATGAGATTGTAACATCCATGGTTTGTTTTGTTCTGTATTTTATGTATTTCTTGATCTGTTTTTGATTCTGTCTGCGTTCCGTGTCATGTGATGTTTTGTTTTGTCTTTCCATGTGCTCTATGTCATCCTCATGTGCTCTGTCCTCATTAGTAATCATTTAATCCACCTGTGTTTCTCCCCAGCTGTATCGTGTCTCGTAATCAGTGTCTGTGTACTTAAGTCTTGTCTTTTGAGTTCAGTCCTGTCGATCAATGTTAATGTTACGTGTGTTTTTGACTGTATGTTCACGTTATTGGAAACTGCTCCACGTTTTGTTTACATTTATTAAAGTCTTTTATTTTATATACGTTTTGTCATCCTCGTCCTCCTTCTCCCGAATCCACCACGTTACAGAGATTAATTTTTAAGCAATATTGCAAATGTTAAATTATTGGAGAGTTTATTTGCTAACACGAAGCTTTTAACTTTACGAGACATTAACTGATGGTCTGGAGTTGTGTGGATTGCATTGTGGATTATTGTGATGTTTTTATCAGCTGTTTGGACTCATTCGGCACTGATTCACTGAAGAGGATCCATTGGTGAGCAAGCGGTGAACTGCTGAATTTCTCCAAACTGCATGGATGTATGATGTTTATTCATGGACGGCATGTGAAGAAATCTTTTCGACTGTTCTGTTCGGTACAGTGGCTTTTGGAAGGGTGATTTACTTTAAATAAATGTTGAGCTTTTGCAATTTCACGTCTCCTTCAATCATCTGTCTGGAAGTGGAAGTGGAAAACAGGATAAGTCAGAAAGTGTTGTGAGCGGCGGGTGACCGGGCAGCTCTACTGTTTTAATAGGGAGGAACAGCGGGGCTCTCCTAAAGCAGAGTCAGGAAAGGACAAGAGAAAGACAGTTAGACACCGACAAATGAATGACAGAATCTTGACTGCAAAAAGCCATTCATTAAGCCTACCTAAGGCTTGATGAGACTGCACAGATGTGCTGAGTTCACTGTCCCCAGTATAATCTTTAAACGTTAAAAAGATAGAAACTTTGTTTTTAACCAGACAATGCAAAAAAACATCTAATAGGTAACAGTAGGGGGAGCAGCGGTGATTGTAGTCTCCTGTTGTGAATCATTTCAAGTGACCAATCACAGTTTCTTTTCGGATGATTTAGGGCAGTGTTTTTCTGAAAAAGAATATATGACACTAGATTGACCTGGCATATGTCATTTGCATAATGGCTTTCTCCATGAACAGCTGTACAGAAAATAGCAGGAAATGACAGAAAATGCATATAGGCTATGATTTTTTCAACTTGTTTGACAATCCAAAAATACAATTACATCTGAAGAAAGTACAATTCAAATGTTTAGGGTTTGTAAGATATATACAATATATATATATATATATATATATATATATATATATATTTGAAAAAATAATCTCTTTTGCATTTACTTGGTTAAATACAATGAAAAAGGATTATTGTGAAGTAATATTAGAATTTAAAATAATTGTTTTATATATTTACAAATTCTAATAATATTAAAAATGTAATAATTGATTTCTATAATAACTAAACTGAAATTGTCAGCAGCCATTATTTCAGTTTTTAATGTCACATTTAGTATTATGTTAAAAAGTCTTTTGAACAGTGAAGCCTTTTGTAATATAATAAATCTCTTTGGCATCACTTTTGATCAGTTTGACGTGTCCTTGAAGAGTATTCTTTAAAAAAAACACACTTAAGAAACTAAAGCTTTGGCTTTGACTGCTCGGAGCATCAACCCATAAGACCTTTGTTCATCTTCGAAACACAAAAATATTTCTGATGTTAACAGAGAGCCATCTGTCCCTCCATAGACAGCAATACAACTGAAATGATCCCAGATTCAGACACTTAATAAAACACCAGTAAAACTGTCATCATGTTTTACAGAAATAACCAGTTTTTATGTCATTTGCAAATTAAAGTCTTAAAAACTGGACAATCATTTTGCCAGATTTTTAATATAGTGTATTCCCAGCCTTCTCTTACTCAACCTTTTCCCATTTCAATAGTTCACGCTTTCCTCATAATGAATAAGCAAATTTGTCGTGCTGTCTGGGGAGCGAGCCGTGAGAGCGGCGAACTCTGAACCCTAATGGACGGAGCCCTAGCGTGGGCAAGAGTTCAGCGTTCGGCTCGTTCACCATCTGCCCCCCAAAAAGGCTTGAAGGGACAGCAGCCAAATTTGAGCGCCCAAAAATGCAATGTGTAACGATGTGTTTGCGAAGACTGAGACAGCGGGATGTAAACATAAAATAAACAGTCCTTTTAATGACAAATCAGAAAACGTGGAGTAGTATCCAAAAAAAAATAAAAAAAACAACTGTACAACGAGCATTCACAAAAAACACATAAAACGTTATTGACCGACAACACTGAAAGACAAAGGGAAACGTAAAAAGGGGAGACAATTAACGCTAACAAGGGAGACACACCTGAACTGAATACATAATTAACTTAAACTAGGTCACAGAGCACATGGGGAACGATAACAAACAGCACATGATACAATAGGATGAAAACTGAACCTAAACACAAAGAAAACCAAAACACAAAGAAAACCAATCAAAAAGGCAAAAACACAGAACTAAACAGACCAAGAATGTGACACAATGACAGAGGATGCTGGACGAAGGAGAATGGTAGGCAAAATAGAGTGATGGGAATGTAAAATGAAGGTATTAAACTTCTGGTTATCAATGCAGAGACGGTCTCTGTAGTCAAGACGACGATGAGCACTGGAATCAGGTGACCCCAACTAAGCAAGCCAGAGGCGACAGCGGCAAGGAACCAAAACCCCATCCATGGCAAAATGGGGAAAAAAACCTTTGAAGAACCGGGCTTAGTTGGGTCCATTTTTCCTCTAGCTGGACGCCCAGCACCTAATTCCAGTTTACCTAAACGTCTGTAAAAGTGTAAGGACATATAGTGTGGGTGGAGAGGGGTGAACTAGGGGGCTGGATCGTCCGGAGGCCTGCTGGTAGAGACAGAGACATGGATTAACAGAGACATGGATTAGTGGAAAGGAAAGGCAAGCAAGCCAACAATATAAACATATGGGTATAGTGGACGGGACTAAAGAGGCCATGAGCCGAGGTGGGGAACCCCTGCTGGAGGATTGGGTAGGGAAAGAAAGCCTCGCTGAGGCAGGGAACCTCCGCTGGAGGATTGGGTAGAGGAGGGGAACCTCCGCTAAAGGTTATATGGGGCTTTTTAATAAATCAATAGACTAAAAATGGGTGAATGGGAGCATGGAATACGTTACGTGACCGAGGAGAAGCGAAAGGAAATGCTGTGCTGGCATCAGAGTGGTAGCAGGTTGTTGTAGGGCAGGCTAAGAAATCTGGTCCTCATGGGACAGCAGAGATGTGTTTTGGTCATGCGATTCTGAAGAAAGCGGAAAGCAGGGGAATGAAAAGCTGGGAAAATTTATAGTGAAGGGGAAATTACTTGATTGGGTGCGAATGAACAAGGGATGATTAGTTAACGGGCCATCAGCTGTGTATGATTACTTGTTCAGGGATCCTCTCGAAATTATGTTTAAACATTCACATCTTGTGAAGTAATATATTGCATATTTACAATAAACAAATATATATGTAATATATATATATGTAAAATATATATTAAAAATAAAATATATCCAAAATTGGTCTCATCTGAATCAGAAGCGAAATATACACAGATCATATCAACCAGAAATTAGCTGTGGATTATTGTGACGTTATTAATAGCTGGTCGGTGTCTCATTCTGACAGCACTCATTCACTGCAGAGGGTCCATTGGTGAGCAAGTGTGTGATGCTAAATATCTTCAGATCAAAACTGGCCTGAGGACGAGTACATTTTCAGCGGCTATTCCTTAAAACTGTAGTCCACTTTTAAGACACAAAACTGCTCTGACAAATATTATCATCTTCACTTAAAATAAATACGGAAGCAGAAGTCTGAAAACACTGCAGCAAATACCTAGAGAGCAGATAATTCAATCTAGTGCACACGCATAATAGAAAAGCCACAGGTAAGTGCATATAGACTCATCTTCAGGGGCAGAAGAGCATTTAAATGGAACCAGAAGACCTCAAGGCACTGCCAGGGGACACAGAAGAGGATATAAAAGAGTTGTTTTTCAGACACTTGGCTTCTAAAAAATAAAAACAACATGCAAATGTAATATATAACAGTTAAATCTTCCACTAATCAGACAAACAGA
The DNA here is from genome assembly GCA_032357475.1 of Enteromius thamalakanensis. NCBI lineage: Eukaryota > Metazoa > Chordata > Actinopteri > Cypriniformes > Cyprinidae > Enteromius > Enteromius thamalakanensis. The sequence continues at coordinate 20,097,126 of JAUCMT010000039.1, read as the reverse complement.
CAGACCTGCCCCAATCACACATTGGTTTAAACAATATTTTTAGCTGGATAGGATCCTCAACAAGGCAACGTTGAACAGCCACAGTCCCCAGTGACCGTTTTGCATTCTTTATGTTCCTCAAATGCACCCATTTGTCAAAACTACACTGCTGAGGACAATTACCCAACATCCCGTGAGGTAAAGTACAGACCCAGAGGAAGGTCAGCGGTGTCAAATCATCATACTATGTAAATGGCTAACATATAGTTGTCTGTATGTTAAGAAAGTTTGAAAAAGAGTTTGTAAGCTATTAATTGGCAGAGAGAAGCGCCATGGTTGTCATAAAAGGTGTCATTTTGTAATTGTCATTTGAAGGCACTGAATCAGGAAACATGACACTTCTGTAAAAGCTTTAGACAGAGGTGCCAGACCTCCAAACTCAGGCTGAAAAGAAGAAAAAGTACGCTTACCAAATGATTTTTTCATTTCAATCTCTCCCTCTTGCTCCTAGAAAATTGCCTTTATGTTTTTTCTTCAACTTGACTTTCTTTGTACTTCTACAAGAAACCTGAAGCCAGATTCACAAAACATTTCTTCTCAGAATGTTTTCCATTCCTGAAAATACAGCCAAAGTTCTTCAAAGCTTTCTTCTGAACTATCTTAAGAATTAATTTTTTTTTATAAATATATAATTTATCAACTCTTACATTTCATGGTTTGTTTTAAATATTTACGATACAGCATCACATACTAGCCACCTTTATTTATGCTACCATATTTTATAATCCTTCAAAATTCTACAGCAATTCATGTTGTTGAAATGATCTCCCACATTTTCTAATGAAAAGATAATATGAGGGTACTGTGTAAAAAGCGGGTAATACTGTACTTCATGGTTATTTGCATACTGTTTATGTACAACAGTGATAGGAAAGTCTGGTCAGCCTCCATCTAGACCATGCTCTGGCTGGCTGGTTTGGACATCCCATGAGTCTCTGGGCAGGGACAAAGGGGCAGTAGACCTGCTAATACCAGATAAGCCCTTCTAAGGACAGGTTCACTAAACCCTCTTACTGCTGACAAACACAGACGTGAAACCCATCAACAATTCTCCTTCATCACGTTTATCTGTTCCTTCCCTCCCTCACTCTGCCTTCTCTTTATTTCATTCAACACTTACTCTCTTTCCCTCTATCTTTCAATTGCTCCTATAGAGGTAATCCCAAAGGCTGTCAAGCCTTTCTTCACTCATGAACCTCAAGTCTGGCTCTGGACTTGTCAATGAAAAGATGTTCATTGTGAGCTGACTTTTTTTGGTATGAGCCAACTTGTGTGATACTCATGGGGCATGACCTCTGACCCAAAATTTATGGACGGGTAAAAGAGCAGAGAGAAAATGCCAGACCCAAATTTCTTTTATCTGTCCTTCTGGGAAGAACAGCCCAATCCATCTGTAGGGATTACATGGAGCTTTATGAACACACAGCAGGCCTGTTCTCCACTCTTTCTTTTTCTCAATCTGCCTCTCATCCTTCAAGTACTCATTCCCATTTTATCTAATCCACACACACAGTCTCTTTTGTAGGAATTTTCTTCCCAAGCCACATAAATGGCATATATCTGAGCTTTACTAGATAGTTCACTACTAAATACTAACTAAATCCTGATTGTTGTATTCCTTTGTTATTTTAGGTTTATTTTTCATACACAAATGTAAGCTTCCATCCAAATTGTCCCTCATATATTTGCATGTTTGTATATATTATATAAACAAAAACTTTATTTTGGTAATATATATATATATGCATTCTTTCAGAAGAGTTGTCCAAGAGCCAAGGACCACTTGTGGAGAGCTTTATAAAAACCGGTAATTAGCATGTACAAGACCGGTAATTAGCGACAGCCTGCGCTCCAACTTTTCTTGCAGGAAGGAAAGCACTACTCCAATCGTACATGATCGGGGGTTCTCCGCACGAGTAGAGCACCAGTCAGCAAATAGACGCCACCTCAAGGCATAAGCTCGCATTGTAGAGAGGGCTCTTGCCGAAGTGATTGTGTTAAACACCGCTGGTGGAAGAACACTCAGGTCTGCCGCGTCCTGTCCAGGAGCCACACATGGAGGTTCCACAGGTCAGGATGCGGGTGCCACAGGGCGCCGCACCCCTGGGAGAGATCCTTCCTCAGAGGTATGTGCCAGGGAGCAGGGAGCTGTCACAAGGAGAATTAGTTCCATAAACCAGATCCGGGTGGGCCAGTATGGCGCAACCAGCAGGACCTGTTCCTCGTCTGCCCTGACCTTGCACAGTGTCTGTGCAAGCAGGCTCACTGGGGAAATTGCGTATGCCTTGCGGCCAGCTGTGTGCCAGTGCATCCGTGCTGAGGGTCCCCTCGGTGCGAGAATAAAACCACTGGCAGTGGGAGGACTCGCGGTAGGCAAACAGGTCTACCTGTGCTTCCCCGAATCGACTCCAAATGAGCTGAACCGTCTTGTCGCCAAGCGCAGCTCCTGCATCAACCCCGGGTCGGTACTACCCTCGTCAAGCTCTTTTAATGCCTTGGCCTGATGGACCTGCAGCATGGCCATGGCATGTAGAGCTAAAGCAGCCTGCCTTTAGCAGCCAGGGCTGCCATGGTCTTACAGGGGCAGGACGGGATGCGAGGACGAGACTGCCAGGTGGCTGAACTGTGTGGACACAAGTGCACCGCCACAGCTCGTTTGACCTGGGGAATGCCCTCGTAAACCCTTGGCTGCTCCACTGTCAAGGGTAGTAAGAACAGAGGATGGTGACGGGACGGTTCTGGCTGTGAAAGGAGCCTCCCACGACCTTATGCACGTCCAGGAAGAAAGGCACCGGGGCCGGACGTGGCTGTGAACCACGGCCAGACCCCAGGTACCAATCATACAGCTGGGAAGCCTTCGGGCTGCGAGGTTTTGACACCTCAAGCCTGATGCTCTCAGCTCCCCGGGCAAGCATAGTTAACATCTCGGAGTCCGCCTCGTACCGGGCTTCACCCGAAGGTGGCAATGATCTCCAACGATAAAAACCCGCCCCCCGATGCTGTGATCGACATTCGATCTTCCAGCGGTCCACCGAACAAAACGCTGGGTCCCCCTGGAGGAGGAGCAGCCACTTCGCCGCCAAACTGAACGGGACTCGCATTACGGGAGTCACGTGAGGGTCTAGAGCACGTAGCTGAAGACTTGTCTCGAGTGTGGCGGTAGACTCAGCAGCTGTTGACGCACTTGACTCTCCCCGGGGGGAGCGAGAGGCGAGACTGCAACATGGCCAGGGACAAT
>JAUCMT010000039.1:20077030-20087325 GCA_032357475.1 Enteromius thamalakanensis | reverse complement strand
TTAACGGTCGAGTAGTACGTTCGGTTTTAAATGTAGTACCTACTGAAGCAGTATGCGATTTCGGACGCAGCATACGTAAACATATGAATGCGAATGATGTCACAGTTTTCACAAAACTCATTTTTTTAGATTTAGACAGACAATAATGGTATAATTTTCTCCTGGCAATAAACTAAACTTTTACTAAAAAAATTAGTTTATCTACTAAAATTAGTTTATAAATCAACAACCACTTTTTAAAAAAATCTTTTTTTAATATATATTTGCAAGAATAGTGCAGAGTTTACCGTAGCTTACACTCAATAGCATTTGAGCACAGATACTTTACTGGTTCACATTCCAGCTCATCGGAGGTCAACACTGTTTAATGGATGCAGCTAATAGCAGGTGCTTGAGGACACCAAACAATATACCTTCTCATAAAAAAAAACCCATTGGGCTTGATTATAAATTATTAGAGAAATTTACTGTCCTCTAAAAGGCTCGGGAAAAAACCTAGCTTGACAGTTTAATCACTATGACTATAGATATTACTGTAAACCAGTTTATCTTTGTGTTTAGCTGAAAGCAAGTCCTGGAGAGAGAAAATCATTGGTATTTCCATCTCAAGGGCAGAAGGATGGAAATGTGGAATATGCAACATGGATGACAAAGACTGCATTTAAAATATGCTTAATCTGAAAAGAATCCAGTTTCATGGGGGCCTTTAACCATAAAACATGTCCTATATAATCAATCCAATATTTCAAACCACCGTCGTTCCCCCAGAGACACATTTTAGTCTGAGAGTTTTCCTTTCTCTTGTGTGAATATCATCAGTGCTAACAGACATGAGGTAAATGTGGACGAAAGTCTTCTTTGAGTGAAGTTGTGTGTTGACGTCGACCCTGAATTATGGATGAGTTCACTCAAAAGATGAGTGCTGTATGGAATTCATTGTGGACTTGCTGACAGTTCTGGTGCACCTTGATCCAGTGGGAGAGAGCGAGAGAGAAAGAGAGAACATTTGGGGAGAGAAGTACTGTTAATCCTCTCCTCTTCATCATACAATAGTCACTGCGATATAGTGCAAACCTTTCACTAGTCCGTCCAATTGTTTCATCCCCTGTGGTGCATATGTTTGGTTGATAAAATAATCTGATAATGCAGTGGAATAAACAATACACACAATCTAATGTGATCTCCCCCCACTACATACCAGCCTCTAGGATCCTGCCATTTCTCCACATTCATCTTCATATATACACCTCAAAATCATATAGGCTCACGTGATATGTTGCAGTCTAGAAAATGTACACTGTGAATTTACAGTACGGTATATTCCTTGATAGTAGGAAGTTTAATTACCAATTGTAGTTCACTAGTATATAATGGATTAAGTGCACTGCAACATTTTTTAATTAGAGAAAGCATGTTAAAAGCCCATTTAAGTTCATATTCATGCTCTTACAAAATATTATCCAAATATTATTATTATTATTAATAGATTATCGTAAGTACTAAAGAATAATTTTAGTATATCAATTACATTTTTAGTATTTTAAGTTTATTTAGAGCATGATAATAAACCACTGTAAGTACATCATGGAAGTGCACTTCTTTTTTGCCTGGGAAGTCAGTGTGTATTTCAAAATAGGTGCTAACAAACAAAGCTGTGTTCGCAAGATGAGATCACCATAGCAACAGTACGTTGCCATTCACTTTTCACTGACATAAGCATGATCAAGATTCAAGCATGATAAGTACTTCCATTATTTATATATCACATCTATCATAAAAACATAAGCATTGTGTCTGTAAAATATAGTTGTAGTCTGCTAAAGCTGCCATATAAAAAAATAGCTGTGCACAATATATTTGACTGCTTGCTTGCTGAAAATGGCATGTAATAATTTTGTAGTAGTTTCTTTGTAATACATAATTTTAAAAAGCACTATATTAAGATGACTTGACTTGACTAATTTGAAGTTGCTATTTTGTCACTTTATTGTAATGTTGATGAGTTTTTTCAAATCTAAATTCATCATTGTTGATTACATTTCTTGAATTATAATCTGGTGTGAGTTGATATATTTGCATTCCTGGTAACTAAAAGTTCTGCTCACCACACTACAACAGATTTGCAAACACCTCATCAACTCTTAATTATTTATAAAATACTGTTTCTAACATATATTATAACAGTCCCATATTGAAGAATGTAAGTTAGCCTTATTTTCTCCATGTAATACAGTGAAACCAATTGTGTTCTGTAACACATCTGCTGGGAGTCAATTCATTAAAAGTAAATACAATTCCCAGCCCAAGGAAACATTAATCACCATAATAGTAGCTTCAAATGAAACTCTTCATGGTATTATCCCACAATACAACATAATATGTTATTGTTTTTATAGCCTACAGTAACTAGTAAACAGTAAAACTCTTACAGTTCAATTCTGAATACAAGATTTTAATGCAGGAAATGTACTGGCAATATAAAATCCTGGCTATTTTTACAGTGTTCTGTACAAAACAACATCAACAAAGTCACCCAAGAATATCCAAACAACAAGAAGTGTGAAAAAAGGTTAATATTGGAACCAGATTGACTGGTATGCTGTCAGAACGCATCGTCTCACTGCATGCTGCTGTTCACAATCATATGACGCTTGCAGCATTGCTATTTTTGACACAAAGATCATGGTATAATGGTCAAAATAAAGCATGAGTTACTGCTTAACCATGCCATTTACTGTAACAAATGCACATTACTGCTTTTAAGCTAGCAATACACTAACAAACACACTAGCTACCGTATCTGCACTGGAGAATGTTACGGTTTGTAAAGTTGACTAGTAGGCAATAATTTTTTCGTGAAGGCAAATGAAATGCCTGGAATGTGATTTTTGAAGAAAATAAAGTGTGGGAGGAGTGAAACTGAGGGTGCCGGGTTTGCTGAAAAACACTGACAGAACAGATGCTAAGTTTGCCTAGTCGTATACACGCACGCAAACTCACACATGCGCACATACATACACCTACACACCCCTTTACTGCTCGGTCCTGTTCTCAAGCTGCATTTCTTCCATTCCTGAACTCAGTTTCTCTCCTTTTTTAGCAGTTAAACATCATGCACTCCTCCTATGGCCCTGGGCCCACTAGAGACTATAAAAAGATACAGGCTCATGAAATATAGAGAGTGTTCAGGATTCAATTTTATGGTGCCTATTACTGCAAATTGTAATATGGCTAATTACTCCTCGCCGTGTAGGATTGCTTCAGCAATTGTCTCATGCCCCCATCAGACGAAATTTCAAGCAAATGGAACCTGAGGGGCGTCAATTGAGCATTTCATTATTTTAATTATGTAGACTTATGATTTACCTTTGCAGACGGAGAGAACAAGGCAATCTGGAGGTCTTTCGTTGGGCTATGCTTTCCTCATGAGTACTGAATACATTTGTATAGCTTTCCAGATGTACCGATTTGTTCTAAATACGGAGACAAGCGAGATAGATAACACAAATAAGTTTTCTCAGAGCTACAGAGAAATGGTCTGAAGATTATGTCTTGGCCGTTCATAAATTACACATATTTTTATTTGTACCCTACTCGTATGTTATTGCCTGCAAAGTACTTGTCAAATCAGTCTTTGTGAATCACAGTGTTAAACACAGTTAGCTTGGAGAGTGATTCATCTTAGGTTTTTCCACGGATATTGAAAATCTGAGAGTGAGATGGATGGGGATGGATTTTCAGACTGCTATGATGGAGGGAGCAGAAAATATCGGATTTATTTTTTATTTTTTTTAGGATCTTTAGGATTTATGATTGATTGCTTATTCCAATAAAACATGTTTTTTATGTATTTAATGTATTTAAAGACCGAACAGTTTGGTCCAAAAGCCTCAAACCACATTAATATTCAGGTTTTGTTTTCTTTGAAACTGAAAATTAATTCAAAACAAGGAAGAAGTATTGTCAAATAAGCAAAAACAGATCACTTCAGTTCAGTGCAGTAATGTATTCGCAATGCTATGCTGAGAATATGTAATGAAAAATGTTGTATTAAATTAAATAAAAATAAAAAAAAATTGTTGGTCTCACATCTTTGTACCTGACTCCATGTGTGAGGAAAACTGACGATTTTAATAGATGGTTTTTGCAATGGCATAATAGCAAAAATGATTTAAAATGAGGATTAATATTTAAGAGTCTATAACACAAAAAAGCAATATTTTTACACATTCTATAAACTATGTAATTACATGCTGCAAGCAACCTTAGTCATTTTTATGCGTAGAAAGAAAATGTAAATATAGTAACTTACATTTTAATGCTGTGGCAGTAGACCTGTATAAAATAAACAGTACTTATCTTATTATATTTGCTACATCCAGTTCTAATGTTTATGATTTCTGCAGCAGACTCATTTTCCTTTCCCACAAGTCTTTGCCTGACCTTTATGTGATCGTTTTCCTCGAAAAAGGGGTCATTCGTAGAGAGCAGGTTGATTTTTTCCTCTTTTGTTTCTCTCTTGGCAACCGAGCATATGCTAGACTCTTGACCTGTGGCCACTTCACTTCCATCTCTTCATGCTAATACATTACTCACATGTACAACAGCACACTGTACACCCCCGCACAATGTGGATTTGCTCTGAACATCAGTTACCGCCATCCTCGAAGGTCTAAATTTGTCAGCGGGGTTAAGAGGGACAGAGGGGGCTGATATTGGCTGTGAAGAGATGGGCGATTAACTGTGCGGCTGACTCAGGCGGCTGGTGTCTTTGTATGTCAGGGTGGGATGGAAAAGCCAATGAAACAGTTCTCAGAGGGTGTCATAAACTCTGCTTTATTGCCGGTTTGTGTTGCCTTTGCAGATTAAGTTCAAAGAGAGATGGCTTCTCTTCTCCCTCCATCTTAAATCCCGTTTCTATTGAGTTTCTTCTATGGATATATTCTCAGGGCCTCTGAGAAATAACCCTGCAGTCAGCAGCTGCAGGGCAGAGAGTGATTGTAAATGAGGGAGGATTACTCCCTCAGGGTGCTTTTAACCCCTTGGATTCTGGGTAGAAAGTATGTCCTGGTAAAGAACCCAGTGGTTGCGTTTACTTGGGCTTTCTTTAGAAGATAGTGACTCATCTCGCAGTATCCGTGTGGCAAGGTGTTTTTGCAACCATTTACTCATAATGCCTCTCTTGAGCCAAACATTTTTTTTTATTCTGAAACTGGAAGTAATAACACTGTGCAATAACACTGCACTGTCATGAAATGAGAAAATCTAATATTTGTTTATTCCACTTTTTTAAGCAGACTATAACACTGGGGAGCTGAAAATAGCTAATTAGCTATTGTTCAGTAGAGTAGGCTGATTTGCTTCATTCAAAACACTTATCCACTATATTCACACAGCATTCTTTGAATTATTTTCAGTGTCGCTCCCTTCACTGTATATCTTTGCAAAATGAATTCAGTATTTCTGGTGATTTTGTATTTACGCTCTATGGAAATAGCCTATTCATCAACCCAGTGCTTCATCAATGAAATATGTTAATGTCAGGCATCCTTGCCTTTGAAAACAAAAAGAACTGACAAAAGGGGTGTCTTTTGAATTATGGCCACGTCCCTTGTTAATCACTTTTTCGATTTTCAAGCTAGAGCTGGACTGCTGACGTTCAGGAGATGATCAGCACTTCACCAAATGCTCCAGCCTCAGCAGAACACCACAAATGTCAAGTATTAAAAGAAAACTGATGAGAATAGCAAGCCATAGAGAATACCATACAGCAGCAACAAACAACTACAGTGCATCAGATTCATTTCCATTTGCCGCCAGTTCTGCTTAAATATTAATACCACAGGTCAATGTGTTCATGTGTATTACATAGAAAGCGCACATACAGAGAAATAAACACTCATAATCATTATTAATACTGCTACTATACACCAGTTGCACAGTGTCCAACATTGCACCCTTTTTCATCAATAAATAATTTTCCATAAATAAATAATTGAATGAAACAAACACATTGTATTATTGTGAACCACTGATTTCAATGTAATGAAACAGTATGAAAAGGAACAATTCAGTCCACCATATAGTTTTCCTCTTTTCTCTGCATATTTATTAATTGGCAGTGCGGTTGAAGATTTGCATTTAATCATCATATACCTGAGTTGAAGAACTGTTGTTTACACAGCATACTTCCAATATGTAATTGAATTGGCGTTTAAGGGCATTTAAGGAAAGGAACCAGCAGAACGGCATGAACAACAACACAAATTTACAAAGACATCCTGAAATCCATGATTATTTTAAGGCTAAACACTGGCAATTTTAATATTCCCAAGCCTCATAATCTCTTCATTTCTATGCAACACATGTATGCAATGCAATTACATTTTCATTACATATTGTCAGATATTTGAGCTCAGACTTCCAAAATGTGATGTGTTCATGGGTTTAGTAATTTAATCCATGATATGAACTAAAACAGTAATTAGCAGAGCCACATTGACCCAAGGGATCACATGGGCAGCAGCCAATGGCTCAACCTCAAGGGGGCTCTGTAAACAAGAGATAGCATATTAATTAAATGAGGATTTTGATTTGTATAGTTTCATATCTGTTATCCACAAATTGCAAAGTGGCTGCATAGCTCCAAAGTGCTTTTCCCAATGTTGACACTGCACTTAGAAATAATCACTGACTCTGACTCGCAAAGCCATCAGAGGGAGATAATTTTTTTTGAAGTTTTGCCTTGCAAAAAAATAAATAAATAAAATAAATCAGAGGACTTCAGTGGAAACACGTTGAACTGTCTGCCAGTTATTTAAACTGAACACGACCTTCTGTGTCAGCTTCATTTCATTAGGGACTTTGCTTTAAAGGAGAATGGAACAGGGCGTTTTGATAGCGGTGAGTGACATTTCAGTCATTTTAGATTTTAGGTTGTAAGGACATATTCGCTGTTAAACATTCATACTTAAGGCCATTTAAGGGCTTGCCCAGACAGTACATGCTATTTATTTGATCATTTGAACAGCTTCAGCATGTTCATCAATGGCAAGTCTGCTGTGCTTTTTGTAGATGGTTCTTTGGTCATATTAATAAATTTATCCTTTAAAAAAAGCTACCCAGCATCATAATCATGACCTAATTGTTATTAATGAGCAAGACCAAAGTACAAACTATAATGTTGCATTTACAGTGCATGGCATTGACAATTGGTATGCAAGTTGTCAAAACTGTTGAAAAATATGAAAAAAAGTCTGTAATCAAATGTACTTTGTTGGGACTTACGAGTCCTGTTTCATTCAGGGTAGCCATGAATTAGTACTTTGCTTAAAAATGGCCTTTACCATGTCCTGGGCTCCATCAAACTTTTTGTTATATTCCTAAGTTCATCTACAGACTGAACGAACTTATAGCCTAGCAGAGAAAGAGTTCTGTTACAAAGAGATTGAACAGTCTTAACAATGTCAATGTTCAGATGTACTCTCCAGCTCTGAGCTGTGGCTTTCGAGTCTCTTGTAGTGGAGTACTTATAGTTCCACTCTGAAGAAGATGGGACAGTGCCATTGGTGTTATGAGCAAGCCATTTGAGGACTCTTTGCTGCAGGTCCAGCCCTAGAAATCTGTATATCTCCTTGGCCTTTTCCTCTGGATTCAAGGCCAAGTCTTCATAGCGCACCAACAGATACCTGCCCCTCAGCCATGTGGGTTTCTGCAGGCTGGTCTCTACAGAATACTCAATATCTCTGCAGGTTCTCGTTATCTGCGTCAGGTCCACGTACCGTGGTTGGCGGCCGGTGGCATTCCAGATCTTCCAGGCCCTAAATTTACCGGCAAAGGCAGTCATGCGTGATGCGAGAATGGCTCGGGGGTCTCTCACCAAATGAACGATACGCAAATCTAAACGGGGGTCTTCCGAAAGCGTACGTAGGTCACCTATCTCTGGGATACGAACTGTTTTTATGGCCACATGGGTTCGTGCTTGGCAAGCCTGAGAGGCTAGTGTGAGGTTCAAGGCCTGGCACTTTTTCGGGCACCAGGCTTCATCCGGTTGGCCTGCTAGAATCTCCTCACCACCTTCCTGGCAGACAGGCGGCGTGCACAAGGCGTGACTCGAGCTGCGGCGGAAAAAGGCCCCGGTCATGTGATCCTGTGGTTCGGGACGAATGTAGTTCTCCAGGAAGCTGAAGTCACAGTTGTAGAGATTGAGTAGGAGGTCTCGGTAGGCTCCAAGAAGAGCTCTGCCATCCAAAGCCCTTTGCAGACGGCTGCTAGAATTGGTGAAGGCCTGCTGCACATGGAAAAGGGGCTCAAAAACATAAAATATGCCAGGATGTTGATTGAAAAGTTGTCCGGTAAATGAGGAGCCACTGCGGGTTTGCGCAAACAGAAGGATGTGCTTTCGAGCGGCGGCAGTACTGGTCTCATCAGGGACACGGCTGTCATCGCAGAGAGATTTCCATCTCTGCTCTGGGGAAGAGAAGAAGAGAAAGTGAGATAATACGGCACTCTAAAACCTCAGAGGACATTATAAGGCCACAAAAGACCTAATTAGTTTAGCTTCATCTTTAATCAATCATTTATTTGGGTAAGAAAATACCTGGAGCTGTAATTTAGGGGGAAAAACACAGTATAATCTCAACAAAAACTTTAATAAAGTCCAGTGTGATTCGAAAACCTTTTCTGCCCACAGAGAGGAAATGTACAGCAGTAATAATGTTGTTTTGAAGTCTTGGATTGCCTCCTTCTGTGGTGGTAATCATTTCGCCAATTTGAAGCAATATTGAAAAAGAACGTATCAAATTGAAATATGAACAATGAGTGCATTTCTCCACATTCGAAAAAAGATTATGTGACTTTTGCTCAAAATGAACAATTACTATATATAGCAGGAGGGTGGGAGAGACTGATAACGCTTGTAATTATGGCTGATGAGAGACTGATTGCGCGCGGCACATTAGGTTGTGCAAGTCAACGCTTGCTGGAAGTGCAAACAGCTGGTCCGTGAGGACATAGTACGGCAGATTAATGATGAGATAATTGTAGAATTAATTATTGATATTCCATCCCTCGCTTCTTACAGCAGAGGGGGAATTTACAGGTTGCATTTCTAACAGTTCTTTGGTAATTTCTTTCCTTACAAACTTACTCATTACAGAAGTGACCTGAGAGAGATAAGCCTATAGAGAGAATGTTATTTGAATGCTTTAGGATGATCTTGTCAAACCAGCTAAAGCTACATCCATAACCAAACACAAATTATAATTGAATTTAAATCTCTATGCAGACAATAATTTAATGGAGGGCTTAATTGCATCCTAGCAATTGGACTTTAATGCAGAAAGCAGAAAAAAAAATTTAATCTCTGGCATATTTTTAAAGGATATTGCGTGTGTGTGTGTGTTTGTGTGTGTGTTATTCATTTATTTATCTATTTTTTTTTTATCCCTTTTAGGTTTATTTTTATCCAATATATTTCAGCCTTAGATGAAAATTCAACCTATCTAAAAGACATGTATTGTTTGTTTTTGACCTTTTGACCACTCTTGGATTGAATCAACATACTTCCCATGCAAAGATCTGTTATTTCATCCATTTCATCCCAGCTTTAATAAATGCATCTGCACAGCACAAAATAAATGACTCAGGAGTAGATAGAGCAAAACCTTGCTGCTTTGTTAATCAGAATAAATGTAAATTCAAACCATCAGTAAGGTATTGTTAACATGGTTTGAATAAATCACAATTTAAACTTTTTTTCCATTGATGGCACTGATCTGCAGAATGTTCAGGCTGTGTTAAATGTCATTGTGAAAATCTAATGCTTTGTGTTACAGGAGAGTGACTCACCTTTACCCTGGCGTCCTTGGCAGTGGGCGGAGTCTTGGCATGGGCCACTGAAGGAGTCGTGGAGGGAGCGGATGGCAGTGTACTGCACCCCCAAAGACGTGCACACGAGCAGCAGTAGAGTCTTCCACGAGCACTCCATCCTGCTCAGTCACCATCACATTCTTCACTCTGTCAGGAAGGCATGCATGGACACTTATTTATTAAAGCAATGTAACAAAAAGGAAGAATTGCACTTTTTTAATTTTGGACTGCAAGCGAAGATTTGTTTTAGAATTTTTAAGTGTTTAAGCTTGGCTTTAAAAGATCACTCACTGAGTGCTTGTGGAGTTTCATTACAAATAGGCAAATGTGAAATGCATGGTGTACCAACACAAAGAGATGATCTTCATCAGAACACCTAGATGATCCGTGGACAGATCGCCGGATCCAGATGCACACACACACTA
>JAUCMT010000039.1:20037055-20063481 GCA_032357475.1 Enteromius thamalakanensis | reverse complement strand
CCATAATGCACAAAAAAAGAAAAAAGTTCCAGTGAACAACTAAAAAGCACATGCCATATATATATATATATATATATATATATATATATAAATGAGTGTGTTCTGTGCAAATGCTTTCATTGTGTAGTTTCAACATGCACTCATTTACCATTATTAGTTTTACATAGCCAACATCACATTAGCAAACAACTTGATTATGCACTTCCAGACCTCCTTGGTAATTGTAATACAATTATGTTGTGACACTGGTCACGGCAGGCTTTTCTTCTGCCATCAGAATCAAACAGAGACACATGCTTAGACAAAATGACAGGGAGAAAAGAAGGGAGTCTGAGCTAAAACTGAGCTTAACTGACAGTCTGAGCCAATGCTAATGTTATCTCTGTGATTTAGTCCTGTGTGTGGGAGCCTCTGGGCTCAGCGCTCATGGGATCATTGCACATTGTAATGCCCTGTGACACCAATGGAACTCTTTCTCAAAAGGCCTTACAATTGGTGCTCATCTCCTCAGTGCTGCGCAAAGGTCTTCATTTCTTTGTTTCGGAGAGATGCTAATGTCTTTTTAAGAGTCCCGAATGCATTTCTAGATAACTCGTATTTGATAATGCCCTTAATGTTTCACTGTTCCTAACGTGTACAACATCTTGCAATGAAAGGTGTTAGGCAATACTGTTAAAAAGTTTTAGTTTTTCAACTAAACTGTCTGTGCTGAAGACAAATCGGCTTGTCATTATTTCAAGTAGTGATCAATCAGCAGTGCACAATGATTGCTAAAGTTTTAATAAAACCTCACTTTGTTGCTGCTATATAGTTAGGTGACATGTACTTGTGTCATGTGATTAACGTTATTGCCTCTGCTTTCAGTTTTTTTTTTTCTTTTTCTTATAACACCCACAAGTCGCTCAATAACTCACACATTCATATTATAAACCATCTCATGTTCTCTCATCACACTAGATTTGAAGCTCATAACAGCTCAATATAATTCATTCACCTTCTCCAAGGTTCCACAGCAATAATAACCATAATAACTTTTCTCACTCTCCTTCTGTTTTTCAGATGAGTTCAAGGCCTTTCTGAAGAAATTGCCAACAGATCATTTTTTAAACACCTCTGCTGTCTTAAAGTTCTGGACGTCAGATCTGGTCCTGCAGAGACGTTATGGTCTACTGGAGGCGAGCACTAAAGTGGTGCTGGGAAAAGCCATCAAGATTGTGCGTAAACTCTTTGCTCTCAGCAAGCGCTGTCCTACACAGCCAAAGATCAGTCTGCCTAGAGAAAGGTATGGGGCCCATATCTTTATCTTTGTTTTATTGCAAAACATGTAAGTTGTATATACAATGTGAGCTTCAATTACAGTAAATATATAGTTGATCCAAAACCTCAAACTACATAATTTACTCTGACAGATATCTAAACAGACTCTGACAGATATCTAATAAACAGATGAGAAATGAGGCTGGAGGATATTAAAGAGATTGAAAAAGTTAGGCTGCATGTAGATCTTCATTCCAATTTGAGTTTGTTGAATATACAGTACAAAAGTGACCCATATCCATATTTGTGGGTTGATGTCATTTGCCGCCAACGATTTTTCCAATTTGTTCACTTACAGTATATGATATTATGAATGTAACAGAATCCTTGTGAGTTTTTTCCTGCTCGTGGTCGGGGGTCTCGGTATATAAAAAAATCTGTATTAGGTCACTTGAACCCTGTACACTTGAACAGCTGTAGACTTAGTGGTGCCCAAAATGTTGCTGAAGAGGGGTCAGTGTGTGAACACTATAATTAATAGCTCCAAGCAAGTGACAGGTTGTAGTTAGCATCCTTCAGCTTGAAGACTTTAACTAGTGTGTTTTGTGAAATTCTTTAATGTTGACAGTACACTGAAAATAGAAATTAAAAACAAGGTGAAAACAACTTGTCATAGTTTTGTTTTGCAGTCACAAATTATATGGTAATTTCATTTCAAACTGCCAGCTATGTAAGCAAGACTTCTTTTCTAATCTCTTTTCTAAAGTCTGAGATTCCACAAATTCAACTAAAAGTAAAAGTAAATCCAGAAATGCAGTTCTTCATGTTATATTCAGTTTGTTTAATTGGTAATAAAGCAAAAATCTTTAAACAGATGACCGATTTCAGAGGGGTTTTTCATGAAAATAGAAGATTCACATAAAAGATAACCAACACTAAATTATTGAGCCAAGATGCATCTTGCACTAATGTGTGAGAAATAATTCTCACACTCTTGACATCAAAGGCTTTCATGAACAGGAAGTACATTATTGGATTTTAGACAATTAATAAACTTAAGAGTCCAGAACAAAAGGGATGGCTCATGAAATAAAATCCTATAGCGTGGCAGCCAACAAGGCCAAGTGATGTAAGACATTTTGTTTATATATGCATGGCATTAAGTATGTGTCAACAGTTGTGAAGTGAGTAGGAAGATAATGGAGAGCCCATAGAGTTGGAGCATTTATTTAAGTGACTTGTCTCTCGCTAAATTGGATGAAAGATAATAAAAAGAATGCACCATCTCCTCACACGCATCCCCAAAGGCTTTTAAGACTCACTTCCTCTACTGGTTAAGAACAATTTGCATTTGTCAAAGAACGGGCCATCAGCACTCGATTAATATTCGTATCAATCAGCAAGAGGAAATGAATGCCTCATTTACCACAAAGAAAATAAGGCTGATGTCAAGTCTTGACTGAACAATTTTAACATGATAGTGAACAATTTTCCATGTCAACGAAGCCTATATTTCTTTTGATTTCATCTGCATTTAGTAAAGCCAAGCCAGTCATTTTTTCAGGAACAAATCTTGTCAGTAATTATCACCTTCTTTTTTGCAGGACTCTGGGTTTTTGGCTCAACAAAGCCCAGTCTCTGTTGTACTGCAGCGAGCATGGTGTGTATGGCACCTTCTCCGAGGAAATGCAGGGCTGCATCTGTGCCGCTGAGCAACGCACTGTCTGCCAGGGCAACGTGCCATGTAAAGTGGGTGAGGGGACCCTCTGCTCGTCCTGCGCCCCAGACAACATCACCCGCTGTGGCACATGCCTCCCAGGCAGCATCCTCCATATGGGATTCTGTCGCCCCAACATTGCAAACTCCCTGGACCACTACGTAAACTTTGACTTTGATATGCCGGATGCAGAAATGCGTTACCTCCTCCAAAGGCTAGACAGCCGCATGGAGGTCCACGCCATCTACATCAGCAACGATGTGCGTCTTGGCAGCTGGTTTAACCCGGCGTGGAGAAAACGCATGCTGCTCACCCTCAAGAGCAACAAGAACAAGTCCAACCTCATCCACATGCTGATGGGGATCTCTTTCCAGATCTGTTCCACCAAGAACAGCACACTGGAACCCGTTCCTGCTATCTATGTAAACCCCTTCGGGGGCAGCCACTCCGAGAGCTGGTTTATGCCCGTCAACCAGCAGGACTTCCCAGACTGGGAAAGAACTAAATTGGACGCCTCGCTCCAGTGCTATAACTGGACCCTCGCTCTTGGCAGCCAGTGGAAGTCCTTCTTCGAAACGGTGCACATTTACCTGCGCAGTCGCATAATCACAGACGATCCCACCGCCAACGAGACGCTTTTTTACGAGCCGCTAGACCTGGACGACCACTCGGCCAACCTGGGCTACATGAAAATCAATAGCCTGAAGGTCTTTGGCTACAGCATGCACTTTGATCCAGAGGGGATCAAGGACCTGATCTTGCAGTTGGACTACCCGTATACACAGGGTTCACAGGATGCGGCCTTTCTGATGCTTCTGGAGATGAGGGACCGCATTAACCGGCTATCTCCACCGGGTGCCCAGCCGCTAGATCTCTTCTCCTGCCTGCTGAGGCACAGGCTCAAGCTTTCGTCCAGCGAAGTGGTGCGCATTCGGGAGGCGCTCCAGAGTTTCAACGCCAAACTCCCCAACTCCACCGAGCCAGAACTCAGCCAGCTGTGCAGCTAGCTCAAATGAGCCTTTGTCGCTCATTTTTGCCTGCCTGTGAGAATGTATTTGTAAATGTGATGAGAGAGAAAGGGAAAAGAAATATATTGTCAGTGTGTGTGTGTAAATGTTTTTGGATGAGATTGTTTTTGAATCCTCTTCCTTTGGGCAGCAATTGTAAGAAGCAGGATTTCTGATTGTGACTGATACAGGGGCATACCCGTATGGCCGTATGTTCCCAGAATATTCCCTTGCTGGGAAAAACTTTGTTGGATCTAGCCTACAGTCAAACTGCTTACTGTCTGAGTAAGGGTTCCTATTGAGACGATTGGGATTTTAACTGGATTTTAAGTGGACTGCCTCTACATGATTCATGAAAAAGAACAATTTTAAGTGAGAGTATATAACTACGATTTCTTAGCATGTACGTGCTGAAATTGTAGTTGTTCTTGGTGATGTCATTGTTCGAGACAAATTCAAAGAATTGATCTATTCCGATGTAAAGTGTCGGAGAACAGTGGTCCAATGGTTATAACAATCAGCAAAGAATCAAATCCGTGCTTTTCTATTTTATCTGGAGTCACAAATCCTGTATTGTGAGATCTGTATATCTGTATTTAATGTGGGACTGAATTGCCAGAATGTTGAATAGAAAATCCTTTGTATTCAGAGATATGGCTAAACCAAAAGGTAAACATGAAAGCAAATTGAATGGCAAAATTTCTTTACCGTTTTTTTTTTAAATGTTTACTTTTGAGAAGGCAGCCTTAAGGTTGCAATACATACTTACAATATTGTTTAGAACAGGTTTGTGGGCCGCTTTGTAAATAGCCTACTGCTCATTTCATTCAAGACGTAAAAAGCTTCACATTGGATACATACAGATCAACACCCATATTTGTACTTTTTTTGAAAGTACAAAGACCCCCCCCCCAAAAAAAAAACACACACACACACACACACACACACACTTTAACACAAAACAATTGCCTTACGAAGTGAAGTCTCTGTTCTGATATTAAAGCACACCTGGCTGTATGTTTGTCTCTTTAAGACAAAAAAAAATCTCTTTCTTTTTTTTTTCTACTAAATTCTGATTTCAATTACAGTGACCTCTAATCTGTAAATGTCAGTTTTTAATTGAAGTACTAAATGAGGAGTGCACTACACTATCTTTGTGCAAAAACAGAGCAACATTTACATCACTGGGATCAATAGCTTTGTTTTCCACAACGTTTCCCTTCTTTTCTATTAGACATATGATTATGTGAAAAGGCATAGCTGTAATACATGGATTCATTTAGTATCTCTGCATCTAGAGGCAATTATTTCCACTCAGCATTTAATAAACATACATGTACTAAGTGTTCTTGATTAAGTTACTTGGGTTGTAGCATTTGTCAGCACAAACAACTTAAAAAATTACAGCCCTTGACAACACAGAGCATTTATTACTGCTTTTATATAAAACTGGAATGTGTGGAAAATGTCTGTGAAAATTCCATATATGCATCAACATTAAAAAATGATCAGTTTTCTGTCAAGATAAGATGGATCGCTCAATATATGGGGAGCAACTTTTACAGCGCTACATAAAAAAAAAAAAAAAAACGGAATAAAAAAGTGCAATTTATGCGGTTGTCATGGAGAGCTGTAGGACCTTCACATTGTCTGTCACTATATATCTGTGACTCAACTCGCTAAATTCAGACGATGGAAATCACAGGGAGTCTGTAAATATGAGTTGTTTATCTTAATGTCTAAGACAGGAATCAGTTTTTGCCCTTCAACAAATTGTCAAGACAGTGAAGGGTGTCTAATCAATCACAACAGCCCTATGTAAACTGGCATAGCCTAGCTCTTGAAAAACAGAGTCTGAAAATGTCTTTATTTTATGATTTATGGCTAAAACTGCCTAACGTTACAATGTATTTTTTTATAACACTTTATAATAACTTTCATAAATTATACTTATAATCAATATATACTGCATACTACCGTCCAAAGGTTTGGGATTAGTAAAACTTTTTCAAATAAGTATTTTTGTGTTTTATGCTTTAACTGTTTTCTATTTTAATATACTTGATATATTTTAAAGTGCCCCAATTGTCTTTTTAAAGGAGGCTAATATTGTTTTATGACGTTAAGCATTTTCTGGCGCATAACCAAACTGCAGGTCCAAATAAACTGGGCACTAATCCATCTTTTAAGTGTTTGGTGAATATCGCTTTGTACTCCAAAATTGGAAAAGCAGTCATCAGTAAAATGACGTGAACACAACAAGAGATTGTACTGCTTAAGGTGTTGTTTAAAAAACAATTATGTTAATCACACGTTATTTGTAGATTCATCTTTCAGAAGGGCATTCAAAACAAATTAACTCTCACAGGATACAGCGTCTTCATCACATAATGTAATCCATGTGGAAATTGTACTGTTTGTGGGCGGGGCAAGCTTAGAACGTGGGCGGATATTATGCAGATGTGTACTTCGTGACGTGTGGCCGTCACAGAGAAAGATTCAAATTGCTGACGACTCGTTTAGGCGAATGTGAGCCGACTCTTTTTTTTGATAGAAAATAACTTTATTTTTCATGCACTTTCAGCGTCACAACTATTTTATGACCATGTTTGAAAAAGCATAATAGGGGCACTTTAAAATGTAATTTATTCCTGTGATGGCAAATAGCTAATAAAATAAATATTAGTTTATTTAAAAGAAACTCTTACCAACCCCAAACTTCTGAACTACAGTGTATTTAAATTTGCAAAATAACTTTCATATCTAATGGATAAACAAGTGAACTTTAGGCATTTTTCAGGGATAATATACTGTTCAAAAGTGTATTATACAAAAGATATGAAAGTTATTAAATAGTGTCACCTATTTATCTCATGGACATGAGATATGAATCATCTTTCTAGTTTGTTTGTTTTTATCCCCCAATCTAATATATTTCTGATTAAAATTGCTCTAGCCATCATGGTATCATTCTTGTTTATGTGCACAGTTGACTGAGAAAGCTATTACATTTTTCTGTGCAAAGGCAAAAGATGAAAATTCATTTTTCACAGAGGCTCTGACCATTTACTCAGATTGTGCTGTACCTATTGTAACACACTTTCATGTCAAAGTGAACATTCTGTCAAATGCAGCCATTTCTTGGGATTCTAATTTAAACAAATTGTTTATTTTTATGTAGATTTCATGTTAACTTCCACAAAATATATTTAAAACTGTACTCAGTATTTCGTTTGAGGCTTTTACCTTCAAAAACAGGCCAGGCAGCTCTCAAATTCTTTACTGTAACAGTTACAAGCTGCTTTGTTTTCATTTCTTTGGGAATTCACCAAGAGTTTTATTCTGATATTGCTTTTCAGATACACACGATTCTGCTTTTCTAGAAACATGTCAAATGTGACCTACTTTCAGGCCTTTTCTGCACGCTGTTTCAGTGACTTAAAATAAAATGTGAGGGTTTTTTCAGATTCCAGGAAAGCGTTTGAAACCCAGTCCTCATTAGCATAGTAGAAAAAAATAAATCCTCTAATGTGCACAGTAATGCTGCGGCAAGGGGGCAAAAAAATCATTGCATTAATTAATTTCAGCCTGTAGTTATTTACTGAGCATGCTCTGAAACAAAATGGCATGTTGGCAATCGAATCCAGCTCCTGGAGGTTGAGGTATTCGTTGGCGTCATACTAGTCACTGATTCAACTTACAAATCAGGATTCTTAGAAAACCTCAGAAAAGTAGAACATTTCAGCTATGTTTTTAATTCCAGTTGCAATCAACATCCCCCATCCCATTTTTAAACTGCTGCAGATAGCCAGATACACAAAACTGTATCTGCATGAACACAGCATTCCAGACAGCTTTACCAGGCTGTAAACATCAAGTGACTGTATCTCTGTATCTCTCATAAACAGCCTGTACATCCACCATTTCTTTTAAAAATAATATTCAAATAACATTTAATCTTAGAGGGTTCAGTCCAGGGTCCTGCCTTCAGCCTCCATGCATTGCCATAGTGCAACATATGCTTTTTTTTTTTTCAATGTCCAGAACCAAAGTGCTGAATGTAAATAGTCTGACTGCATCCATTTCTATGAGAGACAATATAGCTCAGTTACGAGCGTGAGGTGCCAGCTTGAAATATTGCAGAGGGGATTCTGTATGTGGTGTATGATTCTGTACAGAGTCAGATATGGACGGTGTGGTCATTAAATGAAACATTATCTTTATACTCTTAAGATCATTTCTCTCTCTCTCAATGTTTTAACAAGATGTAAATGTTCTTATATGAATTAATAAAAGGATGATGCAATCCTTTCCCCCATGGAGTCTAAATAAATGCTTTACTGGGTAAATGTCATCTCCTTCCTACCATGAATGTCATACTCTTTGATCTGCTATACAGCAACAGACTATTAAAGATTAAATATAGCTATTGTTTTCCATGGTAGTAACTATTTACTTTTATGGAGAATACTGAAAATATATTTAAAAACTTTTTATTGATTTTATGTATGTTATGCAACATAGTGTTATGGGATGAGAGAAGGACCCAGAAGCGAAGGACTTATCAACAGAGGTTTATTTCAGAAAGTCAATAATCAAAACTCAGGCAGTCTTCCGACCACTAGCACATCCGTGGTGCAGGACTGGACAGGGTGCAAAATAATAAACAAGAGTCCAATGGGGAGCCGCAAACGTCCACAATCAGGCGGTACTCAGCAGAAAAAAATGTCGAGGTTACGAACGTAAACCATGTTCCCTGAAGGAGGGAATGGAGATGTTACATATGGGAACTCGCCAGAGAGACCTATCTGCTTTGAGCTGTTACTAAAGGCCAATGAATATTGGCGTGCACTGATTGCGCTCAGGTGCACCTTTTCACTGCGTGAGTATAAGAGGGCGCGCACACAGTACACATGCAGGTTTTCGCTGAAGAGCCGTTGTACGCGTCAGCGCGACCCTAGAGACATGGCAGGAGAAAGTGTAACGTCTCCGTTCCCTCCTTCAGGAAACGTGGGTTACGTTCGTAACCTAGACGTTACCCTTTCAGTTGAATCACTTCGACGTTACATATGGGAACACCCATGGAACAGGCCACACTCTAGGGCCACGTTACGCGGAGATCCCCTGCCAACTGGCAGTGACCTTCCCAACCTCCCCACGGCCCGTATGAGGGGCGACAGGTTTGCTTTCAATGGTGCTGAAGGTAGAGCGAATGCCGCGATTTCAAACACTCGCGCGCGATCATTCGCTCTATCTTCTGTCACCTGCTCGCGCGCACACGTGTAAAGGTGACCATCAAAGATATTTTTATAGCCTAAACAGAACAGAAAATTTTCCTTACAGTAGATTTCTTGTGTAGACTTAAAAACACAGTCTTGCTTTCTTTGTACGTGTTAAATATTTTACTGAAATAAAAAAATGTCATCAATGATCATGCCGTAATTAAAACTGTATATTTGTTTTATGTTGCTTTATGTCTTTATTTTATTTTTTTTATAGTACCAGATACACCTGGCTTATTTTGGTTCTCAGAACATAGCTCATTTGCATTCTTTGTTCAATTGTAGATGACTTATATCAAACAAGCCTTTTTGATATAATTAAGGTATAAATTTAACTGGCTCTAAAAGCACTACTTTTGTTAATAAAAGTTTCATTCCATTGATTGATATAAGTGAGTTTGTATTTTGCTTTGTTTTATTAAAAAACAAACAAACACTGAACCAGAAAGTATTCATTTTAAATAAGGTAAAACATTTTGGTTGTTCAAGTCGGCTGTGTTCATTTTTACATCTGGTTTTTCAACACTTCTGCAGACAGTGGCTGTGTTTAGAATGATATACAAACTTACTGCTTACAGCCCTGTAAGCAATGCATACTGCCTACTATTTTTTTTTTTAACTGTGTAAAACAGAACTTTTTTGACCTTTAAAGGCATCAGGTGGTGAAACTGAGGGATACCTTTCCATCAGCAGTCATTCTATACACAGCAATTTCACTGCCAAAGCAATAACAAATCTCAGGTTCCCCAACAAGAGCTTTAAAAACGTGTTACTTCCTAAAAAAGTAACAAATTACTTTTTATTGAAAGTAATGCGTTATGTTATTTTTGAGTTAGCTACTTTGTAAATCAGGGATTGCTTGTTTTTAAAATATAAAAAAGTTATTAATTTACAAATGTAAAAGCCTTGTTACATCAAAAGTGAAAGGAATACACCTCGGGCTGAAGGAAATGAAAACTTATGTCTGTACAGTAGAGGGTGCAACCCAAACAAATTGTATGAAGAATATAATGCGAGAGAAGAAAGTTCAAAATTATTTAGGAATAACAAAAATGAAACACAAATTTGTAATTCTTGCTTTATATGGCTGAATTGGATCAGCAAAGGTCAGCAGCACAGACATTGTTAAAAAGGAGTCCCTTTTTACAATATTTAATCTCTGGTGTCTCCAGAATGTGTCTGTGAAGTTTCTGCTCAAAATGGCCCACAGACCATTCATTTTATTCAGAATATTAAACAGAATATTCAGAATAAAAACACACATTTAAAGCACACAGACAGAAAGTTGCTGTCAAAGGCACGTGAGTACTGAACTAATTTCTCATTAGTTTACATTAGTACACATGCAGTAGTTTAAATTAAAATCACAAAAATTGTTTTTTTATAATGAAGATAAACAGCTGGGAAATAAATCACACATTTATATTAGATCTGTGTGGCAGCAGCAGTAAATAAATCTTGGGTGGAGACTTACAGAATAAGGAGTAGTGATATTATAATGAGCAAGGGGAGCGAGATCAGATAGGCTCCTTTTTCCAGAGGCTAGCAGAAAATGGCATACTAACTCAAAGTTAATTACTCCTTTTCACGTTTCCTTAGTTGGTATATGCACCGGAGACTTGATTTCAGCATTTAAAACCAGGAAAATGTATATTTTCAGGATATGTCATCTTTAATAAAATGTGATTAATTACATAAATAATAATGCATTTTTGCAGGTTTGTGTAATACAGTATGCTGAGTTTGACTGTTTTTATTCATATTGAAGAAAACAGTATACAGTTGAGATAAGTAAATACATGTTCATATTTCTTCAAGAACTACAGTAAACATCATGCACTTACACTCGATTTCTCTCAATATGGTAACACCAGAGCTGTTAGTCCAGACATGGAAAACAAATAATTGATGTTACTTTTGTGACAAAGTAATATTATATATTTACTTCTGAATTTAAATAGTAATGCATTACTTAACAAGCTACTTAAAGTATTCTGAAAACAATGCAGAAAAAAACATGTTTAAGTTATTTCACAATATTTAAATTAAAATGGTAGTCTACATATTTTGTGCAATTACATTTATTTAAACTGGATGTTCTATTCTGTTGTGTTAATATAACTTATACACTGTAAGGTTGCATTTTTATGCATTCAACTGCCTTTGACTGCAATCCTTTATGAAAATGAACCAAATGGTTTTTCTAAAGTGACCATAGTTTGACTGTTGGCAATAAATCCATGCAAAAAAAATATAACCTAACAATTTGCAATTAAAACATAATGAAAGTTAAAATGCGTTCCAAATATAAAGTTAAGTGGGCATTATTAGCCATGTTACTCTTATCAATTTAATAAAAGTTCTGTTTAGCTGATTATCGAAATCAAAATGTTGTAATATTTACCAGTTTCAGTGTTATTCCTGTACTAAGGGTGGCGCTGTTGTACTCAGACCGCATGAGCGTTACAACCAGAACAAGAGAACCAGAAGGCCCAGTACTGAGGATGTGATCGCTGTCACTACAGAGGTACAGATCAGTTTGTTTCATGAACGCACTTCACATATGATATTATTGACTAATAAATGTAAGTTCTATTGATACTATGCTGTTTGTTTCTTTACATCGATTTCATGACTTAGCCTTTATATCATAAAAGAGGACACACTCCCTCGTGTTCTGATTAACTTTTGTTTATGTAACGTGTATAGATGGATACTGATGCCCTGAAGCGAAATATTATGTTTTTAATAATGGACATTTAATGTATGTTAATTTTTAATTTTTTTTTAGAATGCATTTTACTGAACAAAAATTATAATGTGCCCCTCAGTGCTATAAGTTATATTTCTTAACAAGCCAAAAACTGTATAACGTATTTTCTTTTTTTCTGTAATAGTAGAGCACCAGTATATAGATTGCCTCAGAAAAGCCACAAAAATCTAAAAATTGATTAATCTTGGTTGGAAGACCCCAAATAGAGGACAAGTGCCTTCTCATAAATGTTTTTGGTGTCAAATGTCATGATCTCTTTATGAAGAAACTGTCTAACCTGTTTGTGCCTTTTTCTGTGTGTCTATCCAACTGTGTAGTTTTTCCAAAGCTAATATCTAACAGTAACCACAAGTAAATTATTTCAGGTGTTGATGTAAAATATCTCTGCTCTTCTGTGGTATTGGCATTTTACGGATGTTAGCGTTAGTGATTAGACAGTTAGTTTTCTATTTCTATTCTATTTCTGCTGAAAGCTCTTTATCTTATGGCTAGATGGTTTGGCGTCTGAATGCTCGCTCTGTAGTGTTAATTTGAATGACTTCATGTGATATCGGCTTTGCACGAGTAAATGGGAATGTGGAAGTTTTTAGTTAACGCTTTGACACTTGAAATAGATTACCTGACATATTTTTCTAATTGTTTCAGGCACGTTACTTGCATGCAATGCAAACAGTTACCCAACAGCCCCACCCCACAGACCCGTAGGTTGTACAAACATGTTGCGTTTAGTCACGACATCCCTGTGTCTCTACTGCCAGCGGGCTCAAGCAACACCTTTGCTTCTCACGAGGCCCCGCTCTGTGATCGTTCAAGAGGAGAACCCGCTTGCTGTAAACGCCCTGTATGACTTATCTGTAGACATCAGTAAAGTCCGAAAGCTGAGGGGTTGGGTGTTACGCCAGAGTCCCGTGTACGTGAGCGAGACCGCCGCCCTGCTGAGGGACATGGGGGCTAGCGGGCCAGTTATCGCTCGTGTTTTAGAACTCCATCCTGAGGCCATCCTCTGCAAACCTGATAAAATGGAGGCGCAGAAAAAGCTGTGGATGTCAGTATGCGCCAGTCAGAAGGATCTAGTAGGAATCATAGAAAAATTTCCCGCCTCATTTTTCACCTCGTCCTCCGATCATGACAACCAAAAAGCGAACATAGAATATTTCCAAACATTACATCTCCGCAAACGTATCATTAGTAAACTCATGGCCAGTGCACCTCAGAGCTTCGGCCGCTCCGTGGAACAAAACATGGAGATGATCCAAACCCTGCAGAAGACCTATTTGGACTTGGGCGGGAAGCAGGACAATATGAAGATCTGGTTGCAGAAGCTGCTTACACAGAATCCCTATGTGCTTCTAAGGCTTCCGGAGGCCTTGCGCGATAACTTGGCGTTCCTACGCGATGTGGGCTTTACCGGCGATGAGCTCTTGCGGCTGCTCTCCAAACTGAAGGGATTTGTTACTGAGCTGGATCCTGAAAGTATGAGACTCACCTTGAGCTACTCCGGGGAGACCCTGGGATGCACAGAAGCAGAGCTCAGGCAGATCGTACTTCAATGTCCAGCCTTGCTATATTACTCTGTGCCTACACTAGCTGATCGCTTCAAAGGCCTACTTACCGCTGGAGTCAGTATGGAGCAGATCATGGAGACTCCGACAGTGTTAGAACTGACAACGCAGATAGTTCAGTATCGCATTCAGAAACTGCTCTCGTTTGGTTATGATGTGGGTTCAGGTAGCCTGGAAGTCCTCAACGGCACCAAGAAGGACTTTGAGATGAGCTACGGGAAGTTGCGTCTCAGGCAAGAGAGACCAATTTTTAATCCAGTAGCTCCACTTCGAACAGAAGATTAAGAATGGAAGCCTGTTTCCAACATGGAAGTAAAAAAATAAATGTAGCAATTGCAACTTTTTAATGTCAATTCTGCATTTATTCCTTGAAATTCGAAGTTTACATCTGGCAATTACTAGTTCCCAATTCTTCTTACTTTCTTGGAATTGCACGTTTTTAACAGTTATTACTTTATTTCTTGCAAAGTTTGAATCTCACAGTTTTGAGTTAAAGTGATCATGAACTGCCTTTGTTTTTATATTGTACAGTTCTTTACATCAAAAAACATAATTTAGAACCAATAAGGCCCGTTCACACCAAGAACGATAACTATAAAGATTACAATATTAGCGTCCACACTGGCAGACGATATTGTACATGCTTAAATTCTTGAGCTCGTTATAGCAGGATGGATTCTGATTGGCTCTCAATGTTTTCAATCATTTATCAGCTGTAATTCCAACGATATCTTCTCTGTGCCTTTATCATTATAGCTGTGGTGTGGACTCTCAAAACTGAAAATATTGTTATCTTTTATAGGCTATATTCTGTTGTGTTTATTCTCTTCCGAATGCTCTTTTTGAATAGGTGCGGCAGATTGATTCGGAAGTTAAATGCCCATGCGATGTACATTTGCAATGTAGTTGGCACAGCATTGTCTTTAAGTTTCAATCTTTCTGGACATCCTACATCGAATTGTGTCTTGTTTATAAATGAATGTGCCTTAAAAAGAGGTGAATTTTTCCTGACGCAGTCTGGAACTTGACAGTGATGTTGATCTTCTGGTGAGGTGGTGCTTATTATATCATAGAGTAGAACGTTCCAAGCTGTTTTTTGGCAGACGGGCTTTAATATAAGCTGTTACTAAAATAACGACAACGTTATGAAACATTACAAGTTTTTAAAGCCCTGTGACCTCCTGAATGTCAGAATTTTAGTTTCTCAGGCCATGGCCCTTTTAACCACTTGCAATTCTGTTTTCTTATTTATTTATTTATTTTTATCCAGATTTAGATTTTTCTCTCAGAATTGCAAGTTTATAACACAACTTTTTTCCCTTCTATTTTTAAGGAAATGTGCAGAATTGCAAGAAAACTTTATTTCTTGCAATTCCATGCCATATCTCACAATTTTGAGTTACCATCTGTACTTCCTCAGAGTTGCAAGTTTTCAGTATATTGTGACTTATTTTCTGACACTCAATTCTCTCTCAATTTTGAGTAAATTTGCACTTTCTTTATCTGAAAGGCACGTTTATAATACAAATAATAATGAGTTTAAATCCCACAATTGTGAAAAACAAAAAATATCCCTCTAAATTGTGAGATTAAAAAGTCACAATTACCTTTTTTGTTTTACTGCATGGAAGAAACAGGCTTCAAGTATTATGTGCTAAATAAACAGTGCACTTACAGCTGTTTCTTTTGTTTGTTTTTCTGTGTGAATTGTTTTTTGATCATTCATTTGAAAGAAATAAATGATTGAATGTTTTGCTAATGTTGTGGAAGGTGAGTCTTACCAAATGCAACATTGTCAACCCATATTGTTCTCAAAGAAAATGTCTAATGTCATTTCTCTCCTTACAACATTGTAAATGTACATTTTTGCCGTTTGTGGCACTGAGTCATTGTTGTACTGTGACATACTGATGTGTTGTGCCAAGTAATTTATGTAGCTTTTGAAATTCCTCATCAAAGTCCTTAATAATGAGCAATATAAAATACCTCTCGGAGGTATGCATTATGCAGATAAATATTCAGATCAATGAATGTTTACCCGTGTGCTGCCGTCTGAATCTCATTTGCAAGCATTTCCCAATATTTTGGCCTCTGGGCAGCATTTTGAGATAATTTTACGCTTTTTAATGATTAGACTAAAGACTTCACTGGTATCTATAATGAAGTTATATTACATGTTGCCTTGTGGCTTCGGCTGTTTATGCGGTGGACTTTATGATTTCTTTAATGGCAAACTATTACATTTCTCACAAGCTTACCATAGCTTCAAAATAAAGGCTATTTCTGCGCTTGATTAGAGTTGATGATTAAATTAATTTATGCATCACCTTTTTGGGTCCGTTTCATTAATATTTATTGCTGCTCTGATTTATCTTCTACATCTCTGATTTCTTGCCTCTGCCTTTCTCTTTGTTCTCCATTCTTTGTCCACTCCTCGTGTATGGCTCTAACCGGATGGCTGCTTTATCCTGCAAATGACACTTTGAGTTATACCCGAACACATAGGAGGTTAATAAGTGAAGATATAAATAGCTCTTTTTCATTTGAAATGTGACAGTGGGTATTAATAGCAAATGTTACGCATTGATTTTATGGGGCATAACTCAGAGAAATTATGAAAATAGAAGACACATGCAATTAAAGTCTATAATTTCCTGCCCTGGACTTTGCATGCTGGAATATTAAGATGGTAAATACTTCATGTCTGAGGTCATGCTGAAGCGCTCCGCTGTCCTCTGTGCAATCTGCTCTCAGATCTTTGAATCAGAATGTGCTGTATATGACTATGAGCTGGTTTTTATTGATGTTAATGTGTACATTTTAGATTTAAAATCCAACCAGTAATTTGTTTTTAAAAAAAGTGTCTTACATTCACCAAGCTGTCATTAATTTCATCAAAAATACAGTAAAAAGTAATATTGTGAAATGACATGAATTCTGTAGTATTTGGTAGGCCTATATTCAGTGTTTCCAGCATGCTTTGAGAATTATTATTATTATTTGAAAGATTCTTGTGTGAAATCATAGGTGTGCCAAACCCATGTTTGGAAAGGCCAGTTATATATACATCAAAAAACCCTTATCTGCTAGACTTCCTAGCTGTCGGCTCCATCTAGTGGGGAAAGCCATTCTCCATCACAATGCACACTGGACATTTACTCAAATAAATACCAAAATTATATCCCATTATATGTCTTCAATAAGTTGCTGCACACTTTGTATTTTAATTTGCATTGGAAAATAACTTTATTATAGCATTAAAGATTTATTTTCACAAATTTCAAAAAACGTGTATAGAATTAAGTTAAATACACTTTAACAAAACATACATGACAAAAAAAGTGTAA
Source organism: Enteromius thamalakanensis (assembly GCA_032357475.1). Taxonomy (NCBI): domain Eukaryota; kingdom Metazoa; phylum Chordata; class Actinopteri; order Cypriniformes; family Cyprinidae; genus Enteromius; species Enteromius thamalakanensis. The sequence continues at coordinate 20,046,536 of JAUCMT010000039.1, read as the reverse complement.
TACTATTACTAATTGCAGTAAGTCCACACAGCAGATGGTATATATAATTCATCACACTCTCGTGTCACCATGGTGACAGTGAAATGAGTAACAGTAGATCTGGTGAGTGGTCACAAACTGTTGCATGTGTAATTGTGAAAGAAGTGATGCTCATCACTGGCAGCATTGTCTGTATCTATCTGCTGTTTTAGTCAAGTGTGGTGTGATTTGTTATGTAATAAAAAAGATGACATTAGGAAAATGGTCTTCATATGGTTTATATAAAGAACTCCCTGCTTAAAAAAACAATAGAAGCCCAATAAAAACCATCACAGAAATTCCAATGGTTTCTATTAAAATACCATTATGAATCATTAGCTTTTTCCAGTAAAACCAATTCTTTTTTGTAGTGTGTTTAGGCATTTTTCCGATAGCATTCCACCAATTGAATCCATTACATACCAGTATAATACTTTCCATTAAAACCAATACAATTCCCATTATAAACAGTTAATAAATAAAATGTGTTTTGGGCAGGGTTTGAGATAGCGTCTTCTTCTGTACAATAATGTACAAAGCTGACATAACTACATTAAAACCAATAAAATGCTTCTCTCTCAATAAAATTCTGTTTCATACAAGGGGTGCCCATTTCTGTTCTTGGAGATGTACCCTTCTGCAAAGTTCAGCTCCAACCCCAATCAAGCACATATGGACAGACTGACTGAGATCTGCAGGAACACTTGATAATTACAGACAGGTGTGTTTGAGCAAGGTTTGCACTGAACTTTGCAGGAACGTAGATCTTCAGAAACAGAATTGGGCATCCCGGCCCTAAAGTACTGGTTCTTAATTTCAGTTCTGGGGCAAGGTGAGAATATGTGCCTTTTCCTAAGCAGGATTTCTTTATTTCCTAAAATAACCAGGTTTTGGCTGTTTGCAGCACAGATAGTGTATGTATACGCTGATGCCTCACTAGTGACTGTTTCTATGGGCTGCTATACATAAGCTGGCTGCCATATTGTAATGGTCTTTCACATAGTAATCACTGGATAATTGCCACCAAGAAAAATGCCACCATGATGCCAAGTTTACCCCTCCAAGATATGCTGGGAATGCAAAGTTTCTCAGGGGAACAAGATTACTTCAGCAGAAAAACGCAAAATGAATGGAATACTTTTGCAAGAGAACGAAAAATGTCTCCGGGAAATGCAATACTTTTGGGAGGAAATGCAAATGTTTTTTGAGTGAATGCAAAACATTTTGGGGGCTCGCTAAACTTTTTCACAAGGACATAGATATATTGCGAGAAAAGGTTGCTTAGCAAAAGGTTTGCTAAGGAATGCAATGTTTGCAGTGTCTTTCGGGAACTTGACACACGCAAAAGCATATTTTCTCCCATCTCTTATTTCATTCCATCCCCATGACCCTTTGGGTCTCCGTAGTTTCAGATTATGTAAACATGAAATGATTTTAGTATCTTGTTTGAGTCTTGTCTCCTCGTGGCTTCAGTTTTAAGCTTCTTTCTTGAATACTTGAAATTGAAATTGAATACCATTTTCTTCATGAATTTCATCTGGTACTCCAGGAAAGCTTATGTAAAGAAAATCAACAATTAATAAAATGGATTACAATGTGTTTTATGCATAATCGAGTCAAGTCAATCAGTAACACTTTACATTAATTAACACAAATGTAAGATTAATAAATGCTTTAAAAGTATTTTTAATTGTTAATGTTAATTTCAACATTTACTATATTATTACAATCAAAAGTTGTCTGATCAGACAATGCATTAATGTTAACATATAAATCTAATTGTAAATTGTTACCATATCTTTGTAATTTAAATAATAGAAGATGGTCCTACCCCTTTTGTTTTTTGAAAACATTGCGGTCAAATTTTGGGAAGAAGACATTGCAGTCAAAGGTGGCCATGATGTTGGTGAGATAGATGAGATCACACCATGGGTGCTCAAGACTTTCCTAAATAGCACAATTACAATATAGTTTACTGTATTTATTAACATATTATATATTATATATGTTGCAAATCAGACTTCTCACCTTATACACACCTGGACCTCCTAAAATCCAGATGGTCTCCACGATGTGACATAAAGGAGGTTTAGAAACCAGGTGAATTACTGACCCGAAATCCTTACACAGATAGTGGGCACGTGGAGGCACTGCACTGATGTAATGCACAATATATAAATACAGAATACAGAAAATCACAACAGTTTGGGGTCAGTATACTTTTTATTGTTGTTGAAAATGTCTCTTATGCTCACCAAGGCTCATGTATTGTTTAAAATAGTATATAGTATAGTATATAAAAATATGAAATATATATATGTATATTTAAATGTAATTTATTTCTGTGATGGCAAGGCTGAATTTTCATCAGCCATTACTTCAGTGTCAAATGATGCTTCAGAAATCATTCTAATATGCCGATTTTCTTATCAATGACATTATCAATTTTGAAAACACCTATTTTTTTTGTGGAAACTGTAATACATTTTTTTAAAAATTCTTTAATGAATAGATAGTTTAGAAGCACAAATTTATTTGTAATATAAATCTTTTATAACAAATAAATGTCTTTACTGTAAAAAAAAAAGAGTCTTACTGACCCTTAACTTTTGAATGGTAGTGCACATACATAAAAATATGTTTAAATTAATATGCTTACGTCATCTTTTTGCTCAATACCAAATTTAAGCAGTTGGACAAAGGGAAGGCTGTTCCAGGACAGGAGACCCAGGAGATTCGGCCCCAGACCAGCAGATTCTGCTTTTCTGACGTGAACCAGAAAAATAAACTGTTATAAATGATCTAGACTAATATAAATCAAGCCAAACATAACATTTAAAATCATTTACCAGGGTTTGACACAGCTGTAATTGTATCCAGAAAGAACTGAAATTCTTTCCTGTAAACAACAGACATATTGTGTGCCATGTGTTATGCATTAATTCAGCTTTGAAAACTACATAGTATGGAATAAGCAATTTGAGCTGCATGACAAATATCTTTGATGTATTTGTAGAGTATAAAGCAGGGATGTGTGACAAAATTAGAGCTTGAACCAAGGATATCCTCCATTCTACTGCCTGCATTGATCCTGTTTAATATGAAAGGCTCATACTGACAGAAATGTATTTTGTACCATAAATATAAAGAAATTCCCAATAGCCTATAATCCCTATGCTATCTGTCTGCACGTGTTGTTATCTCTTATCTCAAATGGGGCGGGCTTTGGGGGGCTAGAAGTTTCCATGTCTAATTCAAAAAACTGCTGACATTCAGTAAATCAGTTTAAGTTCTAAAGGTCAGTGACATATTCCACGAATAGGATACAAAATAAAAAGGAGTTAAAAATACAAACAATCAAAGTTTTTAAATAAAAAAGATAATTTATGAGCTGTTATTCTACTACTAAATTGTTTTGTACCATGGCTTTTATTGGTTGCAAAGTAAAGTTCAAGACCACTAATAATCAGACAGGCAGGCAATACACCGATGTGATGTTTTAAGCAGCTTTACATTTTATGATAGTTACTTTCTATAACATGTCTAATTGTTGAAATTGTGCCTCGAATGCCAACAGAATGTGGACACCAAAATGTCATCTGATAAGTGATTTAAATTTTTCATTCATTTCTAACATAACTCATAAAATACAGCGATTCCAGGTGGATAAAATCAGTGGTTTGGATGAGGATTGTCTTACGGAAGACTCCAGGGAAGCAGTCCGTTCTTTCCTATGCCCATGTCACTGCAGGCAGCCGCGATGAGCCGGATTGGCTTGCGCATCTCCTCCCCCTCGATGTTCATCGTTTACGGCTTTCGCTAAGAGCTGCTTATCTGGTTTATGATACAAACTAGGCTACCGTCGTCCAAAGGGTTTAGGATGAGGCGCCAGCATCCTTCTCGACCTCAACCCCAGTTAGATTAAACATCTGCTTTGCTTACCATGTGACATCCAATGGGAGTGGCTGTCTAACATGATTGTAACTACATCTTTATCAGCAACGCATCTAGCCCTAAATTGTCTTATGGTATGTTTTTATAAAAACGAAATCTTAATTTCCATGTGTATTTACACCCCTTAGAAAAGTAGACCAGTAGCCAATCTGAAGTAATGGACTCTTTGCCATCACTGGAAAAAACATGATTTTATATTTATTTTTATATATATATATATATATATATATATATATATATATACACATACACCACTTATATGTATGTAACTTATTAATTAAATAATTAATAATATTAAAAAGATTAATTATATGTAAAAAGATTAATTATATGTAACTTTCTTATTTATCAGATCTTACCCACCCCAAACTTTTAAATGATATACTGTGAAATATTAATGTTTGGAAGGCAACAATTGCATTAGGTTAGTCTTTCTTAAAATCATACAAACATAATAGCAGCTGATCTGGGGCCTGTTCCATAAAACAAGTACCAAATAAGCCAGACTTATGGCAGATAGTCTGACTTATTTTAATACAAATTAACTGGCAATAAGTCAGACTAACTGAATTAAGCCTGGCTTATACTCTAATCTTGGTTTATGGAACAGGCCCCAGATCTATATGATGTGTTGATGTCTGTTAGATGAAGCAGATCCCGAGGACGGTTTTAACTACAGGCAGATGATGGCTAGAGATGAGCGCCGTTTCAAGATGGCTGACCATGATGGTGACATGAAGGCCAACAAGGAAGAGTTTACAGCGTTTCTTCATCCTGAGGAGTATGATTACATGAAGGATATTATAGTGCTGGTACGCCCAGAATGCTAAAAATGTCTTGGATATACAGTTTCTGTTATGTTTACTCACCATAAAATGTGTCTCTGGTTTGGTTTACAGGAGACCATGGAGGACATCGATAAAAACGGAGATGGTTTCATCGACCTTAATGAATATATTGGTAAGTGACGTGTGCATTTAAGAGAGACTGGAATGAACAGAAATCAGTTGTTTATGATCTTGTCTGTGTGTGTGTGTTTGTGTGTGTGTGTGTGTCAGGTGATATGTACAATCAGAATGGAGATGCAAATGAACCAGATTGGGTGAAAACAGAAAGAGAACAGTTTACAGAGTTCAGGGATAAAAACAAAGACGGCCGTATGGATAAGGACGAGACCCGGGACTGGATCTTGCCCTCTGACTACGACCATTCTGAGGCTGAGGCCAAACACTTGCTGTATGAGTCTGACGCAGATAAGGTAAAAGCATGCTGATTCTTAGTAAAGGGTCAGTTTATATATTTTTATAGATTTATCGCTAATCAAAGAACCGGCTTTACTAAAGAGATAATATATAATTGCCCAGCCCTAAAATGTTCTATACTCCCCAAAATATAAGATCTTTGCATAAAAAACGTATGGTTCAGCCAAAACTGAGCATGCTAGCATATTTTACTCACCCTCATGTAGTTGGAAACCCATGTAATTCATTGTTTATTTTACATTTTTGCAATCTGCAGATGCTTTTACCCTAGTAAAAAAGTAATATATTTATTTCATGCTAAGTGTAGTTTACATCTATTATCCAATTACTCAAGACCTGCTGATATAAACATTTTAATGGAACTTTATTTGGAGCATTTCTTCTGCATAATGCATATTTCTTATTAATAAGCCTAAAATGAGTGTTTGTCACTTTTAACGAGGATTGTGTAATATTGGCCTTTAAATGCTAAATATTAAAAGTAAATATTTCAATAATTCCACTTTAGCACAATATACTAAGTATGTGTTTAACTGGACTTCTGCACAATTAAAGAGCATTAAGTACAAAATGAGTTTAGCAGACTTTAAGTATAGCAGTTTAGTATACTAAAACACAATTGCATGCTATTTTATTAAGTACATAAATATGAGAATATATTTGTGGCATACTGAGCATGTAATAAATGTAATTTAAATACATTTAAGTGTATTTATGTTTCACTAGGGTATCCTGAGAGACTTATATCTATGGTATATATTCTGATCAGTTAATGCATTCCCTGGGAATCACTAATTTTAGCTTTCTTACTAAAAATTTAATTACTTTCCATATAATGCCATAATTCAGTCGGTTGTGCATCAGATTTGTTATGCTTATTGATGGGGGGGAATAAAATGGAGCACTGACTGCTGACAATAATAAATGATATGATTGGTCTGAATTGGTATGAATTGTTTTTTTTACCTTTAGTAGCTGCTTCAATAACTAATAATTCTTTTACTTTCATGGCAGGACGGACGCCTCACAAAGCAGGAAATTGTGGATAAGTATGACTTATTTGTCGGGAGCCAAGCCACAGATTTTGGAGAAGCTCTGGTTCGACACGATGAGTTTTAACTTTGTCAACTTTGCACTTGAAAGCTGCAAAACGAACACTTAATTTATTTTACGGTTTCAAGCATACTGTTCATGTCTGTTCTTCCACAGCATCTCGATAAACTCATTTTCTGTTTGGTTTTGGCTTTTTGTGAACTTTCATCATCATCGTTGGATTCTGATGTGATTTTCAAATGCACTGATGAAATAGTATTCAGGTCAGCTTGTGAAGCTTGTCACAGTGTGGTGTGTAGAGGTTTGTCTGATGGTCTATAATGCACTAAAATATAATGCAGCATAATAGCATGTGTGTAACCCGACATGTCATAGAGCAATAACCGCCCACTAGTGTTTACACGGCACATTATATAAACACCTTTTTTTTAATAGTTATATAAAAAAACAACCCTTATGTACACAACTTTTCTAAATAATATTAAACCACTACATGTATGTGTTTATCTCCATTTAGCCAGAGGATCTGGACATGATGCTAAGTCTAGTAGATTGTAGTAAGGATGTTGCATGGCTCAAAATACTAACCAGAAGTTAGTATAAACACCAAGCAGACTGGGGCCTGTTTTTGTCAATCTAGCTGTGCGTAGAATTGAGCGATTAACTGATTGGGTGCTCATTTATGAACTAAACCCCTTGCTTGAAGGACTATTGAATGTTATTCCACCCACAATAAGAACTTAGTACTCTCATTAATAGATTAAACCAACACAAACTAAAGCTGTTCTTTCCTCAAGTGCCTTTTTCTGTCTCCCTCAATCTTTCCGTACCTTTCTTCCCTGTGCAATTTGTTTATGACTGAAACAATCTTCTCCTAACATTAGTGTATATATGTTTATAACTGAATGTGAACTGTTCATTACGCTGTGGTCAGGTATTGTAAATACTGTCTTATAGCAGAGACTGTTTTCTCAATAAAATGTCTGTATTTCTATTAAGTGAATTTTTCATTTTTGTGCAGATTCAAATCTGGTCCACCAGGGGGTGATCTGGTCACGATTACTTTTAGGCATTGGTTTAGGCATTGGTTTACTTTAATGTTGTCATATCACACATAGGTTGAATCTATACCAGAGTCTTAATGTAGAGTTTGCAATGCACAGGCCATTTCAATACAAAGAAAGCATGTCCGCGTGCAATCATGTGCATTATATAATGTAGGACGGGCACAGCATGTTTGAAAGAAGTTGCATTACTGCCTCATAGATCCCAAATATGTTCTTTTCTCATCTTACAAAGGCTCAACATGGAGCTGATTCAGTATCACTCTTAGCTTTCGTCATCTTCCGTCATCAGCTTCATCTGTGTCTCGTGAGGTGTCACTGTTCAGATGTGGACTGCTTGTATCTAGATTAGATGCAGACTCCTCTTCAGGGCTACTGTCGTCTAAATTTGTTGCAATGTCCTCGTTAACATAATATATGTCCGTCTCGACTTCCAGACGTACTTCTGATCCATTGTATTGACCTGGGTCAAGCGTTAATGGGCTTAGATGTGTTTGTGAGTTACTTACATCATGAATGTTTTGTACAGAACTTTCAGCTACTGACACCTGAGGAGCTAAATTGAGATCATCCGATGTTCTGGTACCATCTGTTTTAAAGCTTTCTGCACAGTTGACGGGTTTGTCAGCTTTTGGGTTAATGATATACGTCTCTCCTTGAGAAATGGAGAACTCTGTTAGTGTGGTCTCTGTTAATGCAGAGCTTTGCGTGACTGTTTGATCTCTTTCTTGACTTTCAGTGGAGTGTCTTTGTACTCTGTGGATATCAGAGTTGAATCTGTGCTTTCCAGTTAATGTCTGGTGCCTTATTTCCAGTGGTTTTCTGTCCTCCAAGTCAATTTTAACACGTGTGTGGTCTGTATTCTGTATTTTGCTGTCTAGCTTGACCCTTTTTAGGTACGTATCGAGCATTTCTGACTCGTGACCGTATGAGGTGGCTCTTTGTGATTGGATTTGAAATCTTTCTGAGAGATCTGTATCGTCATCCATGTCCATTTCTTCTAAATTGGTGCAAATCTCCACCTCTGTTGTTAATGTAGTCTGTGTATTTTCTTCACTCTCCTCATCCCATTCTCGAACCACCACGTAGTCGTGAAAGGACACGGTTTTATTGTTAAACCGGTTCACGGGTCTCCCGTTGGGCCGCAGTGCCAGGTAATTGCGTCTCGGTTCCCGTAAGGCTCGGTTGAAGGTAGTTGATGGTAAATTCACAGATAATGGCGGTAGTTCTTCTATTTTGGTGTAGATGCCCTGTTTGCCGTAGAAGGGTGGGGTGGATTGGTCGTACTCGCTGAACACCTCGTTGTGATATGATAACGTTTCCTCCACTAAAGTCATCGGATGGCTCCGGTTCATCTGTCAGAAGAAAAAAAAACAGTTCTGTGAAAACATTTCTATTGTTTGAAAGCAAAAAAGGGTTGCTATGGGAAATTTGAGGGAGCATTAAGTAATACTGTCTTTATTTTAGGGAAATGTTAAATGATACACACTACAAATCAACACTGAATTTATCATTTTATTGAATTTTATTTACAGTTTCCACAAAAATACTAAGCATAATAAGATATAGTTGCTTTACATTAATAGAATGATTTCATGTGACACTGAAAACACTGTGTGTGTGTGTGTGTGTGTGTGTGTGTGTACTGATAAGTGTATTACACTATTAAACTTGATGCACTTTCAAAGTTTAAAGGTCTGGGAGACCACATCAGAGACTTATATAGAACTTCTTCAATCAGTAATCTTGGTTTAGTAACAAAACAGTCAGTGTATGCTTTAAGAAACCATTCTATGTCTGTTTTTTGCCTAAAAAATTATATTAATACAATGAGGTTTACTAAGTGGGAATAGAATAGCATTAACTCACCATCCGGAACCATCTCAGACACTAGACGCAGAAAATTAGGAAATGCAAAAAGACTCATTTTAAGGCTTGTTTTTTCAAAATTGTTACAAGTTCTTTGAATATTCTTTTGTAGTTTTGTATATTATGATACACAAGCTATCAAAAGTGAGAGTGAGTAAGTAACCCTAACCCTATATTATCCCGCTTATTACACGGCTACTTGCCACATAAGAAAAAAAACTGAACATGAATATGAATTTGAAACATTTTATTGGCGTATTT
>JAUCMT010000039.1:20022599-20036955 GCA_032357475.1 Enteromius thamalakanensis | reverse complement strand
GATGCCCGAAAATTACATAATTACCCAAACATATCTGTGAAAGAATACAAAAGCATTTCAATATATTTTTCCTCCCTATATGATAGCTGGAGGGGCAGGGCTGAGATGGATTTTGGTAGCCCGACTGGAAGACACCCCGGGACATCGGACTAGTGATTTTGCAAGTCCTGAAGTGGCATGATGACGTAGCAACTAGCCATCCCAGACAATGCTGGCGTTTTTTTTATTATTTTTTTTTTTGAGGGGCGGAGGGGGGCCCTCGCGAACGTTTTGCCCAGGGGCCCACACAACCCGTAATCCGTCCCTGCCTGTGACAATATGTATATGATTTTAATGGCAGATTTGAATGATCACACCTATATTATAAAAGCTTAATTTCTTATACACTGTAAAACCCGGATAAGTAAAGACAACTCAAAAGTTTTGAGGTAATAAATTTCCTCAAATTTTTTAAGTTGATAAAATTTATTGTTTTAAGTCAGTTACACTTAAATCCACAAAACAGATTAACTCAATTATTGTTTTGAATAAACTTTTCTTCTATTTTATAACTACATTTTTATTGATCACAAATTAAAAATACTAAATTTTGATATACATTTAAAAATAAATAAAATACTTAATTTGCAATTTTCAATGAAATTTTACCTCAAATTTAACATTAGCAAAATATTATTCCTTAAACATTAGAAAGAAAGACAATTTCAAACTCCATGAACATTTTATTTTGCAAAAGGCATTTTTTGCAGCATTATAACAGACCTCTGTATACATTAGAATATAACTGTATGAGGACAGAGTACAAATGTAAAGGACAGAGGTGTAGAAAACTATGAGGCGCCGTATAGGATTTAAATCAAACTTCGCTAATCAATACATACATAAAACACGCGCATATACACCTATAAATTACTTGCGTATACAAACATACTATTGGATGTTCAAATATACATGTATGAAATACATGCGCACACTAATATGAAATCCACTCCAATATATCTTATGTTTGTAATTAATGCATAAACACTCGTGAATAACTTGCGTATACACATAAACTCGGCGCGTGCATACACCCAAACATACTCGCCTATACATTTAAACTCGATCCATGCATATACACCTACAACAACACACGCACATACATATAAACTCGCTGCATGCAGACACACCTATACTTACTTGCATATACATATAAACTGGAGTCATGCATATACACCTATAAAACCTCACACATACATTCACACTCGATGCGCGCATACACACCCATAAAACACTCGCACAAAACATACTAAATAAAATTCAAAACTAGAGTTGTATATACATATGCAAGTGATTTCATATGTGGATATGCGTGGACTTTTCAGTGCAAACGGAAGGCATTTCAGGGTAAAAGGAAGTCTTTAAGTAAGGGACGCCTTCGTCACACCACCGTGAATCAGAAACATGAATTTCAGAGTGACCTTCATAGTTGTAACGTTTGTTAGTGCTTTATTTCCTTGTGCACGATGGAATGAAGATGATATAGTCGATTTCTTTAACAGTGTATTACAGTGCCTAACGCGTATACAGCAAGAGCCGAGAGAGACACTTTACCGAGATTTAGAGAACCACGCCAGGACAATTAACAGTCTTTTGTCCGTGGTTCGTTATGATCAAAGTGCCGAAACCAGAGAATGCCTCGTTATTCTCGAGACGTTGTACCGCACACTGCGCCAAATCACAAAACCACTGGAAATTGGAAGACCTGCTGGCGTGGGACAAGGAGCAGTCCCACCACCTACATCTAGCACAGGCCACAGAGGTCGTCCGCGCTATGACATTTCATATGAACATCTTTGCCATTGTCTGCGGCTTGGGTTTAACTGGCAAGGGATCGCATCCCTATTAGGAATAAACCGCCGCACTTTGTTCCAGCACAGGCAGCGCCTTGGAATCAGACCATTGGAGTATGCAGAACTGTCTAACTATGAGTTAAACCTACTTATAAGACAGATTTTGCAAAGAACCCCAAATGCAGGCGAGACCTACATTTTGGGCAGTCTCCGGTCTCGCTCCATCTCGATCCAGCGTTGGAGGGTGAGACAAAGTTTACACGAGATAGATCCTATTGGAAGGTCACTCAGGCGCCCATGTGCTGTCAGAAGAAGAATCTATTCTGTGCAAACTCCTAACCAACTCTGGTATGTCCAAATGTCTTTTTACAGTTAAATTCAAATGTTCTTTAAAACAGGGTCGGACTAGTGATTTAATGGCCCTAAGCAAATTCCAGGGGGCCCCACCGAAATGTGCTCATTTATGCCTATGCACTTGTCCATTTCATGTTCGTAAAAAAAGATTTTTTTTATATATTTTTCTTACTTTTTACAAACATGTGGCCTAATTATTCCAGAAAGCATACGGTAGGGTTTTCAGAGAGACAAATAGAAAATGTAAGCTATTATTAGCTGAGCGAAAATCTCCAGTAATGGCATTCGTTTATGAGAATGCATTTATAGGAGCAGGCTACTGCTACTGACAAGAGAGTCATTTTGAAACATCAGCACAAATTAAATTATGACTTTAAGCGGAAAACTTTATTTACTGATTTGAATATGTGTTCTAAAACAGTCAATGACTAGAATGCGCGCAAAGAGCGCTCCTTCATAATCGCTACAATTTCCACTTTCGATATCACGAGGTTCCGTTAATAAACTCTACACTGCACATTAAATCTCTTATCTACAATCTCTTGTCTATTCCCTATCTAAACTTGTTTTTAGAAAGGATTCCCGAGCTTGCAGAACTCAGCAAACTCTGTAAAGCAAAAAAAAAAAATGCTTTCAAGAAATTAACCAATACGTCTGCGATTGGCTACATTCGAACTAATGTCAACGAATTAAGTATTGTATTTAGGTTGTAATGTCATTCACAAAAAAATGGTTAATGTCCCTAAAACATTATAAATAAAAATAGAAAAGTACAATTAAACATTGGAATTAAATATAAGCTACTAATGAGTGATCTCTCTTAACAGGCATATAGATGGAAACCATAAACTGGTAAGATGGAGGCTGGTTTTCCATGGGTGTGTTGATGGATATAGCCGCACCATTATTTATCTCAACTGTCTCAACAATAATAGAGCATTAAGTGTTCTGTCGTTGTTCCAAGAAGGGGTTCAAAACTTCGGATTGCCATCAAGGATGCGATGCGACCATGGCATGGAGAACATTGAGGTTGCACGTTACATGTTAAATAGAAGAGGATTAAATAGAGGAAGTGTCATTACGGGCCGCAGCGTCCATTATCAACGGATTGAACGTTTATGGGCAGAGCTGAACAGAGTTGTTTCATATTATTATTCGGATTTGTTTTCTTTTATGGAGGATCACGGTATACTCGACTCTCTGTGTGAGCTTCATATATTTTGTTTGCATTTTATTTACTTACCTCGGATCCAGAGGGCAGTTAGGGAATTTAGGGACATGTGGAATAACCATGGACTGTCAACTGAAAGAGGACAAACCCCTCTGCAGTTATGGCACATGGGTATTATTAGTCATATTGGAATTAACAGCACAGCTATTTCTGGTGTGTTAGATAGTAATGAACATTTTGAAAATGAAAACAGACCAGCTCTTGAACTACAAAGCAGGAATAATGTAGTAGTTCCTGAAAACATTCACTGCCCAAATGACACTACCATGGAAAACATTCTGGAAACATTTAACCCATTACAGGATGATGGGAATCATGGAATTGATCTATTTTTGGCACTTGTACAACTACTGGAAAGACAACAGGCTAGAACATAGTTTTATTGCATTTGTTCTGAATAAACAATGATTGACAAATAAATGCCTTAATAAGAACACTGGCAAAACATCAACACATCTTAATCAGCATTTTAAAAGTGTCTCTTACGCCATGCCAAATCCCTGGGTATTATTAATCGCAAATTCCATGTTGCTTTTAAAAGCAGCGTATGTGCTGTATAATGGCAGGCGAAGGCAGTTGATGCATGTATTTGCAACTGGAAATATTTGTGGAGTTTCGGTGTCATGGTGAAAGGCAATTGAAGGCTGCGGATGAAATCCAATTGGTGGGACCTGATCGGATCCTGTAGCAAATGCTTAGATTGTTCCAAGCCTCCGTGACCCCTCCTCTGAGTAAAAAAACAAACAAATATCAACAATTACACCATGTATTTGAGTGGGAAAATTTAACTGCAAAACTATTGCAGTGCTGTGACACAAATACGCCTTGTAGTATTTTAAAAATTTTAATATTTAAAAAAAGAACAATCATCAGCATTGTATTTTGTTCACAAAAACAGACAAAAAAAATGTAAGATACACTACGTTCTTAACACTGTATGATGTTACCCAGACATTCAACACTTATGTTTGTGATAATTATTCATGACTCATTTTTATCCTTGACCTGACTCATGTATTTTGTTGATTTGGACAAATCATCCTTTATCTACATTGTTGGAACATGCTCAATTTTTGGAAGAGCAGACAATTTGTGGGATTTTTTTCATGCTGTGGACATTTTATGTTCACTTAATGAACAGCTATCACAAAGCTCAAAAACACAAACTTACATTTAGAATGAAGAGTCTGTACACCTTTAAACTGGGTTATCTTAGTAAATCTGAGTATTATTATTGTTTTATGTGAAATACGTCACTCTGGGGCCTGTTCCATAAACCAAGATTAGAGTATAAGCCAGGCTTATGGCAGATAGTCTGACTTATTTTAATACAAATTAACTGGCAATAAGTCAGACTAATTGAAATAAGCCTGGCTTATACTTAAATCTTGGTTTATGGAACAGGCCCCTGATGTGGCATAATAGCAAACACTGAATGTTAGGAAATTATTTTTTAATACTGAATACTAATGGACATGCTTAAAATAATCCAACAATCACTGCAACAGGTCTATCATGTTTTAATGGTGATTTATAAAGACATTACAACATTAAAAAAAGTTATTGTCTCTCATATAAAAAATATAACAGCAAGTCTGTAAATAAAAAACAAAAGATATATGTACAATGGTTTGTAGACTGAATTACTTACATTATACACTTATATACATAGTAGGCTTCGTCTCCCTGTAATTGCGTTGAAACAAATCTACTTGTGCTTAAGAGCCACCAGCCTCAATGATAGTTACTGGATTATAAATAGCAAAAATCTAACTTAATATACAGATTTTTACTCTGGACTTCAGATATTTTAATGTGTCTGTATATAAATTAAAATTGAACATTTAGATCAACCAAATACTTTCGACTTAGAAAGTTAAACATTTTCATTTAATGGCCAGTATGCTCTTGATTATCACTACTAAGATTATGAATTTCCATATAAATCCCTCTTAATATTATGTAGCAGTTATTGCCAAAAAGCAACATTGAACGAATGAACATCACATGGGATGCTATACACAAGCACTTTCAAAGAGAAACTGACATTTGGAATTGTGTGAATACAAAAAAAAACATTTTCCTCCACAATACATCAACATACAGCTTTCAAAAATGTAGACATCTTAGATGCTGTAACTACATTATATCATGCCGAACAGCTTAGTTTACGGTTTCCTGGGCCACCATGTCTGATCTCAGTGCTAACTTGAGCTCTACATGCAGAATGACGTCATAGCAAAGTTTGAAGGAAAAAGCGAGTAGATATGGCATGCGGGGGCGTCAATCGTGCTACGCTTCAGGATAGGTCCGAGCACTAGTCTGAGAAGGGGTGCGTGTATATCCTTGTTTCCGAGACAGTTAGTTACTGTTATGCCTCTGAATTTTCGATGCACTGTGTGAAGCCCTGTCATCATTATGTCGTTTCAAAGTACTTGCCCCTCTCCCTGAACACAAAAACAGCATGTGAGGTTATGTTCTTTTACTACATTATTGTTGAAGTGGCATGACATTACTGCTCAAAAGACTTGGCTTAGTCAGATTTTTCTTTAAGAAATAAATAGCTACTAAAAGTTTAAAAGTTACAGTAACAACATTTATAATATTACAAAACATTATAAATTTAAATATGATTATGTATGATGAGAAATGTTTATTGAGCACCAAATCATGTGACAGTAAAGAGTGGAGTAATGGCTATTGAAAATGTTGCCATCACAGCAATAAATTACATTTTACAACAGAAAACAACTTTATGTATTATTATTTAATTATTTTTTTTTTTTTACAAATAGCCCTGATTTTAAATATTCTGCGCTTTGATCAAAATAATGCTCTACAAACATTACAACATTAGAAACCCTTTTTTATGCAAGATCAGAGAGGTTTAAACTATTCTGTCAAAGAAGTGTAGATCAGTTAAATCAAAACATTTTAGGTCATAGTGAAACAAAGCTGCGTTGTGGTTAAATACACCTTGAGTTAAAAAAATGTTTAGAATCTTCTGAATTGGTTTAGCAGAACTTACCTCTTTGTGACTGTTTGTGATCTTGTCCAACCATACCACTACCTGAGTAACCTAGATTAGAAAGAAAAACATGCTATTAAAAGCAGCCTAAGGCCCGTTTCATACTTCAGATGAAAACAACATTTTATTATATTCAGGCATGAAATGTGTCAGGGTGATAAAGGTGAGAAGGATGCTCGAGGGGTGATGTAGTGGGTGATGTAGTCGTTGATGGGGCCGGAAGGTGGGAGGACTCCCACAGAATAAGACTTACGGCCTCATTAGTGGACATGCTATAACTTAACTTGTTTATTCTTCCATCATGATTGACAGCCAAGTTTGTTTTTGTTTTGTTTTTTGGGGGCAAAGAAATCAAAAAGTCAAAAATCAGTATTTTCTACCATTATCAAAAAACATACCATCAACAAATAATGATATTTGCTATTGCAGACAGAGCATGCCAGAAAAATAACATTCACTTTGAATGGAATAATAACCCAAGCTAGGGTTCTGAAAAAATACTGTATTGACATTTGTCTAAAGACACCTCTTGCCCTTTTACTAAGACCTTGCCCTCCAGTTGAAGTTTTTTTTTTCATTGGTTCCCACTTTTTTGGGAATGGAAATGCTCTAAAACGGCAGCTTTGCCACACTAACTTTGCTTGCGAAATGAATGTAGCGTCAAAGGAAGTATGGGCGGGCCCAGGCTAAAGGGGCGCCGCTTCCTCCACTAATTTCAATTTAGTGTCTGCTGTTACTAGGCAACCATGAAGGCACTGTCGGTTACAAAAAGTTACATTTCTGCTTTAGATTTTGAACGGCGTAGCTTAATTAAAAATAAAGTGCTTGCGCGTGCAAAATGCGCTGCATGTAAACGTCCCCTAAGCTTTTGGTGACGCATAAACACCACAAAATTTAATTGTGGATCTCTCCCCTGTCGTCTTCTCCCACACGAATTGTCGCGAAGGAAGAAATGACACCCTGGATGTCTGTTTGCCAGTGCTTGGCGAACACTGGATTCTCAGCTTTCAAGATTTAAAATAGCTCAAATCCACTTCTAATCCACTATTAAGTTTTAAATAATCAATAATTACCACCCAAGACTGAATTTTCCAAGACCCCCCCCAAAAAAAGTTTCTAATCGGATCTACACAATTCACATGGGTCACCAGTTTTGGCTTCAAAGCGGCAAATTTCGCCAAAAGGTGAGGGATTTTCATGCCCGTATATTATATTTGTCAACACACACCTGGTTGTGGCTGCACAATATTTCCAGACTGTTGATCACATGACATTGGAAATGATGAGAAGTCTGGCTGAGAACTTGCTGGTGATGGGTGCACTGAAAGATAAAGTGGAAATATTTCAACACAGCTATAAATGAAATGAACCAAACTGTTAATATGAATGAAGAATTAAATATACTGTAACTACATTTGGATCAATTCGACATGCTTCACAAAAACAGGCTTCAAAAAAATAGTTACAACAATAGTACACATTCACATAATTTCCAACATTTGTGTGGTTAGAAGTTACCAAAATATAGCTAAAACAAAAGCTGGAATAAAAACCAAATGTGGTAAAACCCTAGATTTCAGCAAAAGCTCTCAACATCATTAGACATTTCCAAAGATAAATTATAAGATGTATGACAAGGTGCTTGTTGGTGTACCTGTAATGTGAGTGCTCCCCTGTGTGTTTTCTCGTGAGGAAGGAAATGCTCCATTACCATCTCCATTGTTGGTTGTGTTGGATGGAACAGTTGCAAGGAGTCCTAAAAAGCATTATGAGAAAACCCATTAATCCCAAGACCATACAGCAAAACACCAGCATTAAATTAAACAAATCAATCAATAACAGAAACAAAGTTAAACTAGATTTTTAAATGTTGGGGCTTTGAAAAAGCGTTGTTTTCTCACCGAGGCCCCGGTAGCAGGACAGCTGCTGGTAAATCTGCTTCATTCGCTCAATGTTTAACCTGCTGGCCTCAGCGTGATTAACCATGGGTTTAGGGTAGTGCACTCCGATTATGCACTTTGCAATCTTCTGAACACTTTCTGGGGCATTCCAAGGGTCATAGATGAATTTGGCAGGAAAGCCCCTCAATATGGGCAAATAGCGTCTGTAATAATAACAAATCAGCTTTCAAAGAGAATAGTCTCAATATTGAACCAAACTGGTTAGTTATAGTAAAAGAGTGGAACCTTATATAGTCTCCATTTGGGTCAGTACGTCGACCGAAGCCCACCGGACAGTAACAGTGAAAGAACTGCTGGAAGAATGAGCTGCATGAAAGCCACATCCAGCTACCAGCATTGACGCTCCAGTCTGCATCCAGTAACAACTCCTCAAACACCTTAAAAAAACAAAACAAAGCAAACAATGTCAATTTATGTCCTAACACAACCGATCTTTTACTGAAATCCAATATTGCAGTACCTTCATGCCCTCCTCCCAGCTGATCCACAGGTCTCCACGTGTGAGGAAGCAAGCAACAGCATGTCTGGCCAGATGGTGGATCCAACCTTCCTGCCTCAACTGGGTCATTATGGCATCAATCCACGGGAAGCCAGTCCGGCCCTCTGCCCACTTCGCCAGAGCTTCGGGGTTCCTGTCCCATGGGATCTGCACGCAGATGGGATTGAACTCCATTTTGTCGAAGTGTGGGTTGTTCGTGGCAGCCGTGTAGAAGAACTCGCGCCAGAGCAGCTGACCGTAAAGGGATAATGGTGGGACGCTGTTTTTCTTGACCTGTGAGGAAAAGACAAGGACAAAAAGATGAGAGTAACATTTTATTTTACAATCAGTTATCAGATAAACAGTACCTTAAATATCTGAGTATGGCAGCGATGTTCTCGTTACCTTTCTGTAGAGGTCTGTGAGTTTGAAATAGAAAAGTCTGCAGGAGAGGCAGCCAAACCGGAGGTAAGGGCTCAGGCCTGTGGGGCTTGCCAGCAGGGAATTAGCATTCATTCTGGGACGCTCGAAATTTGCCACCCAAGCCTGAAAAAAGCCAAAATTTTGTTGTTGAAAAAAAGTATTTTATGCACGCCAAGCTGCATTTATTCAATGAAAAATACAGTAAATACAAATACAGTAATATTCTTTCACTTTAAAACAACCATTTTCTAATATAAATGATGTAATATAATATAATGATGTAAATCATTTTTGTGATGGCAATGCAGAATGTTTAGCAGACATTACTCCAGTCTTCAGTGTCACAGGATCCTGCAGAAATCATACTATTATGCTGATTTGATGATCAAGAAGCATTTCTTTTTGTTAGCACCATATTTATTTATTTTCAGGAGTCTTTGATTATTAAAGTTAAAAAGAATGAAATTTTTTTAAATGGGTATCTTTTAATAGTCACTTTAACCCATAGCCTTCAATGCATAAACTATATTTAACATGTAAAATTTTTGTTCTTTTAATGAATAAACTTAAATTTTGTTTTTAAGATTTCTGCTTTTGTGTTTATTTTAGTTGCATATTTAGTTGCATTATTGCATAACAGTTTTGTAAAAAATGAGATGTCTACCTTCCTCTCCAGGTGTCTCTCTAGTCGAGTCAGAGCTTCAGTTTCTCCACCAGGCCACACAGCTGATGACAGCCCATCAGTTTCAAAACCTGAAGACACAAATCCTCATTCAAAATCTGATTTACAACAGAAAAATGCACACATACACAAAGAGAGATGTCTCACCAAGCTCTTCCAGAGAGGGAACACCAAACTTGTCGTCGTGGTCATCGCCGACTGGTGTGGTGCATTTGCCCATGACTTCAGCCGTGATAGTCTCCGCTGGTATTTCCACAGCATCCATTTTACTGATGAGCGTCTGAAATCGTTTATAGGTGAGAGGAGAGGGTCCTCCATTTAACTCTATGATCCTAGAGACAGAGAGAACACATGGGATAATTCAAATATGCACACAATATTTTGACATTTTAGGGTCATCATGATACTAAAATTTAAAGCCACTAACATATATTAGCCACTAATATAAAATTATAAAATCAAATTTTAATACATGTGCATTTATTCATTTAGCAGACGCTTTTATCCAAAGCGACTTACAGGTGGGGATATATATATTCTACAATATTATTACAATTTTATTAATAACAATTGAAGCACTTATTTAAGCAGTTTTCATATTTTCTGCCATTAGAATTTTTCAAAATTTACTTCATTATATTACAAAAAAGTACAATTGAAAAATTGTTAAATTTTTATTTGAGTTAGAATAGCACTTAATTTTTATTTTCATATGTTTTTGTACTAAACTAAATATTCAATATTAAATTATAATATTGAAGTAAAAAAATGGCCTTAATTGTGTTATATGAAGAATTTAATTCTAATTATATTAATAATATAATAAAATGTATTCATATATTTTCTTTTTTTTCTATCTAAGATTTGATTTTGTAATATAACTTATATCAAAAAAATGTCACACATTCTACCTGCGTGATATCATTATCTGTCTACATAACATTCCCAGTGAACAGCTAACCATCAGGCATGATGGGCAACAGCTTCTCACAGGACTGCTGGCAGCTATGTGGGAGTCATATGGGCATATGGCAATGATTACAGATACACTCACTTGTCCAGATCATAGAGTGTGTGGGAGATCCTGACGAAGACTTCCACCCCTGCCTCAGTGGCCAGCTTCTTAATAGCTGCATCACGATCTTTCCCGAAGGGCTCAGAGTCGTACTCATATGACAACCGGGTGATGTTCCACTCCTAGGGAGAGAGAAAAAAAAGTCGGAGAGTCAAATAAGGGGCAGACACAGAACAGCACGTACTCAGAGAGTGTACACAAAACTGTTGAACAGGCTCTAGACGGTCTGTTCGCTGACCTTGAAAAGTCTTGGAAAGACATCCGTGGGTTGTCCCCTGATGACAAAAAGGCGCGAGTTAAGTTTGCGAAGGCTGGCGTCCAAGTCCTCAAGACACTGCAGCAAAAACCTATTAAATAAAAAATAATTAATCAAACTTTAAGAAATGACTTGCAAATGAAATGGTAGTTTAGACAGACATAGTTGTTTATTTTAATCTCTTGCAAGAATGGGAGAGAGATTTTTGTGACTTGTCCAGCAGAGGACACTAACAGACTAAAACACGCTGATTATAATCTGCAGTACCTGCTGTGTTCAGAATAGAACTGAATACTAGTTTACTTACAGTGAACTTCTTACCATTTCTTGAAAAAGAAAGTGAAAGCTCAGACATTATGCTGTTGCTTAATTGTATGCTGCACCTGCGTTTCTTAAAGGGATAGTTCACCCAATAATGACAATTACTGGATGTCAACATTTAGTTTTTTTTTCTCTATTGAGCACAAAAAAAAGGTATTCGGAGAAATGTTTACTGATTTCCAAAGTACAGTAAGACAAACAAAAAAGAAAATCAGTAAGTCAAAACAGTGAAATACTGTACAATTCAATGGCTAACAGCAACTGTTTTCCAACATTCTTCATAATTTATTATTTTTGTGAAAAATAAAACTTATACTGGTTGACGTCCTTACTGTAAACAAACCATTCAAAGGCCCCAAACCCAAATTTTCTTTTCCAAACTTTATTTAGTCTATGGGAACTCAGAATGCCTAGATTCCATATATTAAAGTAACAAACAATTATACCTTATTTATTATAAATAATTTCACTTCAGGACTTTTAAGAACTGGATTTTCTTCTGAATAATGAACTTCCTTTTCTATTTAATCAAAGATAAGTTAAGAGTTTTATTATTTTAGCTCTTGGCATAACTGGAAAATGGTTCATTCATTTTAAGACTGCCTAAGGAGTTGGCATGACATTATTATCTTAATGTGTTGCATGGGGCTAAAAGTGGCAAACAATAACCATGGAGTTATTTATTAGATTATTACAGACCTTATCAAACTTCAGGTCATGGTTTGGTTGAAAAAGCCAGTTAAAACCTCTACCTTATATCTGGACTGAATACATAACATAATAAGGGCATAATATAAGAATATAATCCTGTCTGAGTGAGAGTTAAGAGTTCCCTATTGTAGGACTGTCTATCAGCAGCATTTAGTTGAGCTTGTCTGCACCCCTTCCTAAAGACGTCTGATCCGTTACACCAAAATTCCCTCAGGAAGATTCTAGCGTTGGTTCTTGAGCATCAGATCAGCATATAGGAATGATTTCTAAAGGGTGATGTGATACTGTAGACTGAAGCTGTAGTACATGCACAAAAATGAACATTTTAAAATATAATCAAATACAAACATTTTAAGTTGGAATAAGATTTTACAATATGACCATGTTTACTGTAGTATGGTGTAGGCTACATTTTATAATAATTAAGGATTAATACTAGATTTAATAATTGCATATTTATCATTCAAAATAAAATTGTGCTTCTTCATGGAAACAATCAGTATTTTTTGGCATATCAGATACAGTTTCTGAGCTGACTTTCATTCTAAAAGACAGCAGCATAGTACATAGGAGTAAAACTTCCTGTCGAACTGAACTGTACAAATAGGCTGTCCATATGTATGCAAAATTAAACATTACTCAGACATCAGCGGGTGCGTCTTTGAAATTCTATATGTGACCTCTAAAAATAAGCCTTTGCGTGGGTTGTACATTCGGTTACAGTTTAGCAACCATAAAGAGAAGCGGTGGCATACCGTAGGCGAGAGGCTGCTTGAAGGAGGTGGGAAAAGTAGGTCAGTGCTGAAAGGGGAATGAGGTAATACCAACTACTAACACACTGACCTACTTCCTCACGTCCTGCACCCGGAGAAGAGGAGAGGTGGCTGAGGCTGAGCTGTACGTTACATCACAACTCTGCTATGAGGGTGACCGCTCAAGCATCTCTCACTCTTATAAAGATATATCCACCCAGCGCTAACAGTATTGTTAGTATTTACTCTTTTGGTATTGTACAAGGCCTGACAAAATGGCCAAATAATCACTATTGAAAACTTAATGAAATGGTCTTTAAGATATCTACAAAAGAAAAGGCTACTAATAGCCACAAAGTGAAATTTGATGTGAAAAAATAATGTTACAGCATATAATTAAACAAACTAGCTTCTTTCTTAGTATAATCCAACATTCATTAAACTGCATGACACCGCTTACTGTTACTCTACTATATACTGAGCTACTCCCATTAAAACAATGAAACAAAAAACAGGTGGGATATTCATTAATATTTTTTCTGAAGGATGACAAACATGTATAGTTATGAAAAGGCAAATTGTTAAAGCAAACTATTTTGTAGGGGGAGGTCAAAATGGCAATTTTCACGTGAGGTTTAGAGCCAAATAACAGACCGAATAGCCTCAGAAAGATGGCAGCATGGTAATGTTATATTTACTCAGAAATGAGCAGTTATATTAATAAAATCGGTTGACTTTAGCAATCTTTGTTACATTACAGACCACTCAGAATTAGGGAAACAACATTTACAGTTTTTCTTTCAAAGTTTGCATGCC
This sequence comes from Enteromius thamalakanensis, assembly GCA_032357475.1. Taxonomy (NCBI): domain Eukaryota; kingdom Metazoa; phylum Chordata; class Actinopteri; order Cypriniformes; family Cyprinidae; genus Enteromius; species Enteromius thamalakanensis. The sequence continues at coordinate 20,023,035 of JAUCMT010000039.1, read as the reverse complement.
TGAACCTCAAGTATTAATAGTATGTTTATAATCAAAAAGTATGCATTTTTAAGGCCCTATATTGTTTTGTTTACATTTTTAATGCCCTGCATCGTTCAGTCCCGGAGATATGGGGATTTCAATAAGGCTTTTTTGAGATTATTGTTCATTTTTAGTGCGTGAAGACCAAATGTTGGCCACTTTACATACAGCGTATACTCATAGTTTTTAAAGCAAAAGAACAAGTTATGCTGAAACTAGAAATGTAACTTGTTTTTTTATCGAAACTATTGTAAGGGACATATCTGTTACAAGTGTTATAAATATTCTTTTCTTTTTTTTTTTTTAATTTGCCTGCCTGTAACTTAAGTACTAAAGTTATATTAATTTGATTTTGGTTCATAAGAAACTTTTCTTTTGGACTCTTCATTATTAAGGCCCTGTATGGTTTAATACC
>JAUCMT010000039.1:19990235-20022499 GCA_032357475.1 Enteromius thamalakanensis | reverse complement strand
TAAACAAACTAGCTTCTTTCTTAGTATAATCCAACATTCATTAAACTGCATGACACCGCTTACTGTTACTCTACCATCTACTAAGCTCCTCCCATTAAAACAATGAAACAAAAAACAGGTGGGATATTCATTAATATTTTTTCTGAAGGATGACAAACATATATAGTTATGAAAAGGCAAACTTACTAAAGGTCATGGATGAATATTTACTGTGCAATCCACTATTTTGTAGAGGGAGGTCAAAATGGCAATTTTCACTTGAAGTTTAGAGGCAAATAACAGACCTAATAGCCTCAGAAAGATGGCAGCATGGTAATGTTATATTTACTCAGAAATGAGTAGTTATATTAATAAAATCGGTTGACTTTAGCAATCTTTGTTAAATTATAGGCCAACGATGACCATTCAGAATTAGGGAAACAACATTTACAGTTTTTCTTCCAAAGTTTGCATGCCTGAACCTCAAGCAGTAATAGTATGTTTATAATCAAAAAGTATGCATTTTTAAGGCCCTATATGGTTTAGTTTCTGAGATTTTGGAATTTCAATTAAACATACCAAACTGAGTGCCATACATATTCTTTTGCTGAAGTTTGCTTGCTTATAAATCAAGAAGATTTAAGGATATTGAAGATTTAGACGTTTAGATTGAAGACATTTCTTTCAGAATCTACATTTTCAATGCCCTGCATCGTTCAGTCCCGGAGATATGGGGATTTCAAAAAGACTTTTCAAATTATTGAATATTGTTCATTTTCAGTGCGTGAAGACCAAATGTTGGCCACTTTACATACAGCGGATACTCAAAGTTTTTAAAGCAAAAGAATAAGTTATGCTGAAACTAGAAATGTAACTTGTTTTTTTATCGAAACTATTGTATGGGACATATCTGTTACAAGTGTTATAAATATTCTTTTTTTTTTTTTTCTGCCTGTAACTAAAGTAATATTAATTTGATTTTGGTTCATAAGAAACTTTTCTTTTGGACTCTTCATTATTAAGGCCCTGTATGGTTTAATACCAGAGATCTTAAATTCTCAGTGGAGCTCCATGCCCAAATTTATAGTATCCTATCCATATTCAATTGTCAAAAAAACAACGTAGTTTTGTTTATCTTGTCAGCAAATACAAATAAACAGTAACCCAGGGTTTAGAAATGTACAATGACACATCAGAATATGAATGACCAGGATTCATTGTTAACTCTAGATGAAGTGAGTATAAAGATTCCACATGATCCCATTTACTTAGTGTTTAGAATTACCCAGTCTTAATTATTTTAAGTGTAAGAGGCCTTTAAAGTTTGAGATGCTATCAGTTAATCTGCCAAATTTGATTATTAGCAGCACATACTACCCCAATCTATAACTATGTTTCACATTTTATAACAAGAAAATTGTTATAATTATTATTTCTTTCTGAAGAATGATAGACTGGTATGGTGATGAAACCCGAAATATTAAGCGGTGACTATTCAAAAATAGGAAAACAACACTTTCAATTATTACTCCGAAGTTTGCATGTCTGCAACTCAAGACGTTGTAAAGATATTTTAATGCCCTTTTATAAATTGTTTCTCACTATTCAGATGCAGATCTGCAGTCAATTCAGCTTTTAAAATCCTAATCTCAACCAAAGAATTTGTTCCACATTCACACATACATATGCATGTATTTATTAATTAAATTGAAAACAAGAGACTAGTATTCAATCAGTATTAATACTGACAAGTACATTAGTATGTATGTATTCAACAGGTAAATGCTAGTGCTAACTGAATAGACCCCAGGTAACTATATCCATTCTTAATGGTGGCAAAATATTCACTTATGCACTGAATTTTATTTGGGTCTATGGTTATTTACTTCACTATATTCCAGGACAATATTTAAAAAAATCTAAATACTAAATTTAAATTTGTGCAAAAATGAAGGTCTTCATGTATTATTTATATATTTACGGTAGGAAATTTACAAAATATCTATATCTAATATCCAATTGATTTTTTGAATAAAAGAAAAATATATAATTTTGACCCATATAATGTAATTTTTACTATTGTTACAAATATACCCCAGCGACTCCAGGGGTGGTCCAGGGTTAGAATTAAAAGCAATCAATTAAAGGTAACTAGTTAACGTGAAATTAGTTACTTTTGGATTACTTAGAATGACAAGTATACAAGTCTCTACGAATAGCTACTAGTTGAAGAGGAATGTAATAGCTGTTAAAAAGTAGTGTCACAGGACAGCACAGATCTGATGTCAGCTCCCTGCACACATGTGCTCGGATTCTAAAGAAACTCACCTCCATCTGCTGATTCCCACGTTGGACGATCCTGCAAACCAGGGGTCCAGTATGTAAACACATCTTAGAGTATCGGCTCTTATTATAGAGTCCCGCAGAGATAAGTTATCATGGAGCCTTAAGCCCTTTCTGAACCAGTGGATCGTATTGACCACCATTATTCCTAATGTACCGCAGTCCCTTTTGAGATCACCAATGCTCCAGAAACTCCCAAACTTTGCAAACTCGGACTTCTTTTTTTTCGGTTACGTCTTACTCAGCCTTGCTCAAGAAAAACGTTTCTCATGTTGAAGCTGGATCTCTGCGCTCGTGCCTGCTGAATTACACAACTATAACTCATAACTCATCGTGCATGAGCGACTTTACAATGCGTTTAGACCACACGCCTCGACAAATCACGCACCACTGAATGTAAACCTGGCGGATTGGTATTAAGAACACGCACAAGGAAACCTTAACAAAGAAAGCACGCCAACGTCAACATGGACTCGCGAAGACAGAAAGAAAACAACAAAAGCCTTATAACTTCTTCCTAAAACGTGAAATATTTGCGTTTTCAGATTAAATCCATATGCAAGCACACATTCTCTATCCGTACGACAGCACAGACGTCGATTAGCGATGAATATTTACACGATTGTTGTCCTTTAGTTGAATGTCAGTTTTAATTCACCCCGTGAACCGTCAGCCATTAGTCGACTCCGCCCACTCGCTGACGCAAGCTGGCCCCCACGCAGCCGATTGGTTAGATCCACAAGGCAGACGTAATAGCCCATCACGTTTTTGCGGCGTGCTCGTGCAGACCCGCGCTTTTTTAGCACAGATAACATCACAGATAAGGTAGATTTTGTGAAGTCAATGGCATGTTCTCGATTATTTTTGACCATGTAGTGTAAAGGTCACTTAAAGCAATAGCGCATTTAGATAAATGTAAAGAAAAATGCTTTATTTGTGCCCATGTTACTGCTCGACTCTGATTGGACAGGGCGTGAGTACCCGGATGGGCACATGAACAGGGGCACAAGAGAGCAGATGAGTTTTGTTATGGTAAATATGTTTGCACCAGTGGTAGGATGTGATTTAAACTTTATAAAATTAATAAGTAATAGCTATCTAAAATAATAAATTATGTAATGCATAATAAGCAGATATATGACTGGCTTGGGGATAGTTTGTCACGAGGGCTTTATCGCAGTACAATTTGAGTCAAAAGTCCAATAACACATCTTTTTTCTCTGTTAATAATTTTCTCCTAAGTAAAACTATATCATTATTATTATTTTATATAGAAATGGGTAAATAAATGAAACCACACTGGCATACATTGAGGTAATAAGGCAGGATGTGTTGTCGAAATTATCAAAAATAACAGGATAGTTTAAGTTGCCACATATGTAATGCAAGTTTTATGAAGACATGATTTATTAATTTCGGTGCTTATTGGCCAAACCAATGTTTTTTATTACTATATATATAATTATTTGACTGTTCAAATTTAAATATTAATAAAAATATTAAATAAAAAAATAAAAATTTAATGTATTTAATGTATTTAATTTAAAAAATGAATTAAAAATGCATGTACTAGTTTGTTATATTGGCAGGTTCCATTGTGACAACTTGCCCCATAGAATATAAATGATATGATATGCTTCTCTACTGAAGCATGTTGTCATAAAAGGTTGACATTAATCATAGATTTTTTTTTTCCTGGAATCAAACACATGCAAAAAGGTGTTGATGTTAGGTTCAGGTGCAGGACATAAGAAAATAAATAATAAACAAAGAAAAAAATGTATGCAACACTGAAATTTCAACTACAAAAAAATGTATTTACCAAACATCAGGCACAACATTAGTTCTTTTTTCCTAGGCAATGGAAACACTGAAAAAACATCTTCGACTTGTTTTATCAATGTAGCATAATATGTATTTTTAGATTTTAGTCTGAAATTACTTTTCTTCACATCTGTATTGATATTTCATTTGCTGCAAATCTTTGGAGGTTTGAAGACAATAGGTCTAATTGAAAAATCAGTATAATGATCAGTATGTTAAAAAAAACATTGCAAATCACAAAGGGAACTACTACATTGATCCAAGACATAATTACTTTATTGACTGGGTCTCTGCTTTCCTTTAGATGCAGAGAACATTAACATACAATAAAGTAAATGAGGTGATTTATCATTTAAAGTTTAAGCCTCTTTTCTACTAGATTACTGCTGATTTAAAATCAGGGATTTAGTCAATTTAGTAGTCAGTCATGGAAATTAGTCTGAATACATCTAAATGTCAACCAACCTGGTACAACCTATTTTCCATCCCTTATAAAATGATTGACAGATTTCAGGTCATCTGTAATGTGGCTGACTGATGTCTGAGTTCAGACTGTTATTGTCGTTTGTGTGACTGAGACATGATGATTGTTTCGGTTGAACACTAGATGGCAGTGTACCACGACAAAATCCTAAATTTAGGATAAAACAACGTTCAAACTGCTATAATCACTTATGGTCTCAGGTTTTTGGAGTAGTGCTGTCCAAAGAGAACAGTGTTGAATATGGTCCCCTCTTTATATAATGATAAAGTGTATTTCAGCTCTAAAAGCATCTTGTTTTACTTTCTTATGTTACAGTCACTGATTTTTGTTAGTGTTATTTTTGTTAGTCTGTAAGCATAAATGTCTTGATGTCATTTTGAGTTTTTTTATACAATTAATTACTATTTTCACTTTGTGGCATATACCCACTGCATTGTCCTGGCTGATATGGGAAGTGTTTGGTGTCTCACTTTTAGTCTTCGTTTTACATTGAAAACATACAACCTTTTTCAGAGTGTAGGAGTAGTTCACAAGAAGCCTAGCTCCATTCAAGATGACTGATATATTATGCATACTCTTCATTATTAATGAACAGGAATCTCGTTACTCTATGCTCCATCTGAAAGGGAGAATGGGGAAGAGGACAGGTGTTCATTTGATCCCTTGCTTTTTGTCCTCAAACATACTGCCCTGCTTGGTCTACTGGATCGGAGCTGTTTCATGCATGCTGACTACTAGTTGTATAAAGTCTATCTTTTTGTTTTGGCCACTTAAGACCACTAGATCTAAAGCTCTGCTTTCACTACAGAGACCAATTACAGTTTATTTACTGATGGAATTCTTAGTAAATATGATGCAGTATCAAAATAGCTTCTGGGAAAAATGGGTTTTGTTATCAGTTTAAACTTTATATATTCTAAAGTTAAATCCTAAATATATCTATTTATATAGTTACCTTTAATGATCATCTAGACCTTTTTCATTAACATTACTTTTCTTAACCCGTTATATAGACTAACGCTGGAGTCAACATGTGGCTTTCATTTTTACTCTTCTGCGTGACCTTTATAGAGGGTATCTCCAGAAGGACACACAACCATCATGCAGCACCGTGCGAATTCAAAACCTACTGTATGTACGCAGCAATGGTTCTGTCAGCGTATTGGACGCAGTACTGTATGTGGCTCCTCCTCCAACTGATGCTTCGCAGCCTTCAAACACACTAGTGTGTGCCATAACAACATCACTGCTCCTTCAAAGTTGGGGGCGCATTTTCAACAGCGAACGCAACAATTTGGGAACTCGCCTGTGGCTTCTCGGTAACCCGGTGGATTGAATAAAGCAGCCGAGCAGTGGCGTTTGTTTACACTGGAACGTTTCCCCTTGCTTTCAGCTTTGTGGACAATATGAAGTGCAGTTATGGCAAAAAGGGGTAAATCCGTAGTGAGGACCCTGGAGGATTTGACGCTGGATTCGGGTTACGGTGGAGCCGCGGACTCCTTTAGGTCATCCAGCTTGTCTCTGTGCTGCTCCGAGGCGCACATCTCCTATGCGCATGGAGGGCACTGCTGGCATCTGACCGACTCCATGCGCAGTCGACACAACAGCCTAGACACCGTCAACACCGTCCTGGCTGAAGACGGCGAGACCCTGGAGTGTTCCGGACACTGTGCGAAACTTCCCGAGCTTGAGGATGTGCCCTGGAGCCTCGGGGAGGTGGAGAACGCGCTCAACAAGGAGGAAGAGTTAAGGTTCGGGACCGTGTCCGCGGATCTGCTGGCGCGCCTCTCCACGCTCGTGAGCCGCGCGCTGGTGAGGATCGCCAGGGAAGCGCAGCGGCTGAGTTTGCGCTACGGCAAATGCACCAAATACGAAGTCCAAAGTGCCATCAAGATGATTTTATCGTGGACCGTTTCGGTCAACTGCATCGCCGCGGCGCTCAGCGCGCTGTCCATGTACAACATGAGCCCCGAGGATAAATTCAGCCGGGGGAAATCGGAGAGATGCGGCTTGGTCTTCTCCGTGGGGAAATTCTTCAGGTGGATGGTGGACAGCAGGGTCGCGGCACGCGTCCACGAGCACGCTGCCATATACCTGACCGCCTGTATGGAAAGCCTTTTCCGAGAGGTCTTCACACGGGTGTTGAATAGCTCGGTGGTGGAGAAAGATAACGGGATCCCCAAATTCACACTGGAATCCTTTGAGCAGGCTCTGAGCAATGATTCGGAGTTGTACGGCCTCCTTTTGCCCTATCAGCACCTCACATGTGGGAAAAATGCCAATGGTAAGTTCAGCACTTGAAAAGCAATTCAACAGGCTATCAAAATGAACGGATTTCTTTTTATTAGGCTATTATTAAGAAGAAGGGTAAACGCTTAAAGCTTGTTTATGTTTTTATGCATTACGCTCGGGTCAGATTTTGATCGTGGTAACTGAGGGAAAAACGTAACCAGCTACAATGTTTATACAGTGACATTAACTTTTAGGCCCATTGCCCAGAAACTGACATCGTCTGTGTATATATTATTACACAGCCTCAATGACTGCGTTTACGTGCTCAATAGTATTACAGCATTAATCAGAATTTGGTCATATATTCTGGTTACGTAAGCATCAAGAAAGTCCATTAACCTGATTGCCAGTATCAATAATCAGGTTAAAGTTGTGAAATGTCAGTAAAAAATGCACCATTGGCTGTACTTACTTAAGCACAAATTAAATTATGCTGATATTCCAATGCACTCATGCGTTTTGTTCAACGAATTGATTGAGTTTCTGTTATGGAGTTTAATAAATGACAAAATCATACTTTAATGGATGCCAGAATATAAACATAATTGCAAAATAATGTGCATGTAAACATAGTCATTATGATGTTTGGCATAAACACTTCAGAAATGGGAGAAAACTTAATTTATCAGGGATGTGCTTTGATTTATGTATGCATGGATGTATTTAAAGATGTGTATTTGGCTGTGTGTGCTGTGCACTGTGTATAATGCAAGTGTGTGTTAGAGAGCGGTTCGTTTTTAATACCATGCTCAGCTGCATTTTCCATGGGTAATTAGCTCACAGTACCATCTTGTTCTTTTTTAATGTATCATTTGTACAGTTATGATACTTATGAATGTGTCATCCAGAATGTTTCCAGGCTGTAGTTTATGTACAGGATGACATAATCCAAATGACAGACCCTGGAGCAAAGGGACTATTCAATGTATAACCTCCAATAATGCTTGTGCAACAATGTGGACTTGACAGTATTGCAGCACTAAATAGAGTGATGATGTCATTGATTTAATACAGCTGCCTGGCAGAGGGGCTTTTCTATTATAGTGTATAATAGGGTTTCCATTTTAGGAACTTGTATGGACTGGTACTACTTTTTTACTGAATATTTACTGAACATATTTTATTTTATTATGCGTGTGTATCAAAAAGCAACATTTTATACACATCCACTTACGTAATATTTAATAAAAAGGCTGAACAATAATGTAGTTAACATTTTGAAATACAGTAATATAAACAGATATGCACATATATCACTTTATGTGAGTGTATATATATATATATATATATATATATATATACATATACATTTAGATATGTAAGGGCTGTTAAAAGATTAATGGCATCCAAAATAAACATTATCATGTACTTAATATATGTGTGTCTACTTTGTATATTTATTATTTATATATAAATACACACACATGCATGTATATTTACATAAAATTTAGTTTTTGTATTAAATATGATATAAATTATATGAATATAAATATATAGATATAAGTATTTTTTAAATGTATACTGTATGTGTGTGCATTTATATAGGCATAATAAATATACACAGCATACACATTTATATTACGTAAATAAAAACTTTTTATTTTGGATGCAATTCATAGTTTAACCACTAATTATGTGTATGCATACTGGATATATATGTGCTTATACAGTATAGATTTAATAGACATGAAACAAATGAATCTCAGATTAGTTTTAATGTATTATAGACAGGTTTTCCATTACTGAGTTTTCTTACCGCTTTATGAATGCTTCATTTTACATAGATTAAGAGGTGAGAGTCTCAACAAACCAATTACATGGAGATTACATCTCCTCCATAGTAAGGTACATTTCTCCCTCAAAGGTGGTATCAAGATGGACTGCCAGATAATAGCCCACCCTTTGTTCTTCTCTGGAGAGCTGTTTTAATTGCACTAGGGGTTCAATTTGAGAAACAGGAAGCCTTCTTCCGCTGTAAATTGTGTTAGAGTTACAGTAAGTGTATATTTTAGACATGCAACTGTTACACAACCTCTTAATTTTTCCTTGAATATGTATAACTGCATTAAATGCATTCCATAATGCAATCGGCAGGCTTTCTTCAGTGGTGTGTAGATGTGGAGGCAGTTGGTTCAGCTGCAGAGGTGGCCTGCTCTGAGTTACCAGGTCTGTTGTGTGCCTTGTGTGTTCAGTGCCAGGCACCGAGGGGTGTTTAAGTGTATGTGTTGAGGGAGGCAGTGTTAGGGAGTCCAAGCATGACACAGCTCTAGTTGTACCAGGCTGCCCCGGTACACAGCAGGTTCTTTACTGTCTGGAGCTTTGGGTGTCAGGGATTTCTTCTGCATCGGGTTTGCTGGAGGCTTTAGAACAATTAAGGGTAATGTTGGAGGAGGAGGTAACTGTGGAGTCTTGGATTCACAGATTAATGTGTTTAATACTTCAAATTCATGTGTGTTTTTATCTATCAGGAATCACTGAGGAATGGGAGGGCAATACAATCATTGTCAGAATTCTAAAAGCTATCAATCGTTCTGATCTTAATTACTCAATTCACACTCAAAATCCACCGAGTCTTGGCTTTGAATCGATCTCGCAGACAAATTAGCTCTTGTGAAGAATGCAGGCAGTGTTGAGTTTTTTCCCTGGTTCTTCTGAAGGCTCTTGGCCATCAGATTTTCTGCCCACAGATTTTCTGAAAATGTAGATGATAACGTCACTAGGACATTTGCATTCTGCAATGCAGGAATCCAGCAGGATAGACAATACAGATACAAATCAAAGGTAACAATACAGAGACACCTCCTAAAGAGGTATGCCTGCCTAACCTGCCAAACATTTTTACTCAAAGCAGGAGGAAGTGTAATGCAAGCGATTTTCACAAACCTGTACATTTCAGTATTGCTCAATACAGTAATTTAAAGAGTGCAAAATAGGGCTGAGTTGGTATGACCAATATCTCATGACTATGTATGACTTATTTAATGTCACACTATATGTCAAAATAGTTATTTTCAATATAGAGAATAGGGCTAGTGCATTATGATTATATGTTATAGTAGACATTAAAATGTTTTATATATAATTATGCCATATGATAATTTTATGTCATGTATATTTAATATATATAACAATAATATTTTTGCCAACTTAACATTATACATTGACTGTGGAGTAAATATTCTAAATATTTTTTACTAATGCTGCTATGTATTTTTTTTAATCTTAATTATATATTTTACATTATACTGATATATCGATGACATTATGATCATGTTTAAGCCATTATATTAGTAGACATTCCAGACAATTATTCATATAATAAAATTATTACTGTAATAATATTACTACTATTAATGAAGTGACCATTTTACATGATTTTAGTGTATCTGGCACATCTTCTGTCCTGCCAGTGTGACATTTTGTGTATATTATGTGTATATTACGACAGATTAGAGCTTTAAAAGTAAAGGCGCTGAACTCCTGTAGGCATGAGATGTAGTATGCATGAGAGCGAAGCCCAATCGGACAGATGGCTCTCAGCGTGACCAATGTGGCAGGTCTTGAGAGAGGGAACACTTCTCTATTCATCAAAATTTACTGAACTATGAAACATAATGAGCTGAGCATTACACACTGTGTTTCTCACTCGAGCACGAGCATGAGCGGATTCACCCACACACATATGCACGCGCACACATTCCAGCTCTTGTAAATAAACAGACACACATATGGATGCGTGGCAGGAGCGGGGGCACCCACATTCACACAAACACACACGCTCATTGACAACATACTGACAATATGACTTTATGGGTCAGTGATGTGACACTCAATTATATATTTTAATTAATTAATGTATTATTTAAATGTGTTATAATGGAAGTCATATAGACCATAGCTTGGTCTAGTAATTTATATGTTAAAATTTTACCATGTATTATTTACAAAAAAATAAATACAATGCATGCTGACCTGGATGACTCAAATACACATTTTCTATAATGAATATGTTTTCGATTTCTGATATTTTATGAGGCAAAAATGTCAAGGTCGTGTGCCTGAGATCATAAAAAAAAACTAAAAATTTTGAAATCACTGAAAAAAAAAGTCATTGTGGAGTAACTAAATGCAGGAAAAGTCATTTACTTGTCATTTGACAAAAATAAAAAAAAATTAAATGTCAAAGTTGAAGTCAGGTAATGATACATATTAATTAACTTATTGCATATATTGTTTTGGCAAAGGCTATACAGTACACATCTCTTCCATATTTCCCCATAGGCTAGACAGAGATTACTAGCAATCCCCACAGCAAAGATTCATGACAAACAATGGAGAAAAGACCAGATCTATATCACTGTAATGCTCAAACCGAAGTCCAGAATTCACCAATACAGCATTCCAAAGAGAGAGACACGCTAGAGATGCAGTTGCATAGAACACTATTAGCAGCAGACAGTAACAACAAAGATCAGTTAGTGGTGCAAGTAATGAACACATTTCCACAAGCCCAAGGTCAGACAAAGGTCAGACAGCCTCCTTCAATAGCAATCAATACCACTAAGGGTTTCAGCTTACTAGTTTGTTGCCTTGTTCAATACTTCCAACAAGCTTGGATTCCATTTAGAATAATTCCTATCATACTGTATATTAAAGAAACGAGCCGTTCAAGTTTAGCTCAATGTACCATTCAAGTATAGCTCTACTGATTGCATCTGTGTCACAATGTCGATTATCACAGACAACTCATTTAATTAGACTAGCAGCCTATGGGGCAAGGCATTGGGTTGGAGGGTTAGTAAAGGCTTCTTTTTTGTGCTTACATTATTCTTTAAGACAAAAAAAGTGTTATTTCAGTTGAACAGTTATCTGAAAGCGTCTTTTTAGTGGTGCAATGAAACTATTTTTAATCAGAAATGACAAACAATTACAAAGAAAATAAATTAATTTAAATATAACATTTTGAAATAGAAAACTGAAATAGTATTATAATTCTGGTAAAATATTACTTTTTATGTGTAATTAAATATATGTAATTTGTAAGTTACTGTAAAATGTGTGAAAACTGAATTAGCATATCATTTATTGTATGATAAAGAATATTCCTAGAAAGCAATATGTAAAGCAGGTGTATTAACATAATAAAACTTTATTATAAGTTAATATACAAGCTTCAATCCTGTAATAAATGAAAAGTTGTCACTGTATTGGTTAATATTCTCACTGTTAACTAGCATGGCTATTATTAATATATATATATATGCTGTTTATTATTAGTACTTATTAAGCACACGTTCTGCAAGACCATATTCTACATCCCTAATCCTTCCCAATACCTAAACTTAGCAACTAACAATATTAATAAACTAAAAGTTAGGATTTTATTGAGGAAAAAAAGTCATAGTTTGTTAATAACTACAATTGGACCTTAAAATATTTGAATATTCTGAATAACCTTTTTTTCCCATTATAAGGAAACTTGGAAAGGTTCCATGGATGTTAAAGGTTTTTCATGAAAACACTCATGCCAGTAAAGTGTACCTAATGTAATCCCTTAAAACCGTCTGTATTTGACCCAAAAGATGTGCTCTCAGTTTTTAATAAAGAGCTGAATTTTGAATACTTTGTGACATTCAACACCCACAACAACACAACACATTCAGATAGGCACTGTTGAAGCAGACCTGTACCTGCTCACACCTGCTTGCCGTGTCACTGGTCTTTCACTACTTATCTAGAAGATGAAATTGCTGCTCACATCCTGCAGAGATCTTTTCTCTGCTAGTGAATAGATTGGTGATCCTGGAAAAGAGAAAGACATAAAAAATGAAAGAGACAGAGAGAAAATGAAAGCCACAAAAACAGTGAATGAAGTGGTGCTCAGATGAAGAGGTACTGCAGACAGTCAGGACACAAAAGCCAGGGCTTTTTTAAATGGAAGGTTTCACATAAAAAAAACACCTTTTTATGTCAGGCTACCATGGTGTGTGTTTCGTCTGTTTGCATGTATGTGAAAGATTTGTGCGTGGGAAAGCGCCACATGTGTAAGATCACATTTATAAACGTGCACAGCGAATCAAAACAACAGAAACCACAGTTCATATTAAGGTGTACAGGGTTCTTTTATTTTGGACTTGGAAAAGCAAAAGTCTGTCAACCCGTGTGACCGATTGCTACAGCTTCATCCTGTGCAGTTGGCATATGGTTTATATTATTTCAAGGTGTGTGTGTGTGCATGTATTTTTTTCTGCTTTCATGACATTTTTATTACAAACACATGCCACTTTCAGAATAAGACTTATTTAATGTAAAGAGAGGGGCCGTTGCTAACATGATAAGAAGTCCCATGTATCATCCTGGTTCACTTTCTGGAGAGGATGGATACAGATGCATTCAATTAACGGCACAAATTGCCACAAGTTATACCGCAGAAAATTAAGTCAAGAAAAAGCCTGCTACCTTTTTCTTATTTTTTCCATTGACACACAGTGTGCAATCACTGAAGTTGGCCTGAGTTGTACTTCATTCTGTTTTTCATTAATGCGGCTACTTATTACAGTACTACTTTGTTGCTTACTCATTAGGTATAGGTGGAGACATTTATGAAATTTAGCAAAGCTATAAAGCCTTCTGACCAAATTGGGTTCCCTGTAGTGCCACCAACAGTTCAATTTTAAATTTACATTTATTCATTAAGCAGATGCTTTAATCCAAAGCATGGTACATAATTGTAAAGTCTAATAATAGCAAATCACATGTACGTTTTCCAGCAAAACTTTATAATAGGTAACACTTGTTAACTATTTACTATGACTTGTCCCTCAATAAATCGCTGCTTATTAAGGCAGTTGTTGAATTTAGGGATTGGGTAGGATTGGGTACAGTATGTAGAATAAGGTCATGTAAAATAAAGCATTAATATGTGCTTAATAAGCACTATTAAATGGCCAATATTCTAGTAATATGCATGCTAATAAGCAACTAATAGGTGTAAGTGTAAAATAAAGTGTAATTGTTTTACTACTACACTGGTAGTTTCATTAAAATAGACTTTTTTGAACCATTGCTTTTATTGGATCTACAAATTAGGGTAATGTTGGACTTAGTCAGGTTAGACACTTTTATGCAGATGAAAATAAGGCTATGAGGGATAGAGTCAAGGTCATTGCATTTAGTCTGAAATATTAGTTTTTTAAAAACATTTAACATTTTTAAAAATGCAAAACCAATTTTTATGTCAGACAAAAGTTTTGGTGGCAGTGTGTAAACATGATAGACACGACCTGAGGTTGTATTTATTTTTTAACGTACGAAAATCTCAGACAAAATATTTAAACTCGGTGTGCAGTGGCCTTTAAAAAAGTTTTGAGTTTTTATCTACTTGAAAGTTTTTTAGAAGGACATTTAAACAGCTGATCAATTGGTGTGTTAAAACAAGTGTACTTCATCTCTTATGTCATCTCATGTTTTTATTCTTCACAAAAATTAAATATGGTGCTGTCCTAATAAAGTTAAGCCAAGCCAATGTTTCTTTGAAGCCTATTGTTCCAGGGTTGGCCATTTAGTTGTACTGCTGTATTTCCAATACTGCTGAGATTGAGGTTGCTTGAGCAATGTAAGAGCTGTGTGTATATTAGTGCATATTGGTCATTCTATTATTGCGTTTTGTGTTTATCCATTGGTGTGTGTGAATCTTAGCCATGGGGAAAGATTTGTGACTCAGCTGTTGAATCCTGGCTGGCCTACTGTCTGTGATTAAGATGATGGATGACAGAGGGTGTGATTTATGCAAACAATTAATTAAATGATGACTATAAAAATACTGCAGCACAGTGTATAAGATTTTTAAGATTATGAGACGTTTGGATTCCGACGTAATGTTATTGTGAGATGTTTCAACATGACTGACAGGAAGGACTTTTTGTGACCTTTTCAAAATGACAAAGGCTAGAACTGGCTGTAAATGAAAAAATATACCTCTACATTATCATTTAGATGTTTGGGGTCAATAGGTTTATTCCCCACATTGTTTTGCTTTTTTAATAATGCAATTATTAAGGAAGGATACTTTAAAAAATAATCAAAACTAGCAGTAAAATTTGTTGAAAAAAAAAAAAACTTTGAAAACAGACGGTCTTGAACATTGATAATAATATAAAATGTTTATTGAGCACCAGATCAGTTCCTGAAGGTTCTTGTTACACTGAAGACTGAAGTAAAATTCGGCTTTGACATCACAGAAATAAATTTAAAAAAATTATTAAAAATTATTAAAAAAAAAAATTATACAATATTGCTGTTTTTACACAATATTACTGTATTTTTAGTCAAATGAATTTAGATTGGTTAAAAAAAGAGACTCTCAAAACATGAAAAAAAAGTATTTATATGGTGTACTTTCATGGTGTATTGTTGTGTATTTGTTGTATCACAGAAAAAACTTAACTGTGTCACGACCCATCCTGTCATCTGTCTGTGGTGACTCACTCTGCTCTCTTTCTGTTTTCCTCAGAGGTTCCCTCTTTTAAGACTTTCTTCTCATAGTTCTGTCTGTCAGGAAATCTTTAAGGAAGTGCTTCTTAGCCGTTACAAAGATATAAGAGAACTTTGGGTAATTTACTGGTTTCAGGTGACCTGCCTTTGATGCAATTAGAGGAAGCGCTCCATAAGCAGATGGCTCTAAATCATGTTGTGACCATTAATCACATGCACATGGGCATCCTGCCTGAAGGCTAATGCTAATGCTGATTTACAGTTAACCAGTTGTTTGAAAGTATGACTGATGGTTTTCATTTGTTAAGTTATGTAATATAGGCTCAGCTTTAGGTGCCTCACTCTCTGAATTAAATTTACAACGCTGGCTTTGAGGAAGAACCTAACAAGGCCGCACACAAAATAAAATTACAGCACACCCAGGCATGTTAGCCAGCATGCTACACAGCACTGCATTAGCTAGCAAGCAGCATCAGAGATGCACAAAATCAGACCCACTTGCTGTGGTTTTAGCAATTGGATAGCAATTAATTACTGTTTACACATACCCTTAGGTGTACCATAGCAAAATGAAGTGCTGTGAATCAGTTTGACTAAGCTAACTCACTGCTCTTCTGAGATTAGCCCTTATCTCCAGATCCAAATACAGCCCTGATGTGGTTATAGCTGCAGTTTTTCAGAAAGGCATCTGAGTCTCAAGTTACTCACTCTATCCTTGCCATCTGAAGTTATAAATAGGTTTCTACTCTAGTATATCCAGAAAAAAAACTAGCCTGCCATTTTCTGTTTTTCTTCAGAAAGTATGTTCCCAACTGTGTCTTGCATATTTCCCTTAGGAAGTAGGTTGTAAGCGTCTGCAGCACATAAGAAATAAGCAATCTTCCCGTGTGTCTGCCTGACCAACCAAAAGCCTTGTGGTGAACGGTCAGAGTTGCACAAACGAGTAAAAACGTTTCCATCCAATTAAGTCCATTCACTCTCATAGCCGAGGCCGAAAGTAGGGCAGCCAATGGCTAAACGCTGAGCTGCCTGGGTAAGCCTTTATACGAATGGAACGATGGGGTTGAAGCTGGCAGTCGTTTTGATCTGGAAAGGATAGTGACATAGTCAAATCAAACAGACGCACTGAAAATCCACTCACCGTAGCTTTGCAGACCGCATTCTTTAATGAGCCTGTCAAAAAGAGAGTGACCATCTGGAAAACAAAGTATTGGATGGAGAATGTCATAAAACGTTGAACTTTTCCTCTCCACATCAGCTCAAGCGCACATTACCAAGTTGGGCTTAACTTTAAAAGAGGCAATATGATCAATTCTTAAATTCTCTTTAATCTTTTGAAATAAAAGAGCTTGTTGCACTATGAAAACCTACTTTAGATGTCAAAACTTTATTTCTGTGTGGATTTTCTTTTCAATCTGTCAAAATGTAATGCTGGAGTTGCAACTGGAGTTGATTGAAGGAGTTGTTAGAAACCATATTGGAGCTGACAGCTAACCAAAACTCTTACTGTGAGCACAGAAAAGTGCTTTTATTGATATTTTATATGAAAAGGGGACTTGAATGGAAGGCTTACTGGCACAGCAGCATGGGAATTAAATAAAACCAAACATTAGATGTCTTTACTTTACAGGAATGAGAAAAATAGTAATGTCAGACACAGATGATTCTTTTGAGTCTTTTGATTGAATCATTCATTTTTGCTGAATCATTGACAAAATCGGTCTGATTCTGTTCCTGCAATCCGATCTGGTCTCAGTGCATTACAGTTCTCTGGAAAAGAAGATTATAGATTAAAATTATTTATCAAAATGTCATCTTTTGTGTTCCACAAAAGAAATAAAGTCCTATATGTTTGAAACAATATGAGGATGAGTCAGTTGTTATTTTTGCCTGAACTCCACTGGTCAATGGGCAGGAGTTTTTTTTCTTCCCTTTTTAAGTTAAGAGTGTGAATAATAAGGAAATTAAAGAGCAGAGTTAGTTAATTGTAGAAGGTTGAAGCATCTCATCAGTGACTCATATACACTATCCTCCCACTCCTACAGGCATTCATAAGAGGTGACAAACGTGCTGATTTTTGTTTTCTTATTTCTCCAGAGAAGTGAGCCATCGTTAAAATCCATGACAAAAGAAAATTCTATGGTTGCACAAGATCTGTCAAATTAAAGCTTGCATTGTTTTGAAACCACACTTGTCAAGAATATACCACGTCAGATGATGAACTGATTCTCCACTGATTTTGAAATGTGACGAAACTGAATGTAAAGTCATTTTAAAAACAGATGTAGCTCATCTTGTGTTACTCAGATGACCATGTTAAGGAAACTTCTTTAAAAGAAGAAGTAGGGGTTATTTAGAAAAATACAAGAAGCGTCTACTGTGTGAATATCCTGTTATGGGCTAGATTTTATTCTGGGCTTTCCCTTGGAAGACAAAGTTACATCAGTGAACATCAGTTTGTGTTGGCAGCATTGCAGTTACCCACATGATGACTGAGTTCAGTAGTTCAGCATTGATTTGTGTGAAAGTCCTAGCCTTTATAGAAACATTGCGGTGTAGAATCTGGTCATGTCTTGTCAGAATAAAAAGTGCAGTACATGCAGTGAGATCTTTGTTGTTTCCTTCAGCATTCCATTACAGTTAAGTGAAATATTTCAAGGGTTGGTGACAGAACTGGCTCATATTTAAGAAAAACTGGGATATGTGGCAAGAAATATTTCAGTCGTCCAACTCCGAGGTGATCTATAAAATGCATCACTGTCATTTTAGATGGCTAGCTGGATCAAATGAATACTAATGAGAATGAATCCATATCCGATGATTGAATGTTCCACGGCCCTGCAGCATACCCAGCCTCTCCATCCAAAACACAAACCAGTGTAACTGCTTATATTAATGTTAGATCAGTTTTGAAATTGGTTCATTAGCAGTGTTTTTGTCAAATATAAATCTCACCACAGTCAATACTGATGCTGAACCGCAATGTAATGTGCCAGAAAAAACAAACAACACGTATACACTACCATTCAGAAAAACTTTGTCTGTTTTTTAATTTATGTTATAATTTCTTCGCTCAAGGATGCATTAAATTAATCAGAAAATTAGACTTTTACAGTGTTGCAAAAATAAAAATTTCATAAAAATCTGGCACAATGTTTTCAGCATTGATAATAATGAATAATAAATATTCCTTAAGGAACAAGTGTCATGTAACACTGAAGAATGGAGTAATAAAAAAAAACAAAAAAAAAACAGCTTTATTATCAAAGGAATAAATTACAGTCTAAAATGTATACAAATATAAAACAATATAAAACAACACTGTTTGTAATAATATTTTCAAATATTACACTTCAAAAAATTTCTAAACATTTAATGGACATTTGCGTTTAACCTTAAAAACGAAGTATGAAATACAAAATTATAAATACAGGCAAAACACCTGTAAAAAAAATAAGAATTATTATCATTGCATCTGTCAATTGTGACAATTATTAATTTTGCAAAAAAAAGAAAAAAGAAATACATTTGTGTGTGTTTACAGTATATTGTGGCTTTTTTTTGAGCATAAGAGACAGGGTTTAAAATATTAAAAAAATCATCATATGACTCATGCATTTTACACAGTTACACCATGTGAAGTTGTCAAACCTTAGTGGATTTTAAACAAAGGTTATTTGATAGTTGTTTTTTGGGATCCTTGTTAGAGTTCGCCTCTCACTTGCCACTCCGGAGAGTTTTTTGTTTACACAAAAAATAACTCGACACGCTAAAGGGCCCACTTGTCAAAAGAAATCAGCGAACAATAAAGCAGTGCCCCTGCCAATCCCTCTGGCTTTTGTTCAGAACTCATGCAACCAGCCCATCTGTCCTGAGATGCTCCCTCTGAAACGCTCCTGCCTGGCTCCCTTTTATATTAATCTTCCTGCCAAGCGCAGCAATTCCCTATGGTAAAGTTGCACTGTAGATTGGAAAAATGTGTTGTGTGTATGCTAATGATGAACCACGCAAAAAGCCTTTATGAGACTTCATCTCCATCTCTGAAGTGAGTTG
Source organism: Enteromius thamalakanensis (assembly GCA_032357475.1). NCBI lineage: Eukaryota > Metazoa > Chordata > Actinopteri > Cypriniformes > Cyprinidae > Enteromius > Enteromius thamalakanensis. The sequence continues at coordinate 20,003,031 of JAUCMT010000039.1, read as the reverse complement.
CTTTTAAGGCAGGTATGCCTACGTATTACAGGCTATTTACTTTTGAACCTTGCGGCAGGTGCTTTATTCGATATTAAGCGCATGTGAAGGGGATTCTGTGATCATCGTTTCAGAATAAAAATGCAAGACCATGCTCACTGACTGAACTCTCTTCAACTGAGGGTCTTGTGCAAGAGGCAGCAGTGCCTGTCAGCTGTAATTCTTGCATTGATATTGTTGTTTAACATCGGTTTCTTATAGGCTGCCTTTGACATGGTGGCCTATCGCCTTAGGATGCATTACACAGAAGAAAAGAACAAGCTTGTTTGAATTAGGTTCTGCATGAGGGGTTATGCCACTGCAGCTTCTCCATGCTTGATGGACGTGTTCTGGCAGCAACAAAATACAGAATTTTCTTACAGAATTATACAGATTCTGGTTGGTTAAACAAGAGCAAAAATAGATGTTTTTTCTTTTTTTTTTTAAATTTGGTTTTTTCTTGTTCTCAGCCTCTCCAACTTTCCCTATTCCACTGAACGTTGTGACATTACTTTAACATTTTCATGTATATATGTCTTAAGCCCATTTTACAAAGTTGCACTTTTTAGTTGTTTACAAATGTTACTTGTCAGATTGTTTACACCGGTGAGATCTTGGATAAAAGCTATGGCAGTCTGTTTGCCATCAGATGTCTGTCAGACTGTGTGATATACATCTTAATTAAGACTTTGGTCACGACTGACAGAATTGACTAGGCTCTCTGCCATCCTCGCTTTGACGTACCGAACTGAAATCCAAGCAAGCCGTTTCTCTAATGTTGGCAATGATTACAGAAATTGTGGATATAATTCTAAATATTATTCTAGAAAATGTTTGAAAAAATATTTAATTTGAAATATATTTAAAATATTATTTTTGGCAAATGATCTATAAAGTACAAGCCTCCACTAAACAGGCTAGGTTTTAAACTTTTAAAACCATCTGGTTTATATATATATATATATATATATACTGTATATATTATAAATGTTTTATCGTACATAATTTAAATTGTGCAATTATTATTATTATTATTGTTATTATTTATTAAGTCTTTGGCAATTGTGTATGTATGTATGTATGTATATATATATATATATCGTATAGTTATATATAAGCGTTGTTTAGTGTTTCCTTTTATATTATACTATTTATATTATATACTGTATACTGTATTTTGAAATTGCATAAAATGTTGATCACAAAAGCATTTTTAAGCACACGCACACTTTACAAATACTTTTATAAATATATTTTAAATATATAAATATATTTTATTTATATTATAAAACATAACATTTTTTATATATATAATAAATCAATAAAACAATTAACAATAAATACAATTATTATAAATAAAAAATATACTTATTATATCATATTATATTATATTATACTATATATAAAATATATTATGCTTAAATTGTTTTTTTATACCAATATATATCATATATTATTTTAACGAAGACAAGTTTGATTTACTTTACCTAATATTATTAACCTGTTACCCCAGCTTAGGTCAGCTGGCTTTTTAATGTACTGACTGATTTACAGCCAGTGCTGTTATTTCCTGACCCGGGTTAACATCCGCCGTACTTAGATTGATCCTTGTTTGTTTGACTACATAGTGCTGGCTCTAAAAATAAACCAGCAGCAGGCACTTCCTCCCCTGCTGTTCAGTTCAGTGTGTGAGATGGGATTTAATACATACGATATGAGTTTTCTTTGTGCTGCTATCAGGTGTGGCCTTATATCTACCAGTAATTAAATATTATATTTCATACATAAAGAAAAAGTAACTATGTGAGGGAACTTTTGTCTTTTGGCCAAAGGGTATGGAATGAGTCAGAGGGGCTAATTTTCATTATTTGATAAGAGACAATGACGACATGCTTGATTGGTTCGTTCACTTCATTGCTTTGTCATTTGGTAGTCTAATGTTAGTCATTCAGTGCCAGTGGGAGAGCGTCAGAAACATTTAAACTCCATTTCAGCAGCATGAGGAGCTATAAAGATTATCCTCTTTTGGTTGTAATTGCTTCATTTACAGTTAAATGAAAAGAGATGATTTATTTGTGCTCAGACACAACCAACACAGATTTCAATTACGGCAAAAGCTTAAAAGCATTGACATCGGATAAGGGCGACACACTTATACACTGTTCAACCATTTATAGGTCTGTATTTGTGATTAATACTATGTACTCCATGTTCAGCTATTTGAGTTCTCCCTCTGAAGCTTTGTTTAACTCTGAAGTCACTATTTAACCCGTCCTACAGAAACAGAAACACAGCATGGAACATTCCATGTCTGTGGCCACAAACACTTCATGACTAGAAACCATTGAGAATCTCTTGCTAACACCCAGTAAACTGACATCATCCTTTAAATATCCAGAGTAAACAAAGTTTCCCGTACTCCACCATGGAAGAATCCATGTGCTCAGAGTATGTAGAGTTGAATTTACAGCCTCTTTTTGTGTCCGAACGCTATTATGCAGCTGTAAAACTTCCTTAGTTCTCTTCTTTGGGTTTCTGAGACCCTGGTAGTGATGTCATTCAGAAAGTACTGCATTCAATTGATTTCAGAATTCAGAATTACTGTAATTATAAGATGACAAATTTTTCTCTGAGCTGATTAATTTCTATGGGGCCATTCTTACTGTGGGTGTGGCACCCCTCTATAGTCTTGGAAAATGTGAACAGAAATTAACTCTAAAAAGTTACCTGGTCTCATGGCTTAAAAAGTACTTGGGTGCACTTTTTAGCGAGATATGAAATATGTACCAATAAGTACTAGGGTTAGGCGATGTTGAAAAATTGGCATTGTACGATGTCTAATGTGAAACATCGCGATGGGGGGGTTAATTCATAACGCATTTATTAATTGTAGCCTACTGTTTCCACTACCTGACCCGCATGGTCCCCGCATGCCCATAACCAAACTATAAATAAATAAAGATACGTTACACACAAATACCCACCTGTCAATTACCAATGTGGCATGAATAGGCACAGTGATCTGTGTCATTATAATGGCGTCGACAAACTTGGTTTGAAAAAAAGGTGCAACTTTACCTATACGGCAATTTACCTATACGGGTGATTAAACCCAATGAAAGAGGACAGCCACAAGATGCGTCTGAAGTGTTGTGTAGGATTTGCAATCAAACCCGCTGATTCGTTTTGTAACAAGTGTGTCTGCAAAAGGTTCATTTAATTGATTCTTTCAAAAACGTTGGTTTATTCAGGAACTAAAAGCCACAACAGTGAGTTGCATAGAGAGAAACGACAAGCTTCTACTGCTTTGTTTAAATCTGTTTTCATTGAGAGGCAAAAACTATTTGAAAATATAAATTCCTCAGTATAAACTTGTAGTACATTGAGCTGTTGTGTAAAAGCAGTGTCACACCATCAATCATGCTGTTTATCCTTAGGCTGTCTGCAAGAGGTCCCATTGTCACAGTGTGATATTGCTCAAGCTATTTTGTACTCATTTAATTTGTCGGTTTATTTACACAGTTAGGGCTGTCAGTTTAAAACTTTATTAATTTATGATTTATCTATTATGGTGTAATTTCAGTATAAACTTAGGTTTCTGGACAATATTTAAAGTGCTAATGTTATTTTACAGGTAAACACAAATTGAAAAATTCATTACCACTGATTTTGCTGATAAAACTCATGTTTTAATGAGGTCTGTGGAGACATTTAAAGGACTATGAAAACATAAAGAAACATTGAGAACAAGTTCTGTCCGGATGAGATCTGTAAGATGGAGCCGGTCCACTCAGCGAAGCCTGCTGACATTGGGTTTCTCTGTTACCGAACAAACTTCATCCTGAGTGTGCGATTTGATCTCTAGAGACTGAATTTTTATTCCTGCTCTCATAGATATGCCCGTGCTAGGCTGCTTTCCCACACTGTTGTCAGCACCATATGGAAATTATTTCACCAAATCCACCTGGCAACTCATGAGGCCAAAAGTGATAAGAATATTCCCCTAATCTAACTGGACATTCATGCCTTTATGTGACTGACAAGGGTTCATTTTCAACTCTGCACACCTGTCAACTGTGTATTCAGTGTTCTTGTGCCTATATATGATATATTATCATCTGGAGCATCAGTAATAAAAAATAGCCTAGGATTTTTAATCAAACTTTCACCAGATAAGCGTCTCATCAACAGCCAAAGTTGTGGCTGTCATATTTGTGGCATACTTATTGCTTGGCCAAACCCCATTATATAACCACATATCATACAGTATATCATACTTTCAGCAAATGACCTCACGGGAATATCAGCAAACTCATTTCAACTAGGGATAAACAGACATCCAATTTTTTTGTCACCTTCATGTCATTCCAAACCTGTTATTTTTGAAAAACATCCTGGCCACTCTCTGCAGTATAATGACAGTAAGTGTGGACTGGACTCCAAAATGGTTTAAAATGACAAAAAGCACCATTAAAGTGTCACGAAATATGAAAATTGCACTCTTTCTCTAGACTAAATCTATACGATTTCATTCAGTGTCTGAACTTGTGATAAGAATCATTCTTTTGAGTCATCCGTTGAATGAATCATCGTTTCTGTTCACAAAATGATCTGAATGATTCATTCACAAATCAGACTGATTCAGTTCTCAAGTCCAACATTTAATAGTTCTTTGGAATTCTTCAATCCCAGTTCATTGCAACATCGTATTGAAATGAGCAACATAATTCAAAACGTATCCTTTTGTGTTCCTCAGAAGAAAGAAAGTCATTTGGGTTCGGAATGTAAAGTGATAACATTATTTCATTTTCTGGATGAGCTGTGGCTTTAATTTGCACTTTGGTGCTGAAGATGTTTTAAAATCAAGACAAATTTCAACCATTTCAAAGAGGTCTCAAATATGAACAATAATTTCCTTGGAAAATAGCATGTCTGATCAAATAATTACAGCACATTAAATGAATTATAATGCTAAAGTATATAAAATGAAACAATGTTCTGGTTTATCAAAATAGCAGTCAGGATTCTGTGGTCAAATGCGTTTTGTGAAGGTCGTGGAGGTTTTTGTGTTTTGTGGTTTGAAAAACTGCTGATGGAGTCAGCTCTCTAGCTGACAAAGGACCGATTGTATTTCATATGCTCCAGCAACAAATCTCATGCTTTTTCAATGCAGGCACATCTCATGCTTTCTATGCAGATGTGTTTTTTGTGTATTTTGTAAAGGGTACCTATTAGGTGCACAGCTGTAGTTTAGTAACTTTTTACCTCCTCTTAGCATTTTCTCAGCGATCATAAGGCATGATCCAAGATATTTCACATGACTGATGTGTACCTAGAAGTTTAATGGACTGAAGATGTGGTCATCAAGTCCCGACTTTTTTTCTTGTAATTTGCAAATCATCGCCGGTGAGGAGAAAATTAGCATATACAGGAAACATAGGTTGCTTTATTAAATAATGTGGCAGGTGTTGTCATTTAAGTCATTAACAAACAGGCAATTTTCCACAGATTTTTACAGTGTTCCCCTCACACATGTAGTAATTTGCACGTTATTGCAAGTTGCTCTGCTTAGAAAGTACCTACTGAGAACATAAATAAGGGAGTTTTGAGGTATCCGCTTGCACGTTCGCAGCAAGTGATTCATTTTTTCCCCGGCGGTGGAGTGGTTTGTTGTTTCTTTCATCACCTTGCGTAAAAAATCCTTTTTCATTGCCATGCACTGCTGGAGGATGAACAGGGCAGATTGACTGTATAATAGCTGTTTGTCATAGCTTCCTCTCATTTCTGTTCATTTGCACTTTATTGCGCAGTTTTTTCTACACTGCAAGCAAGCGACAAAACCAGAATAGTCTCGCTATAATCAATGGAGCTGTCTGTGCTCCAAGCATGCAACATTGATTATGATGATCTCTGTGTAGACAGCGTGTTAGCCTGAAGATGAACTGTAGGTCTGTCAGCGGAAGCAAGATCTCACATTTCCTGTTGAAACCCATTCAGTGAAGTTTAAGAGCAGAATTAAAAACAGAAGTGAGAGAGACACAATTTAGCCCAAGGCTGATGTTTTGAGATATGGGGAAAATAACACTAATACCATCATGTGACATTGCCAATTGGCTTACTTTGTTTCAGATGGCGTGGTATGTAAATTGAATTATGGCCAGAGATGGAAGCTGAGAACATATCCACAAACACTGCATTCTGTATTTATAGTCCTCCTGTTATGGGTTAAAAATAGTGGGTTTTTCAGTCTGTTCAGTTACCTTTGGCAGACTCTCTACTCCGAACACTGCAAATTTAGGAAGTCTGTAATTCTATCAGGTTCACTCAGTCACTGAGACCCAAGAGACGGTCGGTCAGTTCAAATCCACTCAGGTCTGTTACGCTGCACAGTATTAAGTACGGATGTCATGTCTCGGCTCACAGTCACAACCCTATCATGTTTAACTACTAGACGTTTTCCTCTCTGAAACATTTTGGTGGGTGTTTAGATTTTATTTTTTTAGGTTTCATAATACTATTCTAAACTTGGCATTTAGATGGATAGTTGACTTAAAATGAAAATTCTCACTTTCTTGGTTTTTGTGATGGACACAGGGAGACATTTTGAAAAATGTCTTATTTTTTGTCCATCTGGTTAAAGTCAATACATACTGATATTAAAAAAGACTCTTTATTCACTCTCAGAAAAAAAAAAAGCTGTCCCTGGAGCAGTACCTTTTCAAAACATTAACATAGGTAATAATATGTACACTATTGATAGCCTACTGATATGTACCTTTAAGGAACCAATATGGACCCTTTAGGTAGAAAAATAGGTACAGCACATTTTAAAAAGGTATTGCTAATGACAGCTTTGGTGAGAATGTTGGTATTGGTGGTTAAATGGAGAACCTTTAACATCCATGGAACCTTAATTGTACAAAATGTTCTTTATTGAGGAAAAAGGTTCTTTGGATTATTACAAAGTTATTTACAGAAAAGAAATTCTTTATAAAACTTTTCACTGAAAGGTTGTTTGTTTAGGATTCAATCTTCTTTGAATGCTTTTCCTTTTTCCTTTGTGATCTATAGAATAAAGACAACCATACAGGGATTTTTTTGTTTTTGGGGGGGATATATCACTATATATTACCAGGAAAAGTTAACAAACCGTATGAACATTTGGTACGATTAATGTTGCATGTTAACCAAGCTCTATTAGCATTTAAATACCTCATTTTTGTTCATTCAACGTTTATCAAAAACATGTTTTAGTCATTAAGATTAGATAAACGGGTCTAGTCTTTGAACCTTTTCAATTTTCCACACCTCTGGAAAATAAGCAAAGCTATCCAAAATAAAGCACAGTAGTAACATCAAGTTTGGTCTCTGCGCTTCCAAAAAGGTCCTGTATTCTTCAGGCATTTTCTACAAATCTCGTGCCTTGTAATTACAGCTTTAACTTTTCCCAGTCTTATTCTTCTCTGAGCCTTCATGGCTCATAATTGCAGCAATCACTTTTTATGAAAAGTGTGGTATGGACTGTTCTCTTTAAGCTTAATAGTGTGTGTTGTTTGGGTGGGAGTATGGGGGAACGAGGCACGATAAGATGAGAAGGACGGAGGAGAAGAAGTGAGGAGGGGGTATTGGTTGTCATCGAAGCAAAAGCCGTTCTTTTCAACACATGCTGTCACTTGCTAGCGCTAATCTGCAAAGCTGTTGCTGGTGGGTGTAAACAATGCCAAAGCGGCGTGGCACCCACATGAAATAATGACAGGGCGATATTTCTCATGAAAGGTACAAGCTGACTCCAGGTGCCGTGTGTATTTCTGTGAAGTCGGTTTCGCTTGACGACAAATTGACAAGCCTTAATATTCACTTCCAGTATTTTAATAAAATGGCCACTTAGTCATATTTGTGCGGTTTTAGTGTTTCTAAATCGCTCTGATTTGTCAGAGTGATTTTTTAGGAGACCTTTGGAAATGTTGTTGACAAACTCCGTCAGGAAGCATTATGTAATTTCTGTGCAACCATCTCTCCTTCAAACATGTTTGTGACAGCAATTTTATGACGTGTTTATGATGGAAACTCTGTTGCACAATTGAATTAAGCCTATGATTAAGTGTTGAATGATGTCATCATCACCACCGCAGTTTCAGTAAGTGGATTTTGAAGCTGCACTGATACCAAAAGTGTCATCCAACAGCAAAATTGCATTGCAAACGTAGGGAATAACCTGAAAATTATGTAATATGTAGCCAGCAGCGCTGGTTAAAGTCTACAGACAGTGAGGATTAGAGCTGAAGTCCAGAGGTTGGGAAGTATTAAAAATCTCTTCGATTTTATATAGATCTTGTTACTTAATGTGTAATCTGCTTCAGGATTTAATTGGTCTATCTTTTAGAAAGATTCAAAATTGGACCTAAGGATTGAAAGGTTACCATCCCTTCAAGCATAATCTAAGAAAAGAACTTCAGTTTAGTCACAGGAACTAATTTCACCACTGATGACATCAGCTATACAGTAATATAGAGCTTATAATGTTTTATAGTCTCTCTCTCCCCCTTGTGCTTGCATTTTGCTTAGGGATATAGTATTTCATTTTATCCTCTTAGAATATCCCAACATATTTTTTTAATTAATTTAGCTTCGGTCATTCTTGCAACATTGAATGTTTAAAATCGTACAGACATTTACTATAAAGTCACCTTCTGAAGTTAAAGGTTTTCATGAATTGAGATCCTTGCTCTATATATAGCTTTGTATTTAAAATCTTGTTTTTTTATTGTCATTCAAGTTTGATTTGATTTGATATATTTTTTATTTTGATTTCTTCTTCCCCTGTCTGAATATACCAGCGTTTTTTGACTTTATTCAATCACTTTAAAATCACCTTTTAAAGTATAAGGCACCGTTTCATAGAATGACTCATTTGCTGGCACACACTAGCTTTTACATTTCACGATAGCCGTCTCTTAATATGAAACCTTTTGCCCACCAATCTAACATTATTTTGATCTACCCAAGATTGGACTCAAATTTCAAATTTGGAAACAACTCCTGGAGACTGGTCTGATTTTCTTAAGGGGTTTCCACCCTCTTTTCAAACAACATTAGCTGTGACCTCTTTGGCAGTCGATCCAGTATTATGTAATACATGTGAATATGCCTATTGAATCTCTTTTAGCTTGGCTTTAGCTGTATTTGGCCATCAAGAGGAGCATAAACAGAGAAAAAAGCCAGAATCGGCCATCAGAGGTCTTTTACATGCCTAAAAACACTTTTTTTTAGCTTGAAACACTGACCTTGAGCGGCGCATAAAAAGAAAAGTTTCAGCAGGGAGCCACTGAATGTTGAACTTTAATCTGTAGTTAAGAAGCTCTGTTTCCAATAATATTTTTCATTAATGTGTTGCATAAACCTCAGCCAGTTTTGGCTCTCAGCTTGAGGAGTTTGTTCAAAGGAGAGGAATGAGGCAAGTTGAACATTTGGAAAACAAGTTAACGCTTCATCTACTCCGGGTCTCTGGTTTGGAGCTGGTTTCTCCTAGACTGCGAGTTGGAGCCAAGCTCAGAGCTTTAAAACAGGATGATGCTAGTGGAGACCCACTTCCAGTGCGCCTCACGGCCGAGATCACGTCGAAAAGAATAATACTTACACTTGTTCCATAAACACAAGCTCTGTTGTCTTAATGGACACGATTTCCTTCCAGCCCTCTCGCTTGCCGTAGAGAAGAGCACCAGCTGTTGTTGTGCGTACTCAGCTAATGCCGTAGAGTTTGTTTACAAAGGTCAGAAAGTGTGGTGTCTCTAAACACACCAGAGCTGATTCACACCATCAGTCAAATTCATTAAACAAGCAAATTTTGCCAGCTGAGCCCCGAACATGTTCTGCCATACATTAGGAGTTAATTCATGGGAACCGAAGCAAAATATATTAAAAAAATAACCACTTTTGTGATATCTACAATACATTCACTGTTTGTGTGTATGAGAGAGTTTTTGCTATGTAAAAGTGTGTATGAGGTGATATGGTGGCTTGCTAGGAGAGAACTTATCCATTTTTTACAGTATGTGTGTCTGTGTTTATGTATGAGAGACAGTGAGAGACAGAAATGTAATGGTAACGCTATTATTTATGCCTGGAGGAAATGCTGTGACAACAAGTAGGTAAGAGGCATTAGTGAGTAACCACGTGCTGAAAAAACTGAATGCGAGACTAAATTTCATATATTTATATCCTAATTTTGCAAGAACAGTCATGACACTATAAAATGAACAGGTCTAATCATTCTGCTATAAAAAGCCCATAAGCCTATTTCTCTAGTGTGTATGAAAGGTTTTATTGGTGCATAATCCCACATGTCCATTTTTCGGGATATAGATTTTTCGAGTAGCTGGATGAAAAGGTCAAAGCCAGGCTCTCATGGAATCTGTTCAACAGATTTTCAAAGTATTGAAGCAGAATTTATTCAAAGATCTGTTTTATCTGTGTTGTAAGGAAAAAAAGCCACAGTTACAAGAAATATAGTTGCAATTGCTACATATTTTTTTCGTTCACATTTCACCACATTTGTAATCCATTCAGCAGAATTCCACATGTATTTCAGCCAAGATTAGCAATGAAAATTGCTATTTCTGTGTGCAACAAAATATTTGTTAATATAGGATTTTTGGCTTCTAAATCTAATTGCACTGTGATTGGACTGAAAGGAGTGGTGTAGACCTGAAAAAATATGATCAGTAGGAAAAATCTGAGCATTTAACCACCTGAATCCAACTATGTTCTTTGGTTATGATAGTAGATTATTTGAGAACCTTTAATAAGACCTTTAAAATCTGAAACCATGATAGATTGATTCGTATTGCCTAAAATTACAGCTTGTGAACACACCTAACGTGAAAAAAGCCTGTACTTGGATCTTGTCAAAGCTTTCTCATGCTTTCTGAACTATAAGAACGTTAACTGCAGTAGCTAATTACAAAACAGACAGATGAAATATTGGACAATGAATGCATTGATATTGTTCTTGATTGAATGTATTTAATGCCAAGCCACTGGCAGACCTTCTTAAAAAGTGGGTGTGCAATCAGAAAATTGTAGGAAAATATTAACAGTTAAGCAAATGCACTCAGTCTTTTACTGGAACTTGTAAAAGATGTGGATTTGTGTATGCCAACTTTACCAAGTTTTTTTAAGTATATCAAATGACCGTTTTAATCACGATTGATTGGTTATTCTTATATGCAGTTTTATAAAGTCCCGCATAAGGCCTCAATCAAATTGCTCTCTGACGTGTCGTGCGGCCTGTGTTAAAAAGCCAGTAACCCGGAGTGCCTCCCAGCGAAAGTCAAAATGATGAATCGTGCAGATTCAGTCAAACAATTACTGTGCAATTTGGAGCCCAGTTGCATGCAAATTACCACTCAGCACCAAGAAGAATGCAAAGAGTAATGAGCAAGGACTCTAAATAAAATAAAGTTATGAATGCCTCAGAGGAAATGTTCACTGGAGTCTCCTCAGTACTGTTGTACTGTTTTTTCAACAGTGTCCCCCTCTGAATGCCAAGAGATTGGTCTTCGAGGGGGTCGGCTGAATACACGCTGTCCCAGATTGCTGATAAGAGAACAACGTGTGTTTTTGATTGTTAGTGACAGCAAGGCTTACTTCAGCAAGGGAGCGGGGGGCAACACGCGTGCTGTTTTGGTGATGTAATCGGGGTCACTGCAGGAGGTAGCGCTTTCCATTACCAGTTGTTTTGGAGTTTTCCGGAGAGAAGGACCACAGGGCATCCGGGCCAGCTATGACACAGACACTTAGCTCAGTATCACTTTGGTGCACGCAGCAGGAGTACACAGCATGGCCATTACCAAGCATTCATCGACAGGACATGTTTCCACATGCAAACACGACCGTATTTGTGTTGTAGTGCCTTTGATCTCTTCTGATAACAGTTATTGTCAGCGTTCACAGAGATTCATTTCAGCCTGTGTGAATCATATTATTTTGAGGTTTTCATTCACAGATCTGCAGTACTCTCATGCTTTTGTTTTGCTGTTCTGACTGATCAATAGCAAATGCTGCCAGTGAATATTGCTGCAGATCTAATAGGTTTTTCATTTATTCATTAGGCAAGTCAATAATTTTCAAGAAATTCTCACAAGTTACATTTCAATGCAACACTGGTTCTAAAGATACGGTAGCATAATGAACAAAGTAAATAGTGGAAATATGAGTCCCCAACAACAGGTTGACATGCATGCAAGGTCAAAAAACACTTTCAATGTCTTATAATATGCATACATTTTACCGTACTTGTTTATCGACTCCCAAACGATTCTCTTAAAGATTCATTTTGCCAAACCCTACCTTTGCCTGACGTTAATCTGTGGTGATTGTACTGGAACAAAATTAATATCAGTTAAATCTATAGGCCAAGTGTGAAACATACAGTCTGATTCACAAATAAATTCTTCTTATAAGGTGGTTCTTCTTAGTGAATCAAAATTTACAGTATTTTTTATTAACGGTGCAGTTTAATTAATGATTCTTGCCCTTTTTTAAAAAAAAGTAATTAAAGGGATCATCCATGCACTTTTACTGTTTGGACTGAAATGTGTGTTGGGAGTGTGTGTACACAACCACCCTGCAATGATAAAGATCCACCAGTAGGTTTCTTTTAATTTAATAAAAGTAAGTTGCCCCTTCTGAAATCAAGACATTGTCACACCGACAGAGGCCACTCCCACAATAGTTGATTGACAGCAGCGTGTCACACAGACTGAACTGGTGTCTTACC
>JAUCMT010000039.1:19968716-19990135 GCA_032357475.1 Enteromius thamalakanensis | reverse complement strand
TGGAAATAGAAATGCAAACACATATTAAAGTCTAATTATACTATGCTTTTTCAGCACGCATTTCATTTAAAATAGTTTATTTATTCACAGGAAATAGAGGAAGTCATCAAAAAATTCTCTAAACGTCTCTCTGAACATCAAGACTCAGACAGCACCTTTGTGGTCATCATGTCTCATGGGGCAATAATTAATAATAGAGATGCCATTTTAGGTGTCCATTATCATAAGTCCTTAAAACCAAATGATGTCTACTTTGTTGACAAGACCTTCTCCCATCTGAACTCAGTCAACTGTCCTGCTCTGATCGATAAACCAAAGGTTCTTCTCATTCAGGCCTGCAGAGGAGGTACGTGACTGATGAAACTCAGTTATGATCATGTTATTTCTCATTTTCATTTCTCAGCCTGTATGTACAGTAATCCATATTGTTAACCATATCTCTTTCACAGATGACAGAGGAGGTGTGGAAGTGCCCGAGTCAGACTCCTGGGTGCACAGGGAGAAAGACTTCGCCTGCTTCATGTCCAGCCTTCCTAGTGAGTCCTTAAAAACACAGACTGCTGAAATGAGACCAATTGGGAGCTCACACGTTTTCATTTTGCTCATATTTGAATGGGTGGCAATAAATGTTAAAAGAGCTGGACTTTGTTGTTTTTTTTAAAAGTTTATCCACACATTGAGGATAAAATCATTCTGACCACAGATGGGTGAAGAAACATCATTTGCATCATTAGCAAATACAAAACAAATTCATGCTGGCCAGTTTCTCTGCATCAATGAGCAAAGTTTTAAAGGTTTGCTTTGTGAAGTGCTGCATTCTATAACCTACCCATGAATTATCTCCAAAGATACTGCATCATACAGGAATCCTGTAACTGGAAGTCACTTCATCAACTACATAGTGGAGGTTTTCTGTGAATTTGCTCATGAACTAGACATTATGGAGTTATTCAGGAAGGTAATTTGGAAAAGAAAGACCATTTAAACTGATTTGGTTTAAATAATTTGTCATTCAAAGTCCCCAACCCATCTCTTTTAGGTCAGCGACCGCATGGCGACATTTTCAGGAAGAAAGAAAGACAAACTCTTGTCATGCACTGAAAGGACGTCCCTTACTAAGAAATTCTACCTGTTCCCTGGTAAGTGTAAGCCAGAGTAAAGAGATGTGTTTTTAATCTAGATTTAAACTGACAGAGTGTGCCCGCCTCCCAAACAGTGTTAGGTAGATTAAAATATGTTGAAGAATTAAAGTGGCAACGCGTAGGTCTTTAGATAAAATAACTGGCCGCTTGGCTTCCTCTGGTAAAGCAGATCTACAGATCTAAGACTGCTCTACTGTTACTAATCCACTTGATCAAGCGAAAGTCACCATTAAAACGTACGTTTCTGAGCTGTTCTGTTAAGACAACAGCGTGTGAACACAAAATTCAGGTAATCATCAACATAAAAGTCCTGCAACACTGTATCCACTAGTTCTTGAGGTACTTTATGTCTGGCATCTTCCGCTGTTCTCCCTAGAGCAGGGATTCTCAACCGGTGGGCTGCGGCCCTCTAGTGGGCCTTCGAGTGCCATCTGGTGGGCCGTGCAAGCAGTGGTAGATTACTTCAAATTATTTTTTATTTATTTTTTAATTGACAAATCTTGTTATATCTAATAATCGAATTATTCTTATGAATTTATATGATCAATGATATGATTAAAAATATGATTAAATATGATAAAATCGCAACACCTATCACGTCATAGCGTCAGATAGAACGTTTGTTCGATTAGATGCAGTAACGTTAACGAACACCTTATTGTAATATGGATCGCTTTTTGAAAAGAAAAGCAGATATGGGAGACAGACCTGTGCAAGCTAAAGCTTCTAAGTGTGTGGTGAGAAAATACGACGCTGAATACATTAAATTCGGGTTTATAAGCGCAGGTTCTGAGAATAAGCCGAAGGCGCAGTGTGTTGAATGTGGAGAAATTTTGTCAAATGAGGCGCTAAAACCATCAAAGCTGCAGAGACATTTGAACACAAAACACCCGGGCTGTGTTGGGAAGCCAAAAGAATATTTTCAAAGGAAAAAAGATGGACTTCAGGCTCAACAAAAAGTCATAACATCCTTATCAACTCAATCAAAAGTCACCCTGAAAGCTAGCTATATGGTCGCTGCTCGTGTTGCTCGTAGTAAGAAAGCCTTTACTATCGCTGAAGAACTTATTTTGCCAAGTGCTGTGGATATGTGTCGAGAGTTACTGGGTGATGCAGCTGCAACCAAAATTCAGTCAGTACCACTTTCCGATGACACCATGGCCAGACGAATTGTTGAAATGAGCGATGACATTGAATGCCAACTCGTGGAACGAATAAAGGCAAGCCCTTATTTCGCAATACAGCTGGACGAGTCGACGGACGTAAGCAACGCTGCGTTACTGTTAGTTTTTGTCCGATACTGCATGGACAGTAATCTTTGTGAAGACTTGCTATTTTGCAAAGAACTTCCAACGAGAACAGCGGCAGATAATGTCATGCACTGTCTTGATGAGTACTTCACTGAAAAAGGGCTTGATTGGAAATACTGCTGTGGTATTTGCACAGACGGCGCGGCTACTATGACGGGAAAATATCGCGGTGTTGTTAAACAAATCCAAGAGCGAGCGCCAGAAGCAAAGTGGACGCACTGTTTCTTGCACAGGGAAAATCTTGCAACAAAG
Source organism: Enteromius thamalakanensis (assembly GCA_032357475.1). Taxonomy (NCBI): domain Eukaryota; kingdom Metazoa; phylum Chordata; class Actinopteri; order Cypriniformes; family Cyprinidae; genus Enteromius; species Enteromius thamalakanensis. The sequence continues at coordinate 19,987,431 of JAUCMT010000039.1, read as the reverse complement.
CAGATGTCACCAGAACTGCATGAGGTCATGAACATTGCTGTGAAAACTGTTAACTATATTAAGAAAAATGCACTCAACTCTAGGTGTTTTGCAGCTCTTTGTGAACGACTCGATGCTGTTCATTTGCAGCTCTTGTACCACAGTGAAATACGGTGGCTGTCAAGAGGATGTGTGCTTAATCGTCTTTTTGAATTGAGAAAAGAAGTGCACACGTTTTTGGAAGAGCAACGCTCACCTCTTGCAGAGCATTACACTGACTATCAATTTTGTGCAAAACTTGCCTACTTATCTGATATATTTGATCAGTTAAATCAGCTGAATGTATCAATCCAGGGCAGACACAGCACAGTGTTTTTGGTTTCAAACAAAATTGAGGGATTCAAGAAAAAACTCATTCTTTGGAATAGAAGAGTGAAAGAGGGACAATTTGACATGTTTCCACATCTGAATGAAAATTTGGAAGCCTCTTCTCATGCGAACATATCAAGTGTCATAACCCAGCACCTGTCTCAGTTGTCTCAAAAGTTTGCTGACTACTTCCCAGAGGACCCTCGACATGGAAATCTTTGGATTTTGGACCCATTCTCTGTGGATCCTGCTTCAGAAAACATAGCTCTGTCCACTGTGTTGGAAAATGAACTAATGGAACTATCAGCTGATAGTAGCCTAAAACTTCAGCACACACACTTTGACCTTGCTTCATTTTGGTTATTGGCTGCAGGTGAATATCCCTCTCTGTCAAAGCGGGCAATCAAATTTCTATTGCCTTTCACCACCACATACTTGTGTGAGTCAGGGTTCTCCACTGTGACTATAACAAAATCAAAATCAAGGAGCAAACTGAAAGCTACTTTGTATGCTACTCTTCGGGTCAGTCTTTCACCCATTTCACCAAGACTTGATCTTCTTGTCTCCAAGAAGCAAGCCCAAGTGTCACACTGAGGATATGCAGAATATGAATATTGTAGCAAAGTGTGTCTCAGTAAGGGTGTTTCTCATGTGAGCTACTCCAAAACATTTTCATGTAAATATATTTATGTGTTGGGATTTAACAATATTCTTAGAGTGGGTGTTTGATGAAAACTGTGTTTTTGACATGTGACAAACTTCCTCACTTTTGGATGTGTGGGAAGCGGTATAGGTAATGTTATAGGTAATCTGTCCAGTTTTTCTCCAGATGAGTTAAATATGTAATAAAGTTTAATGCATAAGATTATTTTAAACAGTCATGTTCATATTGCTAATTGTATTTGATAAATATTTGATACTGTTATAGGTATGTTGGCTAGGATGTGGCGATGTATTATTTTAATAAAAGAGAGTTCCCTTTATGTGGCTGGCCCAATTGTTGGTCTGACCTGCCCTGTTATTGTTACAGGAATAAATGGTTACAGAGTAAACTTGCCAAGTCTTTTTTTATACAAGGTTTATATAATGTTTTAATCTATATAGCTGACTTGATCTTGTCTGTTACAGTGGTATAACTCATTAACATCAGTGTATTTATTGAGTTTTCTGTTATTCTGTGTTCATAGTATCATATTTGGAAAGGTGGTCCTCGAAATGTTTTCAAACAGTCAATGGTGGGCCCTGAGTCACAAAAGGTTGAGAACCCCTGGTTTAGCCAACGCTCCGTGGGCGTGAGGTCTGATCCTGAGACTACATAGCACCTAGACCTCACTTATCATAAAAAAGCCAGGAAATTTTCGAATTTGAAAATATGGGACCTTTAATTGTTTAAGAGAGTTTTGAGAGACTTATTTATGCTATTTCCTCTGATTTATGGGAGCTGGCAGTCACTGCTGAGCTCTTTTGCTGCCATTGCTATTCCCATAGTAACAGAAACTCTTCAGGATGTTATAGACTCACAAAACAAAAGGGCTGTCAAAGTTGTGAAGTTAACACATTCAATAAATATGAAAAATAGTCCAAATTTGCAGTTAAACTTAATAACAAATAAATGTGTTGTATATAATTAAATATTTAGCTTTAGTACGAATCTTGACCTGTTTTTTTCCCCTTAAAATAGTTTAATTCAATTGTTTTTACAGTAAACATGTGGGGGGGGGGTCTTTATATTTGGGGGTCCCTGGCTAAAAAGTTTGAAAACGCAGAGAGTGGGCTGCTGTGTGTCAGGAAAGATATCTGCTGGCGATTCCTCAGGTGATGTGGGCTGTCTGTGGTTAAACATCAGATAACTTTCACATCCACGTACTGTTGAGTCTTTGTCTGTAGAGTCACACTACACAAGCACATGCACACAATCACTGTCTCATCTGAGAGATGAAGAGCGCTGTGAGATTGTCTGTCTGTGAAGGGACGTCTGCAGTCTTGTCAGTGTCATTAAGCCTGCGGCTGCTGCGAAGCACCTCAGGAAAAGCCTTATTAAGCTGCTCCCTGCGGATACAGCCCTACAGGAGCTGTCTGTCTACCCAGCAGCCCCAGTGTGACCGCGGCTCACAGGCGTCTAGCACACAGGTGGAGGATTGAGACCAGCCCCCAGAGGATGCAAACGGCTGTGACTGTTTAGAGACACACATATATCACTCCTTTAGTAGACATGTTATCTGTGAGTGTGCTGAGTTGACTGCCTGCTGTGACTGACACTGAGTGACAATGGCACCTGGTACACAACAAAAAGATCTGCTCCCTACCCCTAAACACACACACACAAAGAATCTCTCTAATGGCTGTCTGACTCTCATGCCCCTTTTCTAACAATATTCTGCTACTTTTGGTGATGGTGCATCAGTATATTTTTAATGTGCGTTTGGATAAAATGAGTAAATGTACATTTGTTGTGCATATGTTTCAGAGGACTTTTGAGCAACAAAAAGACTCAACTGAAACTTTATAGTCACTTATATATCTAATAAATATAAATCATGTTAAAACAGAGTATACTACGGCATACTTTTGAAAGAGTGTTTATTACAGAAATAATGCACTTTAAACTAATAGGCTTGAGTGGGAACTAAATATACTGTCTTTCGGACACTTGCATGTTATTTGAAATACAATTAATATTTATTTTAGTTTGATTTTATGTTAAATGCAATTGCAATGTTTACTAAACATGTACTAAATTGCTAATTAAAGGCAATAGATTTGCAATTACAAATATATATAAATACATTTTAAATACGGTTTCATGTTAGATATTACATGTAATGTATTTTATACTCCACCATACTCTTAATGCTCGTAAGCACATTGAAAAGTACACTTATTCCAGCAGCAGAATTAAGAAATTATATATAAATATGTACTGTAGTCCTGCTTAAATGGGTGAAAAATTACTTTTGAGTTCAACTCATTTTTAATTGATATAAATTCAAACTACATTTTCACTTAAAATGCATGCAATTAACTGTACACTTATTATGGACTTAATTATAATAAGAATATCAAGTATGTTGTTTGCCTTTAAAAAATAAATATAGAATATAGAATGGATTGTTCCAGTGCACTATGACTTGTCTTATCTATAAACAATCCATGTGATTCTGCTTTAAACTTTGTCCCAGACTTACGATTTCATCTCAGACAGTAGCATGATGCTACCTTTTAGACTAACCTAATGAGGATCATTCCTTTAATGCCTAAACTTGCTGTCTAGGTAAACCTCACTAGGTACTGCAAGTGTATATCATGACATTCTTATATTCTTAATATTTATACAATGTTGGTTGATTTTTTTTTTTACAGATTCATCTAAAGAATCGTCTAAAGAGAAGAAGGAGAAAGACTCTGGTAAAGAGAAGGAGCCGAAGCCGTCGTCTAAAAAAGAGTCGTCAAAGGAACCCTCAAAAGAATCCAAAAGAGAGTCAAAAGACAAGGAGTCAACCCGAGAGAAAGAGTCATCAAAGGAGTCTGGGAAAGAGAAGACAAAGGTGTCCAGGAAGTCCTCGGTGAAGGTCAAAGAGAAGAAGTCAGAGGCAGGAGACAGTTGAATACACTGGCAGCTGCTGCACTGATAAAACTCGCTTTTTATTAGTCGGTGTGTGTCTGTGGAGAAGTTAATACCTCATTCTGCTGTTTTTGCTGTAATTCTAGAGTTGATAGCACAGTGGCAGAAAAAGCAAAAATCCAAAAGCGCATGTTTTCGCTCTCTTGGAGGGCAAGCGGACATGTAGGAGGAGTTTATATTTAAACGCAGCTGTCTGTAGTCTGTGTGTCCTTCATCTCCTATTGCTCAGAAAGCCACCTGCGCAGCCCAGCGTGATGTCTGATCACGGCCCAGAATAACCACACCACCTTATCTCTGTGACACAAATCAGAGAGCTTTTCAAACTAAAGCCCAATTTCTGAATGTCACAAACAGGATGCAAATCCTAAAATAGGATGAAATTCGTATGGAAGCTTTTTTTTTTTTTCTCAAGACCCAGAGTCATCTCATCGAATCAACTCTTGAATTAAAAACTCTTAAATTCTGAATTATGCACAGCACTATTGTGTGTTGTCTTCATGAAGCTGTGAGACATGCAGCTGCTTATAAACACACAAACACACATTTTATATACATATTATCACAAATCTGAGGCCATAGCAGCGGATAATCAAGTACAGACTATTTTTATAGTTAAATGTGGTCTTAGAAAAAGCAGTATTTGTAGATCATTTTGTCTTGTTTATGTTCCATATATGTAGAAAATGGTTTGCATATGTCAATAATCTACATTGTAAAAGTCATGATCCAAAAATATCACATCGTGTCACAATTTATACTAAGATTTTTATTCGTAGTTCCTTGTTCGACTTATTTAATCAATATTACATTCGTACTAATAGTTTGTAACGTGATCTATGTATTTTGAGGAAACGTTTCCCTTTAAACCTGAAACATTAGAGAGATCCCTCTCTCTCTTTCACTGTCAAATGAGGCAATAAAAATGCCACTCAATGATATAACTTACAAATATTAAAATGTGCAAATGTTGCAGCGAGATGAACTCTTGTGGGTGTGGGTTTATGCAGACCAAGATTAGATGTTTAATGGAGTTTTGTGTGGTTTTACATGCATTGTTTCTGTATTATGTTGCCTCATTTTGGCAACTTGATAGGGCCATTTGTCTGGATAATAATGTCTCCCCTCCGTACAAAATCATCAACTCCTTACAGTGCTGATCTGTGCGGCTATTAGTGGGAAGAAATGAGTCATATATCCCACATCTATACATAGTCAATGTAAATTACACTACAGACTAGAGCAGTGATTTCCAGCTGAGGGTACTTTAAACGATTTCAGTTTTGCTGTTTTTAACATGTCAAACCAAAATGATAACTTTAACAGAGATTTGTTTTAGTCATTGTCTTCATAGAAATGACGAATGATAATCGGCTTCACATTGATGGCGATGTGACTACATTACTTTTCAGTGAGATTGGCGACATTCTGGCGACACAAGCAGCAGTGATGCAGCAGATATAGACATGATGATTAACCAATACGAGTGCAGAAGGTGATCTGCTGGCCGATACAGTGGCTGTATCCAAACATGCCTACTTTCCGACTGTACAGTGGAACATGAAAAGTATACTGAGATGCAGTAATAGAATATGTCCAGTAATATGTTCAAAATTTGTCAAATGAAAAGTACCTAGATGACGGACTACTTCCGGCAAGATTCTGAAGCATATATGCAATGGATACATTAGTATCCTATACTGTAAGTCCCTTGCAAATGGCAGTAAAGCAACGCAACTGATACTGTAGGTCCCATGACATTGACAACAATACTACTTTCATATGCAACACATAACATACAGAATTTTTAATGTTCGTGTAGTAGACAATTGTGAGAGAGTATATAATTTTGGATGTTTTTTCCACAGCTTTACCCAACTTGCAAAAGTCACAGAGCAAACTGGGTAAGATGGTTGAAAAATGGCCATTGATGGGGAACATCTACACTGTAAGGACTGTATGCTCAGGCTGATGGCAAAGTATTCATTGTGCACTGTGCGCATGACTAGTAACTAATGCCATTTAACCCATGTAAAATCCATTTTAATACATGTGATTTGAACATGAATAAGAGAAAGCGTGAATTTAAATGGAAAGTTGTATAGTTGGTTGGTTTTTCAGATGATCAGCTAATTATACACAATTAGATCTTCAGACCAACACAAATGTTAAATGCATGCCATTTCATATTTAATTTGTCTCTATTCATACCAGTATGAAAGCCTGCAATTCAGAATTGTGAGATGTTCCATCATAAACAGCAGACGACTGAATGAAAATGCTGGCTTAGTTTCTGACAGTAGCAGTCGCTTAGAAAAGAAAACACTTGACTTAAAGACCAAATCTTATTGGTTGACCAGTGAAGTGGAAAGATCGGAACACATTGGAATTATTTATCGTACCGAACATTTGTCTTGGTGTGAACATGCCCATACATCCAAATGATGTTTTCATTTGACTCTGGCGGCTTTGTCATTTCAATAGATATAGGCCTACACAGTCGAAAGATAATTGCACCAGAAACTTAATGTTTGGGGAAATCTGACAACCCCAGAGAAGTCATTTCACTAGACAACTGAGTAATGACATTGAGTTGTTCACAAAAACTAAGATCAGCAAGTGTACGGCCGAGACACAGCCAGACATAACAGGTGGATTGCCTTATTACAACACACCGCAGAGCAGATGTCTCACCATTCACAATATATCTTTACAAACTTAAAAATAGTGCCATCAGCTTCTTACTAGCGTCATCTTCGTCTTATCAAGTGACTGAGGATGGTTTATCACTCACTGTTGATAATCAAACCAATTAAAAGTGATTATTCTAATTGGAGCTAAATAAGAAGATTTGTCAAACCCGCTGTAATTGCTTGGGCTTGGCAAAAGGGATTGTCACCAAGGTGAGTTGAATTTCCAAGACACTAGACACCAGGCTGCAAGATCTCCAGTAAAAGTGCTCTTTGGCGCTATCTAGTGACTAATATTAAAGGAATAAATGGATTCTCTGAGAGTTTTGTCTTGGTGGTCAGAAGCACGTCTACATTTACAAGTCAATTAGTCTCAGGATATATCATTTTCTCAAATATAAGGAGACTTGGTCTGCCCCAGCTAGTTATTAATTAGACCTTTGAAGTGCAGATGGAACAATCCTTTGTGCACGCAGATCCTTTGGATTTCGGAAGACACTTAGCACCTACTTGGGGTAATGGTCAATGAATGAAGTCATTGTTATTCTAAGATTGAGAATTACACGCAAAAGGCATGTTCCTATCCCGTGCCTTTATAATAGGCTGAAATTCTTGTTTGGTGAGAAAGTCACACGAGTGTGCCCATGCTGAATGCTGATATGTTGAGGTACAGATAGGGGCGGATCTCACTACACCTCAGCATACGGCAGATCTGCGGGATTATAAACCCACACATGCGTTTAAATAGAGAGGGGCAGATATCTGCGCGCACTGGAGGACGGCCCAATACCGCGGGAATGTTTAACTGCAGCGCTGGAGCTGGAGGAGTATCCGCGTCGCCAGAAATGACCAGCAGTGCGCATCTGTGCGTCTGTCAGAGAAGAACCGGAGACCAAACCAGAGCGCTCTGACCAAAGACTGGATATCTCGGTTTGGATCATGGCAGTGTCATCTCTCCACGCGCTCCTCTCCAGAAGACCTCTGGATCTTATCTCTGTTTTAAACTCTTTGTGGAGTTTGTGACCTGCAAACCTGGATCTTCTCCGCCGTTGACGTGTTTTTTGGACCGTTTTTGTCACGATGTTGAGCTGACTGGGCATCGCGCGCGTTTGCCGAAGATTGACTCCCTCATGACACCAATGTCCCTCTCTCTCTGGATCTTAACGAAGACCATTTCTGCAGGCTTTGGATACTCTATTTATTCATTTTTTCTCTTCCCCCCCATGCGTCTGGAGTGAATTTAGGATGCTGTGTCTGTCTCCTCCAGTAACCTACAACCTGTTATTCTGGTTTTTAATTCTCCAAACGCCACATTTAACTGCACCTTTAATCATCGGTAAGAATCATAAATAAACATCCATACGAATTCATAATCATATGAAAATATCTGCATAAAACATCAAATATTAGACATAAATTTAATATGTATATTCGAAATCTATGTGTTATTTGGTGGTGTAAATTGGTTTTTATATTGATATTATTTCAAACCTGCGCAATTTAAAAATTGTAATCTTTAATTGTTATTTTAAATGACTTTGAATTTGAGAGTGTGCTTTAATAGTAGCCCTGAGATTTGAAGGTTGGTGTAAATATTTCAGCTGCGTAGTTATGTGTATAACAGTGTCATTACACGTGCAATTGCACATAAGCAGCACATTATTAAGATTATAGCGAAAATAAAACAATTGCCAGTAAGTATGTAGCTCGTTAGTTTTACTAGTATCACTCGGTAATCACTTAAATACAGAGTAACACTGTAAAATGAAGCGTGGCCTACATTCCGTTATGTTTTGTAAACTCTACCTAAACTAAACACGAGCACTTTGGAGACCCCCTTATTCGCTCACCACCAAGTGATTTAGTTATTTGCAGGCTTTAATTGATGTTTTTATGGTTAAATGAATGAATAGAGGAAATATCTCCTGTTTTTCCCCGTTCTTCATTCAGGTACGGAGGCTAGCTGTGAGAACGAGGGAGAAGTGTTACACATCCCCAACATCACAGACAACCCCTGCATCTCCTGCGTCTGTCTGGTGAGAAAACCCTGTGCGGGAACTCAGAATGAAATGCGGTTAAATATTGGTAGTGCAGTAAGTTTGCAGTCATTTCTGTTGTGAGGCAAACAAGATTTTTGAGTCGTTCAGAATAGACTTAATATAAAAGAGATGCAGAGTACAAGTGATAGCATATTTAAAAACACAAAGGCCTGTTTCACGAATGGGGCTTCGCTTAAGTCAGGACTAGGCATTAGTTAAATTAAGATATTTAAGCAACTTTTACAAAAATGCCTTATAAGAAAATATTACAAGTGTGCATCTTAACACAGAACAATGACACTGACATGTTTTAAGATATGTCTGAGCAAGATATCTTCATCTGAGACAGTTCAACAATGCAGTTTAGTCTGGAACTAGCTTAAACCTTGTCTGTGAAATTTGGCAGCTCCTATAAAGAGTCATTAAAGATCAATGATCTTCTTCTATCTCCATATTTTGAGCTGAGTGCAGCGCCTCTGTGCTTTTCCCAGGACAGGTTTTGAAAGGTCTCCTTCTCTCTGATTTGTGCCCTGCTCTGTCCCCTGTACCTCCCGTAGGTGCCAAACACTGTGCAAAAGTACCCCTCAGTCTTCCCAGAGACCCGGCAGGCCACGCCTCTCACCTTCGCCGTACTTCACCAGCACATCCCTGTGGTGCAGGTAGTGACCTCTCTCTCCCGCCCGACCTTTCACCAAGATTTAAGCCACACAACTGAGTCGGCGTATGCATCAGTTTTCTCCTGAAAGCCTTGTCTGCATGAATTGAGAATCTCAGCCTGCTCTCATTTTAAGTCACACAGCCATTATGATTCATTACGTGTTTGCTTATTTCATTGTCATTGTCTCCATTTCCTCGACTTAATCTTAGAATTGCTTTCATTAGCTGATTCATTACAGATGTACTCCATAACGGTAAACTAAATCTCTTCTCTATCCTTCCTCAGTTGCTTCTGGACGCTGGAGCTAATGTGGAGGGCTCTCTGCAGGACGGGATGGAGAACTACACTGAGACTCCTTTGCAGTTAGCTGCCGCTGCAGGTAAGAAAGCTCACGCTGCAGACAGGACAACTGTGCCACTTCCTACTCGAATTACTGAATTATACGCCAGCGAGACCACAAGAGAGGAATCAGCAGTTTGTGTGCTGTAGGGAACTTTGAGCTGGTCAGTCTGCTTTTGGAGAGAGGAGCAGACCCCATGGTTGGGACCATGTACCGCAACGGCATCTCTACAGCACCGCATGGGGACATGAACTCCTACAGCCTGGCCGCAGCGCATGGACACAGGTAACACACACACACAAGCATTAGGCAAGTATACACACACACTCGTAATTTATTAATATAACTGCAAAATCCTATCATCCTCGTGCTGCAGGAACGTGTTCTGCAAGCTTCTGTCGCAGTCGGAAAAGGGGAAGGCAGATGTTCTGTCTCTACAGGAGATCTTGGCTGAAGGATCAGAGATGGAAGAGAGGAATTCCCTGAAGATGGAAGCAACCCGCACAGGGAAAGCCAAACTCAAAGCTCTGAGAGAGGCGATGTATCACAGCTCTGAACACGGCTATGTCGACATCACTTTGGACATCAGAAGTCTAGGTCAGTACTGATACTGTATCTTCAATCATAAAATAATCGCGTCACAATAGATTTGCATAACATTAAGTTAATTAGTTTAAGTATAGCTAATAATGAATGGGATATGAATTGGATATGGCATACAATAAAACAGAAAATGCTATATATAGTACATCTGCACTTGACCCTTTAAAACTAGAACTCTCCAGCCTATTTATATTCCATCTATTTCTTTTATATGTATAATATGTAATGTAATATTAAAATCATTTTTTATATATTGGGAACAAAAATTTATGCAGGTATATATACAGTTTCCTATATGTAAAAAAATTATTTATTATATACATAATGTATATTTAACATTTAAACATAACATATTATTCTTTAAAGAAATGTATACTTTTATTAAGCAAGGGTGTTTAAAGTTGACTGAAGACATTTATTATTTATTTATTTATGTAAAATTTTAGATATTAAACATTATATTATTAAAAAAAATAAATTTATATTTTCTAAATTAAAACTTTTTTCAGCATCTATTATACTAAGAAATGTTCCTTGTGCAGTAAATCAGCATTATAGAATGATTTTTGAAGGATCAAGTGACACTGACAACTGGAGTAATGCCTGCTAAAAATTCAGATTTGCAATCACAGAAATAAATTACACTTAAAAATATATTAAAATGCAAAACATCATTTTATTAGAATTATATATTGCTGATTTGTTGTAAATTTCATTGGATACATGAAGCCTTGGAGATTCTTTCCAAAACATGTTTAAAAATCTTGCCAACTCAAAACTTTAGAATGGTAGTTTACACCATTGTGAAAATCTCAAAGGCGGCTTTGATCACATAATATTCTGACTTTAAGTGTTTGTTGTGTATATCAGGGGTGCCCTGGACGCTGCACACCTGGCTGGAGTCCCTCCGAACCTGTTTCCTGCAGCACCGGCGGCCGCTGATCCAGGGTCTGCTAAAAGAGTTCAGCTCTATTGAAGAGGAGGAGTACACAGAGGAGCTCATAACACACGGCCTCCCACTCATGTTCCAGATCCTGCGTGCCAGCAAGGTGAACAAAAACACACGCACAGTGCATATTTCCACAATTGACATCATGTGCTTCCTCTGGAATCAAACCTCTGTTCATGCCAGAGATATACGATCATACCCATCAAGTAACTTCCTAGGGTTACTTCTCTTAGAATCTAGAACCCTTGGGAACACACTGCTTCAGTAAAACAGGAAGTGAAGGATGAAACTTGCATAATTTGAATTGGGCATTCTGTTGACGTCCTCCCACAGCATTATGCAATAATGAGCTTGGCTTTGAAACCTAGGATGCTAGAAAGAATCCTTAAACACTGACCATTACATCTGCTTCACACATCCATACCTACTCCCTCTTCTTTCAGATCAGACTGTACAGGAAGTAAAGATAAATGTGGATTTCCTTCTGTTGGGGCTACAGTAGGTGTATGTGTGTGCGTGTTTGTCAAAGCTGATCTATGGTGGAGTCAAGGAACCTTACTCTGCAGGGATGACTGACAGTTTCCGCTCCCTGCTCAACCTTCACAAGTAATGTGTGTCTGCTTGTTAGTACAAAGAGAGAGAGACTAAGAGAAAGAATTGCAGAGAGAGCAGGAGAGGGATGAAATAGCGGCACTATGCTGACAGCAGGTGATTTGTAGAGGCAGAGGCAGGCCGGGGCGAGAGAAATGTCAAGTTGATGAGGAACTTCTAACCATCTTTCAGAGAAGCTGATCGTTCGAACTGCAGAAGGAGCAAACTGACAGAGTTTTACTCGCATCTCATTCGTAACAAAGTACTGATCCCAAAAAACACCATGCATTGATATTTCTCAAGAATAGACTGTGCGCTTCTGCCATGCAAGCTCACACATACACATAACCTTCACACAAAAACCCTAAGGCAAGTCCAAATGGGTTGTTTTGTATTGGAGCTGGATGAAATGGGTCTTACCTGTTACTCTTTCTCATGGTTTGCAGAATGAAGTGATTAGTCAGCAGCTGGCTATGATATTTACTCAGTGCTACGGACCGTATCCGATCCCCAAACTTACAGAGATCAAGAGGAAACAGACGTCAAGACTGGGTACGTAACACCAGAGATCAGGTTGCGCCGCGCTGTTGGTAAAAAACACAAATAACTGCAAGCTTGCAACAGAAAGTGGCATTTTGAATGGAACTGAGCGCTCTTTTTGCTAATGAAATGTCAAGTGAAAAATGTCATTTGTGGGTGGTTCTGCTATTAAAAAATATTTTAAATGCAGGATGAAGAGGTAGTTCAGTCCAAAATGAGAATTCTGTCATTATTCACAGTGTAATAATTAATTTTAACTAATATAAAATGAGGTGAACCCATTAACAATTAAACTTTTGTGAATTGGGTCTGTTTCTCAATGTGATCAGTATGGTTTGTTTTGACTTTCTGCGGGTTTGAAACAATGTGAAAGTAAAGTAGATATGACAGATTTTTCATTTTAGGATGAACCTTCGGAGTTCTGTTGGCAGTGACTGCTGATTTCCACAGTTGCAACTAATGAAAGGCATCTGTGATATGTTTATGTCAGATCCTCATTTTCTAAACAACAAGGAGATGTCAGATGTGACCTTCCTGGTGGAAGGAAAGCCATTCTACGCTCACAAAGTTTTGCTCTTTACCGCCTCCAACAGGTCAGTTAGTGAACTGCATCCTCAATCACTGTATAATGCGGTGCCAGTATGTCTTGTGCGCTTTTGTTCTTTTGATTAAGATACCATATTAATAACACATATATGAGGCCAGCTTATTTTCCTTTATCGTTACTCTTTAAGGAGTATTATTATTGTTTTAACTTCTCCTTCTTGTACCCAAGGTTTAAATTACTTCTGGCAAACAGACCAGCTGCTGAGAACACCTGTATTGAAATCAGCCATGTCAAATACAATGTATTTCAGGTACAGTCCGACTGCTTCTCTAATGTTCTTAGAAGATGCGCTTGTGTCTTCTATTTTTATGCAGCTTTTATTGAGAGAGAAAGTAGAGCTCATCTGATTGCCTGACTGATGCATGAAACATTATATTTTGCTTTCCTTATAGCTGGTGATGCAGTATCTGTACTGTGGTGGAACGGATGCACTTCACATCAGAAACACTGAGGTTATGGATGTAAGTATTAATAACTTATGCAATTTCATTCCTTGTGTTATGCAATCTAGTATATTTATTTTTAAAGGGATTTTATAATGTAAAGCAGTCCAACTGATTCTTATTGCAGCAGCATTATAAGACCAGCATTCAATTAGCATTTGAAGTTATTATTATTTATTATTATTAAGTATTAAGGTAATTAGCCTATGTATTTTTTTTATAATGTTTTACACATTTAGTAGTCTCTGTACACAGCTGTTCAAAACATTTGTTTAAAGATTTGTTTTATTCAAAACCTTTTATGCTTACTAAATTTGCATTTATTGGAAAAGAAATACAGAATAAACTGTTATATGAAACATTATAACAATTTCAAATAACTATTTTCTATTTTAATATATTCGAAAATGCAGTTTATTCTTGTGTTGGTAAAGCTGAATTTCCAGCAGGCATTATTCATTCAATGCTTCAAAAATCTAAAAAAAAAATTATTTAAAATGCCAATTTGATGTTTAAAGAAAAAGAATTCTTCTTATTATTAATGTCCTTTTTTTTTTTTTTGGAAATTATAAAATTATTCAGGATTGTAAAATTGAAAAGAACAGCATTTTTTTTAATGAATACTGTAGCATGACTTGACTTACATTACTGTCACTTTTAATCAATTTAATGCATTCTTACTAAATAAAAGTATTAATTTCTTTCAGCCAAAAGAAATATATAAAAATAAATAAATAAATACAAAAATAGAGCACTAAAATAAAACTAACTACACTAATAATAGAGTCCTGTATATATATATATATAATTTTTTTTTTACAAATTGACATTTATTATTCATTACATATGAATCTTATACAATACTGGGCTAAGTTGAGTTTTATTTCTTTTGGCCTCAACGTCTCTCTGCTCCGCTCTCTTCCAGCTCCTCTCTGCGTCTAAGTTTTTCCAGCTGGAGGCTTTACAGAGACACTGTGAGATCATCTGCGCCAAAAGCATCAACACCGAAACTTGTGTGGAGATCTACAACCATGCTAAAGTAACATACAATCGAACATGTTCTCAGATAAAATTTTCCATGCATACGAAACATTCTTTACATTCTCTGTATGTTCTGTCCTCTCCTTCTCTCTTAGTTCCTAGAGGCACCTGAGCTGTCGGCCTACATCGAGGGCTACTTTCTAAAGAACATGGCCGTTCTCATAGAGCTTGAGCCATTTAAACAATTGCTCTATAACACCCCAGTGGAGAACTGCTGCCCCGACGTGTTGCATGACCTGGAGAAGACGCTGGCCACACGCATTCGCTCCATTCATCTATCCTCCTCGAAAGGATCCATCGTCTAAAACTGCCTTCAGACTTCATCAAAGCATGCTGGGATCCTAACACGTGCACTAGCTCCAGGACTCTAGCGGTGCGGTGTAAATGTGTTCATTCAGTGGCAGTAGCAATGCACTCGTAGTTCTCCATCTAGAACTGTGGTGATCTCTTCTCAGCAGACTCGATCTGTGCTTTAGGTAACAGCCATAAAGGAAACAATGCCATTTTCAATTTCATGTCCAAATTGAATAACACCTGTGACAGATAATGGTTTTCTTAGATGCAGTACCTATACTAACCTAGGAATATTGCAATTCCAGTAACTCATTTTGAAGCAGTATAAGCAGCGAATGTGATGTGACCCAAAAAACAAAAAACAAAAATCGATCTATAGCAAGCAGGCCACGCTTTTTTGGAACATCATGGCTTAGGGGTGCAAGGACTTCCATCTCTGGAATAAAAAACAACTCAATCATTGTCAGCACTGATTATAAATGTTACTGAATATGCTTCCTAGATTTGTATTTTCGAGCATTGAGATGATGCTTCTTCACAGTTGTACAGATATTGCTCTTGTTATCAGTAACCATATGTTTAAAATGTGGGCAGAGAACGTGGCTGCCAGTGTAAATACTGATGGAAATCTCTCGTAAGGAGCAGTTTGATCTCCAGCTGTAAGTAGATGTATATAAGATGTCATCATTGTAAGACTTCCACCGAGAACTCACAATAATGTATTATAGAAGTGTTCTTGAAGTCTTGTTAATTGTTGTAAATGTAGATGAGCATGTAAGTATTTTCATGCTTGGGTTTTGTTGCTGTCGTCATGTCTTGCATTGACTTTACACTCTTCTGTGTGTGTGCGGGGATCTGTTTTGTCTGGGAAAATGAACTATTATCAGCATGGAGTTGCATTGTAGCTGTGAATCCCCTGACTGACACGACTGATACAGAATGTGCCTGCAATATGTTCTGATGTGCTGTGTCTCTAATGACATTTGTGTCACTCGATGACTGAATCAGTGTTCTTTATAAAGATTACTACAAAATACTCACGCTTCTCATCTGGGATTGTTTTAATAAGTTGGAGGTTCATCATTTTTGGTTTTCCCAACTTTATTGCACAAAATAGGCTAAATAGAAAAATGGACAGGGGGCATGTGTGGCTGCTGGACTCCGCCCCTTACCTCGTCCCTTCTCCCTCGAACACTGCCTGACCTACACAAGCCCTGCACCACGACGAGGACACCAGTTCCCAGGTTTAGAATTTTTTTCCCCTGGACACTTTATTTTATTTTTTTGTTCAATAAAAGCCTCTCGGAGGCCTGACGCCACTCTGTCGTCTGTTGTAAGCTCCTCCCGTAACTATATATATTATTTGTAGGGCTGGGCGATATATATCGTACAATATATTATGCGCATCTCATCAGTAAAGCCGGTTCTTTGATTAGCGCTAAATCTCCGTCAGCTGTTTTCAAATGCAGCGCCAGTTTATGAACAGAGCCGTAGTTCACCGAGTAGCTGCGCCATTGAATCCCCCGTGGAACTAACACGTAGCTTGTCCGTGATCTACGGCTCTGTTCATAAACTGGCGCTGCATTTAAAAACAGCTGACGGAGATTTAGTGCTAATCAAAGAAGCGGCTTTACTGATGAGATGCGCATAATATATCGTACGATATATATCGCCCAGCCCTAATAGAGACTATGTGTCTGTTCCCTGTACTAGAAAATACAGAAAACGTCCAAATCAAATTTAGAGTAACAATTTAATTGATGTTCAATTTATAATACAGAGAAACAATTGATTAAGCTTGGCTTTCTACTAAATCACTTTTTGTAAATGATTTGATGAGTGATCATAACCTAGATTTGCTCTGTTTGACAGGAACAGGCTAAAACCAGATGAATACATTACTTTAAATAAGTCTACACCCCAAGATTACAGCTATAAAAATGAGCCACGTCCGAAAGGCAAAGAGGTGGTTTTGCTACAATTTATAGCAATATTCTCAGAAGGCAGGCTTTAAGTATAACTCGTTTGAAGTTATGGTGCTGCACGTAACATTATCTAGAGAAAAATGTGATAGTTATAAATCCCCTGTGATGTTTGTACTGGCTACTGTATACAAGCCATCAGGGCACCAAACAGACTTAATTAAAGAGTTTGCTGAGTTTCTAACTGAGTTAGTACTAGCTTACTGACTAAAGTCTTAATTGTTGGTGATTTTATTATCCATGTTTATAATAAAAAGATGCATTAGGATCAGCACTCTTGGGCATTCTGAACTTAATTGGGGTTAGACAGCACGCAACAGGACCTTCTTCTAGATTTAGTTCTGTCACATGAAATTTATGTTAATGGTGATATCTAGTCTTGTGTACAAGTCTGCACCTTGTTACAAGTATGGTAGAACCATCACCTCTACCACAAAAGACTGTTTTAGAAGTAATCTTCCTGATTTAGCTCAATTCCTTAGCACGTCCAAAAGCATAGAAAAACTTGAAGATTAAGAAAGGTAAAAGAAAACAGTTTGACTCCTGGTATAATGAGCACACTCACACCCTAAACAGAGCAGCCCAGAAAATGGAGTTTAGCTGGAGGAAAACAAAGCTAGAAGTGTTTTGTTTAGCTTGGCGAGAAAATATGCAAACTTACAAAAAAAGCATTAAAAAGGGCTAGATCTGATTACTTTTCGCCTCTATTAGAAGAAAACAAACATAACCATCAGTATCTTGTTGGGTCTTGTGGCTGATCACCTGCTTTCTGCTGTCTTTGTTGTTTTGTTTTCTCTTTGACAGTTCTCCACGTGCTCATTATTCACCTTGTCCTGCTGTCTCCACCCTCCCTTGATTTCTGATTACCTCCTCTCCTGCCTTTTCACCTGTTTCTAGTTAATCTAGTTATTTTCTCCATTTATTATTTTCCCCATTTTGTCAGTATGTGTCAGACTGTTAAAGTTGGTACCTTCTGTTGTGTCTGTGAGTTTGCGGTATTTGAAGTTTGCTTCGTCTCGCCAGGCTCTTAGACAGAGACTGTGCGTGATTTTTCATGACGGCGTGCTGCTGCAAAAAGCTGACAAATTTTTTTTAGACTTATTAATCACCTCACCTACCACAAATACAATAAACTGGATTACAACTCTGACCTGGCTTGCCTAGAAGACTACATCGACGAATGCTAGAACAGACTTTGCACTACTGGATGCTCTCAAAAAGCCACGCATATCGGGCTCACCTGCTTTATCCCATTCACCCACATTTGCACACCCTCTTGCTGCCCCAAAGTAAGCGACATACTTGCATCCATAGACCATAAACTATCTGGACTGGAGGCCAGAGTAGCCTTAATAGAGGTATTGCACAAAGAATTTTAACAACTCCGCCACAGTCTGAAATACAGCCAACATATCTCTTTCTTATTCTGTTTCTCAGTCCATATCCAGATCAGATGGTGTATCAGCACAAAGAGATGATCTTCATTGGAGACCAAAACACCTAGATGAGCCCTGGGAACAGCTCATCGGAACCAAAAGCACACAAACACACACACTATAAGTCCTCTTACATGCGCCTTAAATTAACTTGGAAATAAAGTGCTGGGCGTCCGGCCAATTCAATTCAATTCAAATTTATTTGTATAGCGATTTTCATGATACATATCATTGCAAAGCAGATTTACAACAAAGTAATGTTTATAGTATATGTAGTAGTAGTTTGTACATGTACATATGTGAGATAAAGATCACAATCAAACAGACAGACAAGGAACATTCGAAGAGTTCGTTAGTGTTGTGTGGTGTTCCAGGGTTGGCATCATCTGAAGTCTTCTTGGGGGTTGGCATCATCTCTTCTTAAGTGTTCTTGATCCAGGCTGGAGCTTAGCTAGTTAGTTAATTCCTAGTTACCACGGGATGACAATCCCATGGCAGAACAGAACAAATAGGAACAAGATTAGCGTAGCTGCTG
>JAUCMT010000039.1:19949593-19968616 GCA_032357475.1 Enteromius thamalakanensis | reverse complement strand
TTCATTGAATTTAGTTTTTGTGCGCTCTTCTCTTTTTTTTGGTAATGTTGCTTCACCTAGAGCCGGGTGTCGTAACATTAGTGTTCTTTTTTCACAGTTTTAGTTGCAGTTTTCGCCTTTTGATGAGAATATCCTTTTAATTTAGTCTATGTTACGTCATCTATTTTCTGAATTGATCTTGACTAAAATGTACTGTAGCAAAAAAATATTGTAGCTAATTAAATAAAAATTTAACATCCAGTTAAGATCAGGTATAATAACTATAACTATATAAATATTGTTGTTTTTGTATTTATTTATTTATTTATTTATTATATTTTAATTATTTTACGCTTTTATATTTACATGTAATTCAATTTGTAATCAATATATTTTATCACAATTTATTTTAGTTAAATTTAAAGGTTTATTAATAGTAATTATAGTATTTTTATTGCTTCAAATAATTGAATTCAGGTTGTCAATATTTTATTGTTTATCAGCTGGAAAAAAAATTCTATGAACTGTAACGTCTGCTCGCTGGCGTGTGTGTGGCAAAGAGAGAGGACACGATTTAATAAATGCAAAACATTTATTAATAAGACCAGAGCAAAAACAAAGGCTGACGGGGCAGCAAAACATACACAGAAGGAAACGTACACACGTTGCGACTCAACATAACATCAACGAGACCTGAATGAAACAAAAAGACAATGTTATTTAAAGTGTTACAAATCAGGGCTAAAGTGCAGTGTCCAAAAAGACACAGACAGCGGGGGAGACAGGAGAAGACAGAGACAGAATGTGACAATTCCAATGCTATCGCTTCTCTGTATCATTATTATTGTAACAGTTGTGGTGCGAATCTCACTAATCTCTTTTAATTCGCTTATTTAAACTTTATTCTCCATCTTGGTATGAACACGAGTATTATCCAATTTAGTGAAGTGGGATTTTTCCTTCTGTTTTAGAGGAATCTATATATTGCTACACCCCACACAACTTCACACGTGACCAGGCCCTGTATGCCAGAGGCTACTGCTGGACAGAGCTTCGAGATGCAGTGCCTAGCGTGGACCCCCAGCTTCGGCCTTCGCTGTTCGAGCACAAGTTTCTACCCTACGCTCTGCTGGCCTTTGCAGGCATCATGTACATACCTGCCCTGGGATGGGAGTTCTTGGCCTCCACTCGGCTCACCTCTGAACTCAACTTCCTCCTTCAAGAGATTGACAACTGCTACCACAGAGCAGCCGAGGGCAGAGCACCCAAGATTGAGAAGCAGATCCAATCCAAGGGGCCAGGGATTACAGAGCGAGAGCGCCGGGAGATCATAGAAAATGCAGAGAAGGAGAAGAGCCCTGAGCAGAACCTGTTTGAGAAGTATCTTGAGCGCCGTGGGCAGAGTAACTTTCTGGCTAAGCTGTACCTGGCGCGACATTTAGCCATCATCTGCCTCAGTTCAATACCCATAACATACCTGAGCGCTTATTACCATCGTCAGAGGCAGAACGAGTTCACTTGCGCGCTTGGCGAGCCGCCGGACACTAGCAGCATCCCTGAACTGCGGCTAAGTGTTAACTGCAAGCTACCAGCCGTGCAGCTCCAACGTATTATGGCTGCAGTAGACATCGCTTTGCTGTGTACCATGAACCTCATTATCCTTGTGAACTTGCTGCATTTGTTTGTAGTGCGCAAGTCAAATTTCGTCTTCGACAAGCTGCACAAGGTTGGCATTAAAACACGCCGCCGCTGGCAGAAGTCGCAGTTTTGCGATATTAACATTCTGGCCATGTTCTGTAATGAGAACAGAGATCACATTAAGTCTCTCAACAGACTGGACTTTATCACCAACGAGAGTGACCTCATGTATGATAATGTGGTGCGGCAGCTGCTGGCAGCGTTGGCTCAATCCAACCACGACGCCACTCCAACTGTGAGAGACTCTGGGATCCAGACTGTTGACCCCAGTATGGACCCTTCCGTGATCGGCGTGGGAGAATTGGGAGGAGAGCCCTTAGTAATCAAAAGACCGCGCAAGAAGATGAAGTGGATGCCTACATCTAACCCTCTGCCACAGCATTTTAAGGTAAGACATTCTCTTTCATATTTAGTTGATGAGTAGCTTAGTTCTTGTTTGTGAAATGTGCCTCATAGTTCTTTGTTTTTATACAGGAACCCTTGACTCTAACCAGACAGGAAAACAGCATGAAAGCAGAGAAACCTAAACCAGTTAGAAGGAAGAATGTAGCAGATAGCATTATTGCTCCACTTTTGGACACCAAGAGCACCCAACATCCTCCTACTACCAAAGGTACTGGTATAGTAAAAACTGGTTTTGTTTAGTATAGCGAATGTCATTAAAATTCCTCATTGATTGCATTTCCTATTGTATTTTTCAGCTGCAGAAACAAATAATATAGAGAGGAAACACACTCTTAACCTCTCGCTGGATGTTCATCCTTACATGCTAACCATCCAGAAAGCCAAAACAGAAATGGTCAATCCTGAGCCACCCCCTGTTGTTGAGCACGTTCTCAGTAACGTGTATATTGAGGGTCCACATACAGTTGTCCATGTCTCATCTTCTCATACTGGTATGCTTGGATTGTATCTGGCGATGCACATTTTATTTGGTACCATATTGGCATTGTTACAGTTCGCTGCAGGGATGGTGTATTTTTGTAGGCCAATATTGATGTTCCTTTGATAAAAAGTCAATGGGATTGTTTCGTTTGATTCTTACAAATTGTATTAATTAAGGTAATTGATCGTAACAAATTAATACAAATTTGATGAAATTTTGCAAATGTGACCACCAGAAGTAAAAGGCCAAAGTTAGGTTATGAATAAACTACACCATGGTTGCATGCCTTTAATGGTTGCATGACCATGAATAGTTATATCAAGCGAACGAAGTATAAAGACAATGAGGCTGTAAAAGCGGACTTGTGAGTACATGAGTTTTTCTGTTTGGTGTGATGACGTCTGGATGTCTCACGCTTCTAAATGTCTCAGACATCTGGATGTCTCTGTAGTCCCATTTATTAGAATTCTTGCCTTCTTCAAGGCACATAAAAGCTTAGAAAAATCACTAGGTAGTATTAGAGTAAAACCATAGAAAAAAAACATGAAAGTATCTTTTGTTAACCACAGACCTTATTTCAGGCATTCCAAAAATTACGCTGGCTTTGGGATAATGGATATGAAAGTGCAAAAAATGCTTTTAGATTAGGCTTCCATTCCTGCAATACTCAATTGCACATTCAATAAATTGCTCAATTTTTTACATATTTCTCATTTTTATCTTTGCCTATCTAACTCACCATTTCAAGTTAATTTTTAAAAAGAAGTAAATCTTAAAGCAAATCTTAAAGTGAATTTATCCATTTTTACTCGGTACATTGAAATGTTGTTATGCATAAATGGACTTGTAGGCTTTAAAATTGATTTTGGTTTTGCTTCGTTTTGGTGTTTTTTCATTATCATTTTTTTCAGACAAAATTGTATTTTAATATCAGACATAAAACAATAAGTATTGGCTTATTTTTGTATTACCAATACATTTATATCACCTTTTTGTCCCCTTAGAGAAAAAAGAGTCTCCTCCAATGACCACCACCACTGCCTTTTCCACATCCACTCTCTCCACAGCATCATATATGAATGGTGGAACGCCCAGCATGCCTCCTGCAGACTTCCCAAAGGTCGAATGTTCTCTCAACCAGGGGACGGAGCCTGAGATCCAGCCCGGTCCTTTTAGTCGAAACCCCTCACTCCCGCTGCTGAGCATCCATCACACCTTGTATGAGGACGAGGAGGAGCAAAGCAGAAGGGACAGACTGGCCAGACCGGGCGAGTTGATTGCTGCTGGAGAGTGCTGAAGAAAATGAGGATACCCACCTGCACACACACTCACACACACACAAATACAAAAGCACTTAGAATATGAACTGAAGCACAAAGGAATATGCCAGGTTTTAGGGTTATGTTAATGGATATGCCATTAAGGGTGGAGCTCAGATTATTTCATTTTCAGAGATAAAGATTATCTGACATTTGGCAGATTTTATACTCTTAAGGTGCACTTAATTATTTTTATTTATGTTAATGTTGAGTTACTGGTGTATTATTAAAAAACACTATTCATTTTTAATATTAAGTGCACCTTTCAAAATCATCTCCCAGCCTTACATCCACATGCTCCGATGTGTGTAGTTTGAGGGAAAATAAAATCACCCATCACCTTGGTGCTCACCTTATGGGTTAATGAGTTCCTGATGACATTCCAAATGAAGGCAAGGGACATCAGAGTTTTGCACAAAGCACCATTTGTTCCTGTGCCATCAATGTCCACATGGTTTGGTGTTTTGTGTTGTGCAATCAGCTTCAGTTTCATGTAGATGTCTTGAGGTATCCAACGCAATACATGTATTGTTAAAATATGCAACCTCATGTCTTATTGTCGCAATAATATGCACATTAGAAATGTATATACTGAGGTGTACAGAAAAAAAACCTGAGACATTCTTTAAAATCAAACAAAAAAAAAAAAAAAACTGTAACATGGCGTATTCATCCACACACCTCTGGTGCACTTATTTAATGAGACTATATCACTCTGGGTCTTTGGGCCAAGTGCTCAAAGACATTCAACTCTGGATCGTCAGAAGAAATATGGATCTCTATACCAGCTTTTTTGAACAGAAGGAAAGATATCAGCTTCTTCAGCTGGACATTTTCAAACTAAAGAGGATTCATAAAACATGCTTTTGATACCTAAATCACCATGAACCACAGTTTGTGTGTCATTCCACCTTTGTAAATCCTAGTTAAAACCTTTGATATTTACTTATGCATTTTGTGGTGAAGTATAACAATTTCCCTGCCAAAATACACTTTTATGATTGTGAGTGAATACAAGAGCACCACTAACCACAAGGCATGAAATTGATATTAGAGATAGCTGTTGCAGCTCACTGTTTTTGAAGCACATATCATGCATATCAAGTGCAATATTTTGATAACGCTATAATGTGATACAGGGAACACAGATCATGAATGACAATACTATTAAAGGGGAAGGATCCACACCTGATTTTCCAGGCTTGAATTTTTAGATGTGAATATCATTTAATGGTATTATGGGTGCTAATCTCAAACTTGAAAATCAAACTGGCATTTGGTATTTGAGCCAACATGTTAAAACGGGGTTAGTACATGGCCATGTTACCTTAATTGTTTTGTTCTTGCATTTAGGGGAAGCATTGTAAATGAATTTGTTTTGTAGCACCATTTTATATTATTTTGTTGTCCATTTTCCACCCATTTTGATTGACAAATGTGTGTGTCTTATATGTGTATATTTATGGAACTGCAGCATTTCAACCAAGTAACCTGCTTAGAGAAATTAATTAGTCTATGCTAAAAAAGAGAAAAGCTGTATATTGCATGTTACATCATTTACGTGAGTTTGAATCACATAGTCTGTCTTGCATAGGTCAGCCCTTTATCTTTTTGTAGCCTGGTGTAAAGGTGTAAAAAGTCCACAATGTAGTAAGATGCTGTAAGCAATTTTTAATATCATGCATAAAATGCTTACTACCTCACAAAACACTGAAGCAAGTATGATGAGACTGTCTCTGTAACAGTAGTAAACTCTGTTAACAGAGTTCAGGGGAGCAGTCATGCCTTTTAGCCAAACAGAAATGGCTCTGAATTTTATTTATTTATCTATTTTTGCGTTTAAGGCTTGGTCATCGGTTCACGGCGGTCATCACCAGGTTAAGAAATTGTAGTTGCCGTAATAAACAATGCTTTTGTTTCGCAAACTTTGTCTTCAGTTATTGTAATATTATCTGAATGACCAGGATACATTGCAACTCACAAATAAGTAATCGAATAATTTTTTTAAAATTATTATTATTTACTACAGCTGAACACAATTTCTCTCTTTTAAAACAAAAAAGCTTACAAAAGATACAATTTGCAATATAATACTTAAAACAAATAGCGGGGTAATTTAAATTGAATTTATATTTGTTATAGACGGCCTCAGTCGCTATCATCATATATACTACATTACCCAGAACGCATTGCAACAACAGGCGGCGCTAAAGAGTCACTTCGCGCAAGCAGCTGACTGTAGCTCTAACTTTAATCATTTCACTTCTGCCGACGCTGCCAAATAAACTAGAGTCAAGGTTGTAGTTTTAGTATTCTTTAAATAATCTACATAATAAAATGCAATATGATTATCGTCACGGCGCACCAAAATAAGTAACTCACTGTCGGTTAGTTCTTTAAAGTTTTAAAGGGGCTTAGTTTATATTAGCATAGCATCAGCTAACAGCTGCGTGGATGTGTGCGCAGTTAGCTTGTAGCCTAACTACCTTCCGATTCATCCCTCACTACAACTGACTGTCCGATCCGATCCGTTACTTTACTTTCCTGGGAAGAGTTGACAAGCTGTCTGCCAAGTCAAATGTAAGAGTTATTTCTATATTTGCTGCTTTTTTGAAGTGGTGGCTGAGATTGCAGCTAACAGTCCATCAGATTTTGCGGTTTAGTTTTGCCTTCTTTTGCGACTGGCTGTTTATAACTTACATCTCGCAAATTTTCTATGTAAATATAACCGCTAGCGAAGCTAGAAACTGTAAGCTGTCTGAATTGAGTTGGGTGAGCTAGCCGGGTGCTCTGATGACAGCAGGTTGCCACCTTTAATGTCTACCTTCTGTAGGATTAGATCTGTTACATGGTCAACATAAAACGCTTTGTAGCGCATCTTAAAAGATAGTTATCAGATACGAACCCTCATCAAAACAGAAACTAATGCTGTTGTGCTGAAATCACATGGTTCGAGAAGTATACGTGGTGTAATTGCACGAGGCAAGATGGCAGGCTGATAATCAAGTCTGATGACTCACTTTATGCAAACCAACTGCACAAGTCAGAAAAGTTAGAAATCCTTTAATTGAACACTCCGTGGTTTAGTGTTGAGGTATATATTTCCAACAGGCCAGTACACAACCTCTTCAAATCTGTTGAATGTCTCAATGCCATTTAGTGGAGTCATATGTGGGTTGTTTTTGTGCCTGACTTATATGATCTTTTATTTCAGGTTGAGGTTTTACTGAACAGCAGACAATGGATCAGGACAACAACTCAGAGGTATTGAATTAGGAGCTTGTAGATTTAGTTGTTTTTCTTTGGCAGGGTGAACTAGAAATATTTAAAAACTAATAAATTTTCATGATGATAGATCTGTAATTATTAAGGATTTTTTTCAAGACATATGCCGCTAAATTGAAATGCCGTTTGTAATGGTTTAGTGATTTAGTTTCCTTTGCTTTTCATTCATTTTCATTCTTGTTCATTGTACATATAGTCTCTATTGCCTTCTTGTGGGTGCTGAAAGTATTGGATAAACGTCTTTTGTTTGTTTAGGTGGGCATTTCCCACTATGAAGAAATATGTACAGCATTCTTTGTTTTACTGAAGCTTTAAAACGGCTTAAGATATCATCGCTCAACAAAACGGCAGTTTCTAGAAGTGAATGCCCTTTTCACACCTGTTTTGTGTACATTTTCAAAATGTGTTTATAGAAATCTGAAGTTCATAATGCATCATTTTTATTTTTAGGATGACTCTGTTGGCCAAGCAGAAGATGATACACAACCTCCGTTTCCTCTTGAACTTTGTGAGTAATCGCTAATTTAAAGTTTACAAATTCCAATATTCTTTAATATGATTTTGTAAGAAATTTAGTGTAGTCCTCAAAGTGAACCTTATTGGCAAAGCTGTCATATTGTATCTTTTTAAAATTGTTAATTGCAGGGTTATTAGAGGTTTGATATGAATATATCATGAATGGCATTTATGTCTGGTTTGTTAGTTTTCTCTTTATCATGCTTAGTTTTAGTTTTTCATTTTTCTAATTTTTATTTAGCATGTAGTTATAGTATTTGAGATCGACCCACTTTATGTGCTAACTGCTATAATAACAATTAATAAACCATATCAAATTTCTCAGCACAGACTAGTGTTATTGCTGTCTAGTGTTTAGTTTGTTTGCTAGTGTTTAAATGCAGGAGGGTTGTAAACATTACAAGTTTTATAATACGGCTTGTTTCAAAATCTTTTTAGAGTCAGATTAATTTAGTTTCTATTTTCCCAGTGTACCCCCCTATGTTTTGTTTAAATATTTTTAATTTACCTTTTGTTAACAGTAATATCACTGGTCCAGTGCAAATTTAATCGCTTAACTAATGATTTAAATTCTTCGAAATTAAGCCCATTTTAACTTTTTTTTTCTTTCAAATCTTTTCAAATGTCACCACCTCCAAAAATGTTCAAACCATATATTTTCAAAAGCTCATCCTTCCTACGTCTGTGCTCCAGCAGTGCTTGAAAAGCAGATCACGTGACTGATCTTTCCATTGCTGTCTGGTTTACATGCAACGTTTTCTTTTTATCATGAGCTCAGATGGAAAGAAGAATATTTACATACTTTTGTTTACGACTCATTTTCCATTTCCTTTTGTTATTTTCAGTGCTGAAACTATTTCTCTAAAAATATTTTCTAGTAGGTATGCCTTTACTTTATACAGTAATTTTAAGAAGTGTTCTTGCTCCACCTCTCATGTTCTTAAGATAAATCATATTTGTTTTGATCTTGAACATGTATTTGTCTATTTAGCAGACTCTGAGGCAGTAGAAGTGTTGTGGCAAGTGCGTGCCCAGCGCCGACAGACGGAGCCAGACCTGCCGGACACCGTGACGCGTCTCACCACACCTGAGGGCAGTATTGTGTACCTGGTTGGCACCGCCCACTTCAGTGACAGCAGCAAGAAGGATGTTGCCACTGTAAGCATTAGCTTGGTCTTTTTATGCACTAACATCAGTTCTACTGATTGATCAAATGCTGTTTTGACCCTATGCACTCCGTTTCAGACGATCCAAGCGGTCCAGCCAGATGTGGTGGTGGTGGAGCTATGCCAGTATAGAGTATCCATGCTTAAAATGGATGAGAAGACGCTGCTAAAAGAGGCTAAAGACATTAACTTAGAGAAGGTCCAGCAGGCCATTAAACAGGTCAGCCATGACGTAGTTATTATATTGTCAAACACGTTCCTCTACATTCATTTATCAACATGATACTAGTCGAACCTAATTTTCACTTTCCGTTTTGTTTTCTCATTTCTCTTGTCAGAATGGAGTGATGTCTGGCCTCATGCAGATATTGCTGCTCAAAGTCTCAGCTCATATTACAGAACAGCTGGGCATGGCCCCCGGAGGAGAGTTTAGAGAAGCCTTTAAGGAGGTCAGTGTGAACGCACAAGCTCTAGTTCACATACAGAGTCCTCTTGGTCCTGACATGCACTGTAACTTATGCACTCGTTTTTGACTCCCAGCAGATGTCATCGATTATCAAAGAACAATAAATGCATATAGTCACGAATCCTGAAACACGAAACCTGTGGACACTGCGGTGCATGTCACTGCAAAGACTGATCTACATAAATAAGATATGCGTTTTCTTCTGTTTTACCCGATGCAGGCAGGAAAAGTGCCCTTCTGTAAATTTCATCTTGGGGATCGGCCCATTCCAGTTACCTTTAAGCGTGCAATAGCTGCTCTCAGCCTGTGGCAGAAGGCTCGTCTGGCTTGGGGCCTGTGCTTTCTCTCTGACCCCATCAGGTACAAGTCTACACCGCTTTGTCTTTATAAGCCCATTTATCACTATTTGACATTTAAGAACATTGTAACCTCATATGGTGTCTTAAAAGTGAGACAGGAAAACACCAAGATGCAAATAGACAAAGGTGTATGTCTGCATGGGTGCATAAAACGTTTTTTCAAAATAGATAGCTTTGTGCTTAAGGCATTCTTGTCTTTGGACAACTTTGATAAACTTTTTCATATATAATATGTGTGTGTGTATATATTAGGGCTGTCAAACAATGAATTGCTTTCAAAATAAATGTTTTTGTTTACATAATATTTTATTAACGCTTATATTTATTATTTTTATATAAACATATTAAAAATAATAATATATAATATTATAAATAAATAACATGTATGCATACATATATTTATATATATTGTATATATTTAAGAAATTATCTTTATTTAAATAAATATCTTTGTTTTTCTTCAAATATTGGTCTTAAATATAGAATTTTTTATTTTTTTATGAAGGTATGATTTCTTATAGTGGGTGAATTATGCCCTGGACATGTTCTTGTTTAGTTGAAATGTACATGAATCTGTGAATGTGTTTTTGCTCTTATCAGCAAGGAGGACATAGAGAAGTGTAAACAAAAGGATCTTCTGGAGCAGACCATGTCAGAAATGATTGGCGAGTTTCCAGCCCTGCACCGCACTATTGTTGCAGAACGAGATATCTACCTCACACACACACTTAGACAAGCAGCGCGCTGTGTGGAGGCGCCTTCTAATGCTGAGAGTGAGTACTGCATGCCAGTCTTTTCCACTGCTCTGCTGTGAAGTCCTAGTGATGCTGATTTGATCTAGGAACATTTCTTGTGTTTAAAAAATACATATTCTGGTATGCTCGGTGTCTGTAATTTAAAGAGGTTGTTCACCCAAAATACCCTCATGTCATTCCAAATTTGTATGACATTTGTCTTGGAATATAAAAAAAATTTCTGATGGTGACCAGTTTCAGTTCACATTGACTTTTGTTGTATTTTTGGTCATGTTTGGTTACCAACATATCTTTTAAGTTTCATAGAGGAAAATAAATCATACATGCTCAGGAAGACATAAGGAGAAGTAAATTATGACAGAATTTAAATTTTGGGTTGACTGTGTGTTGCAGAAAAAAAATTTTAAATGGGGAAAAAATTAACTTAAAACTTTTACTTTTTAATTTGAATTACTTGAAATAAACCTTTATGAAACCTATATTAAACCTCAAATAACGCTAAATAGAGATATATTAAAAATGAAAACAAAAATGAATTATAATGGCAAAAGCACATAAAAAAATGGCTAAAATTGAAAACTGAAAATAAAAAAATGATTAAAATGAAGGCTAATTAAAAAGAATAAATGTCTACTATGTTAGTATACAAATAAAGCTGAAAAAAACTGCCAGTGCTTGATTCAAGCAAGAAACACATGTGGAGTAACTTGTTACGTTTTTGTTTCTTGTCTTCTGCAGAAGTGCCTGCTGTGGTGGTTGGAGTGGTCGGGATGGGTCATGTTCCTGGTATTGAGAGGAACTGGGATAAAGAGCTCAATATTCATGAGATCATGAGGTACATACCGGCACAGCTCACAGCTACATTTACTTTGGTATCTAACAGTACCAGATATATCAAAATTTGTTTCTTTTTCCTTGTAGCGTGGCTCCACCATCTCGCTTTGGCTGGGTAGTACGCAACGTGTTAAAAGGAGCCATGTGGGGGCTTCTGGGTTATGCCTGCTTCCGTGCCAGCAAGGGTGTAGGGAGGGCGTTACTCTCCTTACCGACAGTCCAATCATTGCTTGAAAATATACGAACACCTTCCGTTTGACCCTACTTTTATCAGCACAGACTTTTCAGCAGTGAGATCAGGATGTCACACTGAACACCAATAGCCTTAACTACAGGATGGTGGTCGGGTGAAGGAGAAAATTGGAGGCAAACATAGTCTCCATCCCATATGAAATAACTATATAGGTGGAAACTTTTACTAGCTCTCTACCTCCTCAGCCCTCTGTCCATTTGCTCTGTGGATGCAGAGCTGTACTGCCAAAGAAATCGGACCATGCTTTCTCTCCTGTTTTCCTCATTCTTAAAAATGGCCTACTAGGAAATTAGCTGCAGCGGGATTTCCCACCTAATCATTCGACTTTCACTGAAGTTTTATTTTGATGTGATTTACTCTTGGTTGGCTCCTGCAAATAATTGCTGCATTTTGTTTTTCAGCAAATGGTGTTCAGCAGACCAGTATTGTTATACCCTAAGAGTCAACATTTTAATCTGCAACCTAATCTGTAGTTCATTAAAATTAAATGATAAAGTCTCCTTTTTTATTAATGGAACATTGAAATCACACAATAGGACCATTTGTGAAGAAATGCATTACTCAGAATTTGTTGAAATGAAGATAAATGCACTTAATGTATAATCTGGAACATTATGACCAAAGCGTTTTTGGTTTCCCTGATCGAATATGTATGTTTTTGACACAAAGACTTGAAATGAGTGGAAGTGAAACAACCACACGCAGTGTGTGAGAGCTTTAAGTCACATCCAGTAACGGGGGAAGCATGGTTGGTTGGTTTTTCTAGTTACCCGATAAGCCCAACATAAACATTACCCATGCTAGCTATCAAGTGCCTCCTACCACATGACCTGGAAAGGGCTAAAAGGAAAAGACTGGTCAGGGTGTGTTGTTTTCGCTCCATATGGT
The DNA here is from genome assembly GCA_032357475.1 of Enteromius thamalakanensis. Lineage (NCBI taxonomy): Eukaryota > Metazoa > Chordata > Actinopteri > Cypriniformes > Cyprinidae > Enteromius > Enteromius thamalakanensis. The sequence goes on along the minus strand of JAUCMT010000039.1, from coordinate 19,956,212 downwards.
CATAATAAATGGGTACTATTAATTTCTGGAGTCCTCTGTTTCTCTCACACAGTTTCAGAATTATGCAATTAATTAGACAAGCTGCATTGTGTTTATGCAATATGTTGTAAGATGAGAGATCGAAATTAATAATTTCTCTATTTAATCATTCTTAATCATAATGCACCACTAACTAAATTATGAATCGCATGAGACCATCAAAGTGACATTAAGTGTAGAGAATCATTACAGAAGGTAAGAAAGAGAACATCAGTAGCAGGGGCCATCAGGGCACAATCTGGGAACCATGCTTTTTATGGATGGATGGAAAGGTTGGGAGTCTTCTGTCTGCGTGCTTAAAGCCTTATATTACTGCAACTGCTTTATATCTTAATTTGTATTTCCGTGTAGCTTTTTACAACTGTGTCTTATAGGGTGACTGAAATCAATTTAAAATGTGGCATCTAGGTCACGGGCGCATCTGAAGCACATAACACTTGAGCGTTGTGGGGAATGGTAATGCCTTCTGTTCTAAATGTTTAGATGCTGAATTTAAAATGTTTTGTTTTGAACTATTGTGGGGATCAAATGAAGATGTGATTAAAGCTTTGCATGCATGCCATGTGCATTTACAGGTATGCTGGAGAAGGAAATTACTATATGGATGTATCTGCATGATTATTAGTGTAGATGTTGGGATTATTTAATTGGAATTTTTTATAACATGTTGTAATGGTTTAAAATATATATATTAGCATTTTAAGATATGTGTCAGTGCCCTGGTGCTAAATGAGTATTTCTGTTATATAATAGAACCTGCATTTAAATTTGAGGGTTTTTTTCTCTCTAAATCTACTGATCCAATGACCCAGTAGTCTAGTTCTCCTGTCGCCGTCTTCCTGAAAACTGAAGCTGTCTTCCTGTTACATTAATGCAGTTGTACTTTTTGATCATCTAAATCTGCTGCACTTGTTGGGTGAGAAATGGCACGGTCAAGGGTATTTGAGGCATCTCTTTGTACATCCTTCAGATTTAGAGCTCCATTATAACCATTGTTAATTGTGGAAAACGGGAATAAATTGTCCCACTTATTTTTTCAGTGCTATCATTTTTGTCTGTCATTTTCAAGAATGATCCAATATCTCATCTTAAAATCTTAAATAAATTGTTTAAATAAATGTTATATTTGTCCTTCGTATCTTCAGAAAGTATTTTAATGCATAAAGTATTTATATAGATGCAGTGATGTCTAGGTTACTTACAAATTGTTGTCCATTACTGACTACAAATTACATTATGAAAATAATAGTTGGTGTAGGTTACTAGGTTATATGGTCTTACAATTTTTTTTATTATCTTTTGTCTAACTTATTTGAAACTTACTATTAAACTTACCATATTGACATAAGCAAAGAAATTACATTATAATCCATTTTTGTATCAACTTCTTTATATTAGTTAAACAGTACGTTATAGCCTATCACATAAGGTACCACTAGGCTTAATGTAAAAATGTGTTAAGTTCTGACATAAAATATATATATGTGTTTGATTTGTTTTTCTGCATGTCTGTGTGGCCTTTAACCAAACAACTAAACATGAGAATTGCTGAAATATTAACTGTTGCGAGATTGTTTCACAACAATACTTTATTGGTAATTTGATTTTTTTTTTTTTTTATACGTGGTTATAATTTAATTGCTTGAGAGGTGATTTTCCCCTAAATTCAAAAGCACGGTTTGTGAATACGTTATTTTCTTATTCGGTGGAACGTCCGTTCGAATCCTATGTGTTCGTTTCTAGGGGGAACAAAAACAAAGACGGACTATATTTCCGTGGGTAAATGAGAACAGCTTAGTTCTCTCTGCTGTTACGTCAGGGTGACTGTCACTTTTTCCTAGTCTCCTTAACTAACAAGCTTTGTCAGACATTAGTACGATGTGAATGGCTTCTGCTGGTGCGCGTTTAGCTCGTCTTTATAACTCATGCTCCGGTGTTATTCTTCGTAGATCGATATCACATGTGGGGATGGACGACATGGGCATAAGCACAAGCCGCTCTTGCCTTGAGCGACTGGAGTTTGACAATGTTGCGCTTAAAAAACTTCCACTGGACTCGTGCACCGAACCAGGGGTCCGACAGGTCCGTGGGGCCTGCTTCTCTAGAGTCCAACCCACCCCCCTGAAGAACCCAAAGTTTGTGGCAGTCTCAGGTCCAGCTCTGGGACTTCTGGGTCTTGATGCTGATGAGGTTCTGAAGGATCCACTGGGCCCAGAATATCTCAGCGGATCAAAAGTGATGTCAGGATCACAGCCTGCTGCACATTGCTACTGCGGACACCAGTTTGGACAGTTTGCAGGACAGCTTGGGGACGGAGCCACATGTTACCTGGGAGAAGTGAAAGCCCCGGTGGATCAGAACCCTGAATTACTGCATGAGAATCCCACAAGACGCTGGGAGATCCAGGTGAAGGGTGCTGGACTTACACCATACTCTAGGTAACATGCCTGCTATTGAATTTTCATATACTTGTGATATTCTCATTTGCAGTTCACATTTAAATGATGTTCCAAGTTTCTTTCCTTAATTTCTTTGTCCAATTTTTGTTTTTCTTAGGCAGGCAGATGGGCGAAAAGTTTTGCGCTCCAGCATACGTGAGTTCCTGTGCAGTGAGGCGGTTTTTGGTTTGGGAATCCCAACCACGAGAGCTGGATCAGTAGTGACTTCAGATTCACGAGTCATGAGGGATATCAAGTATGATGGCCACCCACGCATGGAAAGATGCTCTGTGGTCTTGCGCATTGCTCCCAGCTTTATTAGGTCATCTGTTTTTCTTTTCTAAATAGTTTCTTAATTACGTGTTAGTTTGGTATTATCTATGTACTATTATAGTATTTATTAATATTTTTATTTTCTTTTATTTTTAGGTTTTAGTAATTTTATGTACTTTTTGTGTACTTTTTAGAATATATATTTCTATTCCTTTTTATTTTAGTTTTAGTAATATTAGTTCTTCAACTTATTTTTAGTTAGTATTAAGGGAAATGTTCTAATTTTAATTTAAGGTTTTTAATCAAACATTCATGTTTTATTTATTTCAGCTTTACTTTTTGAATTTAAACGACTCATTTTAAACAGAAAAAGAGCTTTAGCTAACAACACAACCATTGTCTCAGTTATCTGTTTTTGACCTTGATGACAGTACTTAAGTTATCATATCAGTGATATAATGTCATTGTTCTAGATGTTAATATGTTGGCCTGATTTTTGATGTAGGTTCGGCTCATTTGAGATCTTCAAACGAGCTGATGAGCTCACTGGTCGTCAAGGTCCCAGCTATGGCCACGATGAGCTCAGAACCCAGATGCTGGATTATGTCATCGAGACCTTCTACCCACAGATCCATCAGAATCACTCAGACCGCATTGAGAGGAATACAGCTTTCTTCAGAGAGGTAGACTGAGATCTATTCATTCTAAGATCTATACCAGTGGTACTGATCCACTGAAACACCACACCATTTTTTTTTGTTCCTACAGTTGCTTGTTGGTCTTCAATCATCTCCTTATCCTGAATTGCCTGTTAGCATGGTGTAGTAGGGAATAAATTTAGCTAATATAAATTTTAAAAAATTATTTTCTTGAAATATCACTATTGTACATTTTAAACCTAACTGTGCTTACCTAATAAGGATAAATACTAACACAATATATTATAATAATATAGCATTTATTACTTAAATATTTATTGCCGTTTTGACAGAATATAATGGGAACAGATGTGTGCCCCTGTTCTGACTACTTGTTTGATTCGCAATGTTACTCTTTTTGAGTAGTCTTTATTGGGCTTTTCAACATGCTTGAATGTCATTTTTTGGTTACACTTTATTTTAACTCAATTACAGTTTGGCACCAACACTAATTAAACACCTCGTATATAGTAAGGGTTAGATTTAGGGTTACATGCATGTAATTATGCATCATTATTTTCTATTATAACAGTAAGTACATGTAACTGTTAACAAGGACCCTTAAAATAAAGTGTTCTCCTTTTTTTTCTAGGTGACTTTACGAACAGCGAGGCTGGTGGCTCAGTGGCAGTGTGTTGGATTCTGTCATGGAGTCCTCAATACTGATAACATGAGCATCCTGGGCCTGACCTTGGACTATGGGCCTTTTGGTTTCATGGACCGGTAAAGCCTTACATAAAATGTTATTCTGATTCTTCATCAGTCATTTGCATTAGTGAGAAATTATTCATAAGCATTAATTTTCTTGTTTTTTTTTATTTTTAGTTTTGACCCAGGTTTCATCTGTAATGCCTCTGATACTTCAGGGCGCTATACTTACCAAGCTCAGCCGGCCATCTGCCGCTGGAATTTAGTTCGGCTCGCTGAAGCCTTGGTACCTGATCTCCCTCCGGATCGGGCCGAGCAGGTTCTGGATGAGTATCTGCCTCTTTACAATGGCTTCTATCTGAGCAACATGAGGAAGAAACTAGGTCTCCTGAGGATGGAGGAACCAGAGGACGAGACGCTTATCACAGAGCTTATGCAGACCATGCATAACACTGGTATGAAGATAGAATAGCAAACATCCTGGATGTCAGTCGTGACGTGTCAAATGGGTTTGAAAAGAAGGATAATTGCAGGACGATAGATGCTTATTCTTGCAAATGGTAGATGATTATACCTCTGATTTCTCTCTACCTTTTCCTCCTCTTAGGCGCGGACTTCACCAACACTTTCCGGAGCTTGAGTCAGATTTCCTGCCCAACACAGCAGGAGGGGGAAGATGAAAATAAGGCTTTAAAACAAGCCGCAGAGCTTCTCCTACAGCAGTGTGCCTCTCTAGAGGAGCTTAAAGCTGCTAACAGACCCACCATGGACCCACGGTAACATCTTGGTCTATATTCTTATTCCATTAAAAAGTTTGTGGTCAGAAAGAATTGTAACAAATTGTATAAGAACTGAATAAAAAACACATCTCTAATGCTCACCAAAGCTGCATTTATTTGATCCAAAAATAGTGTCAAAACTGTTATATTGTGAGATGTATTACAATGTTAAATAATGTTTTGCTATTTTTTAAAACGTAACTTATTCCTGTGAGGCAAAGCTGAATTTTCAGAAGGCATTACTCCAGTCTTCAGTGTTGCATGATCCTTCAGAAATCAGTAAAATGCTGATTTGGTGTGCAGGAAACATTTATTATGATTATCAATGTTGAAAACATTATTGGTGTGAATTTTACTGTTTAAATATAACTGACCCCAAACCTTTGAATAGTAGTGTATATGTCAGTTTTCAGCTAAAGGCACTTCATTATTGAATGCAGAGACGTTGTTGTCTAGATATTTAGTTGAGTATATATTTAGAAATGTTCAACGATGATAGTAAAAAATGTATTAATGGTGTATAATGATATTTAGTTTACTATAGTTGACTAAATGTATCAGTTTCCAATGTCTACTTTGATTTAAGATGAAAAGGTATTGGACAGGCCTTCAGATTTGCCTAAAATAATCAGTGCTATTATTATTAAGTATTACATTCTTTCCAAAGTGCCAATATATATACAAATATTTGTTAATTGACATTAACCTTTACTTGTAAAATGTACCCTTGTTAAACAAAATGAAGTGCAAAAATGAAAAATCTAGAAATAGCAATCATAAAAGGAAAAAAAAATAAATCGCAAAGTAAAAAAAGCACGCAATATTAGCAAAACATTGACTAAAATTAAAGTGAAGTCTGAAAAAAAAAAAAAATAAATAAAACTGAATTTGAAAAATGTATAAATGCTTTAATAGTAACTAAATGAATATGGTTAAAAATTAAAATGAAATAGTTAAATATAATTATTTGCATATTTCTGTCCATTATCTTTCCATCAATATAGTGAACTTGCAATGCTGCTGTCCATGGCTCAGAGTAACCCTGCACTGTTCCAGATGATTTCGGACAGGAAGACAGTTGCCCAGCAGCTGGAAAGGCTCTCAAGATTGAAGGAGCTGATGGACACCACTGCAGAACAACTAAGGGCCAAACAGACTGAAGACTGGTCCTGCTGGATTAAAAAATACAGGTATAGAAAAGGTCCTTTTGAATTTTATTGATCAAATTACATTCATTTCCTATTGGCAGTGAAAAACTGTTATAAAGCAACGTAATTTGAAACCAAAAGAGGAGTTTTAACAATTTAAGATCTGTGTAAACAATTTTTTAGCTACTATGTAGTCTTGCATATATTGTCAATCCAATTCCCAAGGCAGCGGCTTGCTCATGAGTGTGAGCCAGGGGTTGATGTGACAGATCTGCAGAAGGAGAGAGTGCATGTGATGAACAACAACAACCCGTATGTGGTACTCAGAAACTACATCGCCCAGAATGCAATAGAGGCAGCTGAAAATGGAGACTTCTCAGAGGTGGGGTGATTATTAGCTATTAGTAGCTACATATATATATTTAAACTTAAGATTTAGACTCAATTGATCAAAAATAGGTATATATAATATGTGTTTGTGTTTTTATATATATATATATATATATTAGTGGTGGGCCGTCAGCGCGTTAACGCGAGACTCTTATCGCGCGATAAAAAAAATATCGCCGTTAATCTATTCACAAAGTTGGGTTGGG
>JAUCMT010000039.1:19933571-19949493 GCA_032357475.1 Enteromius thamalakanensis | reverse complement strand
GTACTCAGAAACTACATCGCCCAGAATGCAATAGAGGCAGCTGAAAATGGAGACTTCTCAGAGGTGGGTCGATTATTAGCTATTAGTATCTACATATATATATTTAAACTTAAGATTTAGACTCAATTGATCAAAAATAGTTATATATATAATATGTGTTTGTGTTTTTTTTAAATATATTTATTTATTTATTTTTTTCAATTCTATATTCATTACAAAAGAGAAGAGAGAGAAATTTAAATAAAACCATGTGACAATTAAGACTGGAGTACTGGCTGCTGATATTTTTTCTTTAAAATATATCCAAATGGAAAACAGTTCTTTTAAATGGTAATAATAATTTACAATTTTACCATTTTTTTTGAACAGCATGAGAGACTTATTTAAAAAAAAAATGATAAAATTAAAAAAATTAATAATATCGATAAAAATTTTTCTCAATAGTTCATGTTTTTTATTTATAATTTCAATTGTGGTCTTAAAACTCTTCATTGAAGACTTTTTCTGCTTCTCAAATCCATTAGGTCCAGAGAGTTCTGAAAGTGCTGGAAAAGCCGTTCTCTGTGCAGGAAGGTCTTGAAAAGCCAGGCTTGGTGGAAAGAGGAGAAGTGGCGGATTCAGAAGAAAGAGATGAGACCAGAGAAGAAGGGAATACTTCAGGAGCAGAGGCTCGAGTATTTGTCCCATATGACAGCAAGCCCCCCATGTGGGCCAATGAGATCTGTGTCACCTGATCATCATAAAACCTTCATGACAACTAACCTGCTCATTTAAGCAGAATAATCCTGCAGAAGCTGGTTAGGTGTCAGTGAAGGTATTAAGTGAGGCATTAAACTCCTGTCCACCAGTTAAAAACATGCAGGAGGAAAATGTGTAGGGGGCTAAATGAAAGTCCAGCACGTTTATCACTGTATTTTTGACTGGTTGCAAATGATGACTTAGACCATCAGTCTAACCATGACAGGTCTCAGTCTGAAAGATAGAAGTTATGCCTTTATCTAAAATGAAACGCACAAGCCCTTCATCAATCAAGCTCCAAAGCCTAAACGCACAAACAGGTGTAATCATTTACTTAAAGTCTCTTACTTTAAATCTTAAGTACGTATAACTGTTTTAACACTCAATCCATGTGTAACTGAAACAGTCTATTATTTAGCAACTACATTTACTTGTAAATAGTACCTATACTGAAAGTATTTTGTTTTCAGTTTAGCACTTCACCAATTCAATATTTACATTTATTTCAAAAATTGCATAAAACATTTTAATTTCCAAAAACAGAGGGAGTACTGTATTCCCGTATGCTTTGTGTCCATTCCCAAAATGCCATTTTGATTTTGTTCAAAATATAATTAACAGAATTTGAATATCTTTCAGCATACTTGCAACAACTGTAAGGAAATTTTAAGGCATTATTTATATCATTTGTATGAGCTTCCCTGATGAATATGCAATATTTCTAAGATAAAGTGCTAATTTAATAAATATAATAAAAAGCATGTCTGTGTTCCAATTTTGTAAACTAGGATTATTTCTGTGAAGATGAGGTTTTGTATTTGTAAATGAACCTATTCAGTGAGTGTGTGGGGAAGCAGCTTCCATTGTTTTCATTTAGGGAGGAATGTTTGTGCCTGGGGCCCAGTACATGTTAACACAGGTTCAGATGTGCCTAAAAATATTAGGACAGATTTCAACAGTGTCACATACTTGCAGGCTGAAAAAAAATCCCTCTAATGTATTGCATATCACAGTGGAATTTCTTTCAAGCATTCAAGAAAAGTCCAAAATCCATGGGACTCCTAAAGCCCTCGTTTTAATGTTTTTCAAAGCTGTAGCAGAACAGACATGCTGCAGTTCTCTCACATTCACCCAAGGACAATCATGTTCTTGGTTATGTTGTCTCAGTGAGGCAACTCATGTATGGAAAGCTGTTTTGACTGTTTCATTAAACCAAACAGTGGCAACATTTTATTTTATGGATATATTTTAAGGATCAATTCTCGCTGTTAACTAACTGCATATTATAATGCAAATTTTTACATATTAGCAATTTTTTAGTACTTATAGAGAACATATTAATGTTTTATTTTATTGCATGAGCATATTTTAGATTCCATCCATCCCCACAACTAATTAATTATTAATAAGCAGCAAATTTTTATACCCGACATGTTTATATATCTATATCCAGAATCTTGAATTGCATATTCATTACATAATAGTAATAATTACTTAGATAAGACCTGGATTTGTCAAAGCAGTGATGTAATTTGCAATCCCTTCAGTCTATGTGCAAATGTGTATAAGCACATAGTGTTAGTCTGCTTTACAAACTGATTTCAGCTACTGACCTTGCACGTGTAACACACCATTTTCAGTTCCTTTTTTTTTTTTTTTAGACTGAATACTAATCTCTACTTGACTTTTTCATAGTTACATAGAATAGTTACTAGTTACATTGGAAAATATACTGGTCACTATTTGGTTGGTTACTGACGTATTTATAACGTATCAGTGACATTAAAATAAGTATTAATATTTAGGTTTACACGACAGCTTAATGTTAAAACGGCTTGCCATACAATCGGCCACGGTGGAGAGGGAGCGGTTACGCGGGCACGCAGAGTCTATGAACGCGCACAGGTAGATTTCTATTATCAGTGTTCAGGTAAACCTGGAAATCACAGCCGCGGGAGTCACGGTGGCACATTTAAAGGGGTATTCACTAATATGTCAGCCCGATCAAGACCTGGTTATTATAGCCAGGAGGTGAATAAAACAGTTTGGGAGGTTCCGGAGAGATACAGAGATCTGAAACAGGTGGGGACGGGGGCATATGGTACAGTGTGGTGAGTATACTGTCATTTTCTTTACTTCCTGGAAAGAATCGTGCTTTCCATTTTAAAAACACGCCATGCATTGTCATTGTATCAGATCCCTTAGCCGTCAAAACAATGATGTGGACGGAGCTGAAGTCAAGTGAAAGATTACTTTGATCACATGCCCAGAAGGGGGTTGATAGAAATTCAGGTGTATTTAAGAGTAAGACTATATGCTGTTTCTTTATAAAGATATTTAAGACAAACAAAGACATAAAATCAGAGTCCCAAATGAAAAATCCAGTGCTTGTGAAACTGTGTTGTGTACAGCTCATTACATTACTATGAGGTTAATAATTGTAAGATGGCAGCTGTTGACGAACAGTGCCTGTGGTCAGGTGATGATGGTTTATTGCATGTCCCAGAGTAATATACCATTATTGAGACACATCTCACACCTTAATATGTGATTAAAAATCCGCTTTGAAATTTTACTGTAGGCTATAGCCATTTACTATCCCTAAAACCACTCGTCCTCGGACCTACCCTTCATAAGAAAAACAGAAAATGTATCTTCACAACAAACATTACTTATATATATATGTATATATATATATAATTTGCACTTATTCTTCTTTTATGATAACAAGCCTCTTGAAAATTCAGCTGTATTTAAGTACAATATTTTGCAATTTGTTTACATGATAGTATTTACTTCTTTGCTGCAAGTCACTATTCCACCAGTAACCTTCCAAGGTTAAAAAAAAGCATTAATTAAAGCATAAGTAAAATTAAAATATGCTGTATATTAGTGTGGTTTTGTATAATGGCCCATAGAACCCAAATAAAATACATAAAATGTATATTTATGTACTCTAGTTTAAAATGCATGCATTTACAACTGGTGATTTATTCCTTAGCTATGCACTTGACCGGAGGACAGGGGCAAAGGTGGCCATCAAGAAACTCCATCGCCCCTTCCAGTCTGACCTGTTTGCCAAAAGAGCTTACCGGGAGCTCAGGCTACTCAAACACATGAAACATGATAATGTAAGACACCTAAAATTGAAAAAGTTTCTCATCCGCCCTGTCATGAATGAACAGATTTACAAACTGTATTTAAAAACCACTGGTTGAATCCTTGCAGGTTATTGGACTAATGGATGTTTTCACTGCAGACCTTTCTCTAGACAGATTCCATGACTTGTGAGTATTTTACAGGTGTTTTGGTTTTGATATAGTGATTCTTGCATGCATGATCGTCATCTGATTCTCCCATTTTTTTGCACAGTTACTTGGTCATGCCTTTCATGGCTACAGATCTAGGAAAGTTAATGAAAATGGAGAGACTGTCAGAGGACAGGGTCCAGTATCTGGTCTACCAGATTTTGAGAGGACTTAAAGTGAGTATTATACGTCTTTAATAATAGTTACTCCCTCAAGTATATTGTCATAAATCTTTTTGTGTTCACAGTATATCCATGCTGCTGGAATCATTCACAGGGTGAGTATAAATGTCATGTATAAATATGTATGTCTTACTGCAAAACCTCTGACTGATCTGTTAAAACCTACAGGATCTTAAACCAGGCAATTTGGCAATAAATGAGGAGTGTGAGCTTAAGGTATCTCACCATGTGCATGTGTGAAGTGGTATTTGCATATTCATGCTGTATGCCTCTTGTCAAGATAAAGCTTGGTGTCTTATATTAAAGATCCTGGATTTTGGTCTAGCACGGCAAGCAGACAGTGAAATGACGGGCTATGTTGTGACACGTTGGTACAGAGCACCTGAGGTCATTCTTAGCTGGATGCATTACACACAGACTGGTTAGTACAATGTTGCATGATCTAATCTTTATCCACACTATCCATACGCTATGATTTAAAGCATATGTTAATACTAAATAAAGAATAGTGTTAGTCTATTTTATTGCTTTCATAAAGGCAATAGAAACTCTTGATTAATGAGATATTGCACAGTAGCTATTTAAACCAATGTTAATACAGGGACATGTTTGTGTTTGATTAAATGTTTCCCTCAGTGGACATCTGGTCAGTCGGATGCATCATGGCAGAGATGCTGCTAGGGAAACCACTGTTCAAAGGAAATGACCGTATCCTTCCTTGCATGAAAGCTGTGGTTTCTATGCACAAATTTAGTTTTTTTTTGTTGTTGTTGTATTTTTGATGTGGTGATTACTTCCCTTAAATCTCATCCTTAGTGTATTTGAATCCTTGACCATGTTAAACCAGACCTGGATCAGCTGATGGAGATCATGAAGATTACAGGGACGCCCACAAAAGAGTTCACAGCCAAGCTACAGTCTGAAGATGTGTGTTCCGGTTATATATGCAGACCTCTCACCAGATGACATGAGATGTGAAAATCTAAACCACATGTTTTTCTTTTCTAGGCTAGAAATTACATAGCAAAGTTACCAAAACTTAGAAAGAAAGATCTTCGGATATTGTTACCAAATATTAACCCACAAGGTAAGGGTGTTTTTTTGTCTCTTGTCTAATGCAAAAAGTAGATGAATGTGTATTTTTCACATTTCTAATCATTATTAATATAATATATAGAACATATCATAATTATGACTACTCCATGTGAAAGCATTTTTAAAAACGTCTTGCTCATTGTTTTTGTGTTTTTATTTTTTATTTAATATACATGCAGTCATACATCCTTTTTTAATTTTTTAACTCCCAAACCACCATTTTTAAACTTTAAAAATTAAACTATAAAGAAAGAAATTAACCTAAAATCTTGATGATGTATATAAAACATCCATAGTTTTTTATTATTTTTATTTACATTACATTTGTGCATTTGGCAGATGTATTTATATAAAGCAACATTTCATTAGCTCAGGCATTCTTTGGAAATGACCGTCAAGAGTTTGTTTCCCAAGGAATGCATAAACTAGTATTTGATCCAGGTACATCTTTCACGGGTTTGAATGTCACCTAACTTTTTGTCATCGACTCTATTTCTTTCTCAGCGATTAATGTGTTAGACAGCATGCTGCTCCTGGACCCTGACAGCAGAATAACAGCGGCAGAGGGACTCGCTCTTCCTTTCTTCTCTGAATTTCGTGAACCAGAAGAGGAGACTGAAGCCCCACCGTATGATCATTCTCTGGATGAGGCAGACCAGTCAGTGGAGCAGTGGAAAAGTAGGTTTAAATTACTTTAAATGTGCAGAAATGGTGTTATGGATTAGTCAACCAATTTTAACAAGCTTTATGATATAAACCAACAGTCAAGGAATACTTCGCTCCAAAATTAATATTTGCTGAGAATTTATGCACTCTCAGGCCATCCAAGTTGTAGATTATTTTGAATCTTTATTAGTACACATTCAGGGCTTTAAATCAATTGCTCCTCAGTGGATCATCTACAGCAGGGGTAGGCAACGTTGGTCCTGGAGTGCTAATGTCTTGGTAAGTTTCACTCCAACCCTAATCAAACACCCCTGAAGAAACTAATCAAGGATTACTTCAGGATTACTACGGCTACAGGCAGGTTAGGTTTTCAATCTGCAAGACATCGGCACTCCAGGACCAACGTTGCTTACCCCTGATCCACAGTGAATGGGTGCCGTCAGAATGAGAGTCCAAACAGCTGATTGAAAACATCCCAATTATTTACAAGGAGTAAACATGGAAAGGCTTTGTGTTTGTAACAAACATTTTTAAGTCTTTTTATATTGTTTTTTCCCCAGTTAAAGCAATTGTACTGTCTGAATCTGGAGAGAAATATGAACAGAACAAACACTGTTTACGTCTAAAAAAAAGTCCAAAAAATTCTCAACCAAGATGTCAGTAGATTTTAATGTTGGACTTATTCCACTGGAGGAAGCATTATTATGGATTATGGACTCTCTTTTTGCCCAGAAGTGATAGATTAAAGTTAAAACACCATAATAATGGATTTTTTTTTAGGTAATAACATCCCTTTTTAGGTTCAATACATTAATTGATAGACTGTCATTGTAGTGTATTGTAGTGTTTTTGTTAACTCTCATTCTGCTGGCCCCATTTTTTGGTGAACTGTTCCATTACTTAGTATTTTTTCTCTTAAATGTGCTAGTTTTTTTTCTGGACAGTTAAGATATAACCAGTTTCCTTTTTCTCTTCCTTCTGTTTCTTCCTTTGACCCCAGAACTCACCTTCACTGAAATTCTGACCTTCCATCCAGCACCAGTGGTGGCAGAATCTAAAGAGACGGCTCTCTGAGATTGCTTATTTTTACATGATCTTTACATTTTATTTGTACCATGTTATATGACTTTGAACAGTTTTTGTGACTGCACTGTTTAGTTTTAGCTCATCAGCCTGTTGTGTACTGATGTCTGGCACGACTGAACTTTTGGCAGACCTACATCATTCTGCAATTTGAGTATAAATCTTTGCAAGTATGTAATTGTAGTACCTTAATTTTGTATTATTAGTATTTTTTTTCTCAAGGAAAGCATGTCATCAGCCAGCATTAATGCTGACATATAATTAATTTCACTGAAATACAGCAGTATAATTATTTGTATGTTTTATTTGTGTTTTAGATTTAATCCTGAAACTATTCAGATTGCCAACACCACAGCCAAATCTTTCAGTATCTGCAAGAGTATTAGTTTTACCTTTTAAAACAGTTTGCTAACCTGGTCACAGTCACAAAAAATATCCAGAAAAATAATGTTATGCAAAGGAAAATAATGTACAATAAGCATGTACACATTTTTGTTGTATATTTTTTAAATTTAGGTTTACAAAAGAAAAAAGTAAGATTAAAATACAATTGGTCGTTTTTCTGCTTTTGAGGTTGCTTTCTCATTCTTATCTTAGTGTGTGTGTGTGTGTGTGTGTGTGTGTGTGTGTGTGTGTGTGTTTTAAGGTGTTCTCATGAACTTATTTGGAAATCATCTGAACTGAATTTCTCATGATGTCCAACAGAGGGCGACATGTACGCTTGCTTTGCATTGTCTTTAATAACATTTCACAGTTACACTTTTTAGCTGCGTTATTAAACTAGAAGCTCCGTTTAGACTTTAGATCCCATGCCCATGTTTTTTGTTTATTTTTTTAAAGGTTTTCTAATGCAGCTAATTAAGCAGTGAGCATTGCTGCTAAATGCTAATACTCTGCTGTGGTTTTATAGTCATAGTCAAGTATTATAGTCATTTTAGCTCTAAGCGCTCAGTTGACCTTTGAACTTGTAGTTTAGAGACACAATTCCCTATCCCAAGAGAGTCTTTCTCTGTTCCTGTAGCCTGTCTTTGATACCTGGCTTTTTTTTGGCCTCTGTTTTAGAGTCCTTGTGTGGTTCATGCGGTCAGAGAGTGTTCTGCCCGAAGGAAAACAGAGGAGGGGAAAATACTTTTTTCATCCTGCTTACTTCTTGGCAGCCAGATGTAATGACACAGAATGAAAGAGGAAGATAGCAAACAAAACCAGCAAAGGTTCTTGTCTTACTGGTTTATTTAAAGAACTTCTCTGATTTGTCGACACAAATATCTTTCTGCATCTTTAAAAAAAAACTGCTGCACCACAAAGGAAAGGTGCCTGTAAAAAGTCTCTAAAGTTTAAAGCTGATTGAAGATGTAAGTACTGTTAAATATAACACCTAATTCAGGTCATTCATAAATGAGTTTTAAAAAATTTAGAATTGGATCACTTTTTAATCAATAGAGTCCAAACAGTTGATAAAGCATAAAAATAATTTACACAACTCTTGTCCATTAATCAACATATTGTGAAGCAAAAAGCTGCCTGTAAGAAACAAATCCATCAAGGTTTATTAACTTCAAGCTTTCACATCTGGCCAATATACCAGTCCCTAATTCATAATAACATTTCCTAGTCCATCCTCTGTTGTCTTCTCACATGAAAACGCGCTAAAATATTTTGAATTGTTTTGGACTCTTTTAACTATGAATCTGTGCATCTTTCTCATCTCATTTAAACGAGACAACTATTTCACTAGAAAAAGCAATGGATTTATAATGATGGATTTATTTCAACAAACATAGTTTTTCACAGATTTTACTCAATGGGCTGGAAAAATGTGGATTGCTTTTGGATTACGGTGATGTTTCTCTCAGCTGTTTGGACCCTTATTTCGACGGCACCCATTCACTGTAGAGGACTCGTTGGTAAATGATTGTTAATTTCTCCAATGAAGATTTCTCCAATCTGTTCTAATGAAGAGCATTATTTCTATGATGATACAGATATATCTAATTTAATGACATTTAGACATTTTAAGTGACTAAAGTGTCCAAATACTTACGGATGTTTATATATACGGTATGCAATTTCACAGATAGCTCTTTAAACTGAGAACACTATGTCCTGTGAATAAACTATAGTAGGCTGTCCCTGTCAAACATCCTGTCTTGTGCAACACTCTTGAGTAGGGATAAACATAATATTTCATTGTTTGCTTATGTTCACATAGTTTAGAGATCTTGAACTATTACATAAGTGACTTATCAAATTTAATCAAATATATAATGAAATACTATAATAATTAAAAACAACGTCAGTCTTAAGTCGCATGATCCCTAAAATCTAATCTGCTGATTTGGTGCAAAAGAAATTAATTATTATTATTACAAATTCTGAAAAGAATTGTGCTGCTTAATATTTTTTGTGAACCATGCATGATGCATTTTTTTAAAATTCTTTAATAAATAGAACGATCAAAGGCATTTATTTGAAATCTTTCCTACTCTCTAAGAAATAAAAGCTTTGGGGCAAAAAAAATTTCTATGCAAGAACTAAAATAAAATAATAAGACCTGTTTTCAATAAATTTAAAAATGAAGAATGATACAGTTATTTTCTTTTAAATGCATTTATATTCTTAACAGCTATATTTATCTGTTTATAGAGTTAATAAAATATTAAATATTTTTTAACATTGCAAATGCTCTTACTGTCACTAAAAGTCTTAATTTGTATGCTTTTTTTTGACTAGACAAGTACATTTTTAAATATTTCTGCATTTAATAATCTTCCTCTCAAACGCAGACTTTCCGCTTCAAGCTCTCTCTCTTTCTCTGCATATTTTAGTGTTTATTTTCTTCTCTCTGTCTCTTTCACAAGCACAGGGAGATGCACGTGCCTCCTCACTGTTTAGCTGATCTTGAGGAATCCTTTGGCTTAGCGGGCTGCGCAAGAGGAAATTCCACTGGCTCAAATGTTCTCAGTAAAGGCCCCAGCATGGATCAAGGACCTGGAATCCCTGCAACCCATAGACTCTGCAGGGACAGCGAGGGGCCTGGAGGAATGAACGTTACGGTGCCACAGATGGATGTCCTCCAGTCAGCAGACAGACTATGGTTAGAATGGTATTTGAAGTATCACCATGCTCATAAAAATAACCGGTACCCAAAACATATGTGCGTGATCTTAAAAAGTTCATAGTTGTTTTCATTCCACCTCGTAATTCTGTTAAGAACAATAAAAAAAGGGTAAGAGTGCTCATATCGCAGATATATAATGCATCAGGACTGTTTTCAGAAAAGACTTAGCTCTTCTTTTTTGTGTTATCTGATGGTTTTTATGTGTGGCATCATCCAAAAGGCCCTAGAGAGCCATCATGTACAAGACTGCACTTGACTGAAAAATATGCAGCTCCCATTCTGGCGCAACCAAACCTGTCAAAGGACTAAATTTTACAGCTGCCTAAATACTGTGAAGGTCAGAGGTGGTTCCTTGACTTTATCTTTTTGGAGGAATTCAGCTGTTTTAAAGAACAGAATGTTCCTGGTTGTAAGTGATGTAAGAAGAACACAGCAACATCCTCCTCCGCTGGAAAACTTCTGGGGGGCTTTTAGATTTCTTTAGCAGTAGTCCAGGAAATTGTGGTCACGGTTTCACTGTGGTCAGTTAAATGCAGTTGGCTCATATATTAAGTGTGTATATCAAAACAGCTTTTCAATGGTCCACCATTTGTTCATTTGTCAAGAAAGTACTCTGTTATTGCAAACATTCAGTTTTAGATGACATAAATGAGGCTTCTTGCAGTATGTGCCATGTTGTTTATTATTATTATTATTCTGTATTTTTGTCAAAAGCCAAAAGATCAATATCCAAACATGAATGAATAAAAAAATGAACAATAAACTCAAATAAAATATAGTTTTTAAGCTCACCCAATACTGGTTTAAAGTTTGGGGTCAGTGAATTAAATTGATTAAATAAATTTAAAGTGACAGTACCTATCTATCTATATATATACAATATACATATAATACAATATAATATAACATTATATAAACATAGTCAGTTGTTTGCTATTTTCTAATAGTGCATAAAAATAGACACTAGAATCTTCTCATATTTTAAATGAAAGTTACTTCGGAAAATGTTTATAAATCAATCATGCCACAATCATATCCCGCTGCATTCTGTGGTCATGCTAATTGTAAACTATCTGGTTCGTGTATCCTACATTAAGTGCTTTTGTAGAAACTGTGATGGAAAACAGTGGCTCAAAGTCAGAAAGTGTTTATTTGATATGGGACTTCTCCTCCTATTTCGCAAGGTTATATAACTATATAAGTACTTACATAATACCCTTTCCAGAATTTGGGGAGTGAAGGTAAATCTGAATTTTATGGTCAAAAAGACATGTACCTGCATGTGGCAACAGCATGTAGGAGATAAGCTTGTGGTAATGACAGGGCAGAGGTAGATGGATATATGATATGCTGTGCAAGAGAGGGATGTAATGAATCATTGTGGTCTCTTTGCTCATTTAGCTCTCGAGGGACAGTGTCCGGCAGCAAGGTCAAGGTTTAGGACACACACTTTGCTAAATACACTTAGATAACAGTGTTCCATTAGAATTGCAAAATTTGCTGCTTTCTCTGCTTAAAACATTTTTAAACCATTTGAAATTGAGCACATTTAGCGGATTTGCTGTTTAACTTCCTAAAGTTCCCGCACCTGTCACAGTTTCTCTTTGAATTACATCAAAGCATATTAAATGAACGTTTAATGTACAAGATGACTTTAAAAAGGTCTAGTAATGTTTGGGACAACAGACCAGTGTGCATATAGTTTTAATAAAACAGAAAACGGGGTGGCCAGCATATCTTACATTTACATTTACATTTATTCATTTAGCAGACGCTTTTATCCAAAGCGACGTACAAGTGGGGATATCTTGATATTAGGCCTGTTATATATTTAAAACATATGTAAAAACATTTTTTTTCTAATATTGTATATACTATACATGCGTTTTTGTGACCTCGCATTAATTGAGAGACTAAATCGAATTTTTGCTTAGATTTTTACATGCAAACATACTTAAAGGAAAACACCATAAATAAATAAAATGTTGGTTAAAATGGTTTCAATAGATTTAAAAAGTGTCAATTGATAAGCATTTATCATTTTTAAGCTATTATTGCTATTATATAAATTATTGTGCAAATTTTAAAATATATTTCATGTCGAGACCGTTAAAGGGTTAAAAAAGTGCACCGTCCATTTAATGGCCTGCAGTGGCAGCTGTGCTGCTAACTTTGTCCCTGCCACACAAAGACACGTTAAAGCTACTTTAAAGGTCCACCATTCAATTGTCCTCTCCCCATACACACACACACACACACACACACACACCAACTTGCCATATGTCTACCCGTAAGCCCCGCCCCCAGTCCCTACGATCCCGCCCACCAACCTGGAGGATCGAGTATCACGTCCGTCTTTCGCTGCATCACTCGACTCCACATTTCATCCAAAAATCGCTTTTATAGCGGCACTGTTTGAGCTGAAAGATCTCGTCCACGCGGATTTGACAGCACAGAGTGTTAGTATGATACCCAATCCGTCCTCTGTATCCTAAACCAGGGTTTGGGAGAGCAGAATCAGATCTTTTGACCCCAGCCATCATTCCCTGGATAACGGGCGCAGAGCCACCCGACAGCCTCAATTGTTGTTTCCTTTTGCCGCGACATCTGCTGCATGTTGCTCCCATTTGCATCCGAAGCAACAAGAGGTCTGTATTAGGATGTAATGGACCACTTTCATCTCAATCCCTGAAGACGAAATCAGCTTATTTGGGTCGGAACATCTCATCTGTTTTGTTCATTCATTGAGAGCTTAATAACAATCGAGGTCTAGGTGACATGATGGAGAATGTGGAGAAGGAGTGCGGCGCTCTGGGTGGATTGTTTCAGGCGATCGTCAACGATATGAAGGTACCACGACTGTTTTATTGATGCAGATATTTAGCAAAAAAGATGGTTGTGTTTTACTGCCTTTGTTTTCATCGGGGGTCCAGCTGCCTGCACCACTGATGCTGTGATTAATGGCATGGGGGTCTCAGCATGGAGGGCTTTGTTGTGAAATGAAAATTGGACTCTTTTGTAGATGTTAGTAAAACATGTTATACGTTAAAGATTTTTTCCCGTGCATTATATTTGCTGGAAACATACAACTAATACATTAAAGACAGTCAAATGAGAGAATTTATCTCACTAAATAGATCTATTCGTGGTTTACAAATGTCCTGAATTATTTGTATCCATTATATATTATATATTTTTGCATGAAGCATGGGCACCACCCACTTTTACAGGTTTGAATAGAAATACAAAGTTATGTTTTTATAGTGAAATACATTCACTATATTCGATCTGTCTGTTATCACATGTTTAGAGAGGCTTATTTGGTTTTTACAAAAAACATATAATCCCATTTTAACCCAATTAATTTTACTTGACATAGTCCTCGCCATTTACAAATTGAAAAATGGTGCACTAAAAGTCTGCCTATAGCTATTAGCTATTAGTCATTTAGTACCTCTGTATTGGATCTCTCAGGTTGACCCTCTATCATATTGATGATTTTAATGTGCTGGGATTACGCATGGCTCATAAAGAGAAAGAGGAGTGATCTTAAATGTAGAGCTTAACTAAACTTTCACTTGCTCAAAGCCTTGTTGTGATTTTAGGGAAGTAAAAAGAATCAAATACAGCTTTAAATAACTTTGTATCAAATACAGTATGTAAAATATTAGTATTCATGCATTTAGGATAGAGATAAAATAGAGAAACTTTGTTTATTTGATAAGTATGTGAAACTCATTCTAAAGATGCATGGAAAATTGATTTAAACATCATATAGTTTCTATTTTGTACAGTATAGAATTGCTAAAATCGATGAAGTATATTATTAAGTGGCATGTGCTTTATTTGCACCATTTTTTTCTTATTTATTTAAATTGTCTTTACCGACATACATTTAAGAAGAAATATTTATTCCTTGCTAAAAAAAGCCAGCATCCAGAATGATATTGTGTAATGTCTTAAAAACTTTTTTAAACCTATGTTTAAAATTCAAGATAAAGGAAGTTGTTGTTGATGAAAGATCCAAGGTCTTTGCACATTTGCGTCGATAAGTTGAATTTAATCTGTCCTCCTGTAACATTTAAACCTCTCATGGCCATCTCTCAGATATGATCTGCTTTCCTACAGCTATTTTTTGGAGCGCTCTTCAGCCTGTTGCGTTGCTGGAGCAGAAGCCTGTGGTTGCACGTACTGTTCCATAAATGGTTTCCATGTTCTCATGCGGCTCCAGTAGTGAATGTTATTGCTGAAAGTTGGCGTTTGAGTGAAGTTCAGTGGCCAGATGCCAGATCTGGAGTTCATATATTGTGAACGGCTCCAGACCTGGCTCGGGACCAACCCTGGCAACGTTCAGCTTGTTTGACATGCAGTATATCAGCACTTGTAAAGAGGGTGAAGCCTGAGAGTGTCGTAATGTCAGAGATGATGTGCGTAGGGAGGGCAAACTCCTCTTCAAAAATTTGCATAATGTAGAATTTCTCTACTCTTGAAGTTACTTGGCAGACCAAGATCTATAAAAGTTTACAGCTGTGGCCAAAGGTTTAGGACAGCTATTTTTGCAAGAATAATATGAAACAAAACGCACGGAACACAAGCTGCTTTCCCTTCAAAAATAAAATAGAATTAAAACTAATAGCCTGATAAAATAACATAAGGAATAATAGTTTCACTCATCTGTTAATTTAATACTAAATCCTCCAGGGTTAGAAATTCTGTCTGTATAAAAAAACTTAAATAGCATTTTAACTTTATTTTTTAGCAATGGTGTTTTAAAGCTTTCAAGTGTGATATCCTTAATGACTAGAGATAAACTCAAGGGCTGATATGACAAATAATATCTTTAAGGTCACAGTTTCATTCTGGAGTTGAAATGTTTTTGTTATTTTGTTTAATGTGTTTATTGGACACAAGGACGGCAGTGCTGCCACAAGCAAGCAGGAGACCAAATAAACGGAAAAATGGCTTTTCTTCAAACGTCTTATCTGGGCTTTGTCACTGGTTCCAAACACAACACCAAAAGTTTACTTATTTTTAAACAAAAAGCAAGACTTTTTTAATGATATTTTAATATTTTGCAGGAAATACCTGTGTTTCTTACTAACTTTTGATCCTTATTCGATATGATCAGATTTAATATTTTTTATATTTATATTTCAACACAGATCAGATATATTAAACTGTGATGAGGAAACAATATAGCCAATAAGTGAATTGATGTCAGTATCTACAGACTGTTCTTAACCTGCAACAACCTTCTTTGTTTATCTGTTTTAGTCTCAATCTCCTCCTGCCCTTCTTGTCCTTGTTACTTGAAAGCTAATTAACCACCTGTGGGTTTTAAATATACCAGGCTTGGACTATTTAGAAAAGCTCATTTTTCTTAATGATTAGTTTGTGCACAGTACGGTACAAAAGTTTAGGGTCTGTAAGATTTGTTAAGAAATAAGAATAATAAGAAACGTATCTTGATCATTTTGCTGAAATTTTAGCATGTGAATAAATTAGATTGTAAAATATATTAAATAAAAACAGTTATGCTAAATTGTATTAATTTCACAATTTTACTGTTTTTTACTTATTGATGAAATAAATTAAACCTTGGTGAGCATAAAATTATAGATATAGATTTTTTTTTTCTAGTGTAGCCTGGCTTCTGCGACTTTAAAGCTCATAGGAGCTTAGTCTGGCCAAGCTACCTTACTACCTGCCTTCTGGGAGGCGGGCTTAACCTG
>JAUCMT010000039.1:19913169-19933471 GCA_032357475.1 Enteromius thamalakanensis | reverse complement strand
CCCCTGACCTAACCCTACCCCTAAACCTACCCTCACTATGACGTCAGCCAATCAGTAACATGGTGTAAAAACGCCCCGATGTGGTAACTCCCATTACAGTTGCTGCAGAGACCTATACTTGCCATCAGCTGCCACTGTATACTACTGGACGAATCTACAACCAATCAGATCACTCATTCCGATGACGTATGCGTAGCGACGGAACTTGAAGACACATTAACCAATTGTAGCTAGCTTTATTAAAGCAGTAGGAAAATGTCTTTACTTACTTGAATTACTTCTGCTCCATTTTCAAAGAAAACCTGCCATGAAAATTTCTCACAACAGCTGCAACAGCAGAGTCGAACGATTGTTGCTGCTCGGTACACGCCATGTTTGAAAGAAGCAGAACTGCTGCGTCACCGCGTTACACCCCCCTCAGTTGTGGGTGGAGCTTGTTTCCTCGTTGGTTCCCACTTTTTTGGGAATCTGAAATGCTCTAAAACGGCAGCTTGGCCAGAATAACTTTTCTCGCGAGATGAATGTAGCGTCAAAGGAAGTATGGGCTGGCCCAGGCTGATTCTAGCAATGTTTATGCACTATCCTGCGTAAACCTCTCGAAAGAGTAAAGAGAGATTGTTTTAACTAAAGGGTGGAATTTTAGCTGCACAGTGAGCTTTAAAAAAAAAAAAAAAAGGAAACCCTAGATTCCAACATCAACAGACAATCAAACTCCCTTGCATTTATTTATTTGTTTATAAAATAATAAGAAAGCACTGTTTACAGTATATCTTAGGGTTATATCTGTAGTTGTGTCAGCAAAATCTATGCCAGAATGCCCTTATTCAGCAGTTTTTGGCCAATGATTTAACACGAATGCGTATAGAAACAAAGGTTTTTTCAAACAGATAAATGTCTGTAAATGAGAGATCATTTGCTTATGGTCATCAGAGACTCATGCAACAACAACCTTATCCCAACCTCTCAGTTTCTTAACAAGAGCTGTCAGCACTTCTCTCCTATCCCTGGAAGTTTCAGTTTATTAAAGACAGACTTTCTCTTGAATTGATCCAACGTGAAAGCTGTTTTTCAGTCGTTTTGTTTATGATGCATCTTGGGATGTGATAATAAATTATTATTCCAGAATGAAAGTTTTTGATGGCTTTTTTTTTTAGATAAGTTGGTTGAATGATCACACTCTAAAATGAAAGGTTTGTCATCATTTACCCATCCTCATGTCCGTTCCATACCTGTATGACGTAGATAAGAAGATAGTTCTGGAGAACATTGACTGGTGCTGATTACATTGACAAAAAACTGAGACAAAATGTTTTCAGTTATGTTTCAAAGAAGAAAGTAAACCATGCAAGTTTGGAACGATGTTTAAGAAGGCGATTGTGAAGACCCCAGCATCATATGTTGGGGAACAACATATGCCGGTCATTTCAACATCGTATAAAGTCATGATGACAGACAGGGTCAGCCCACCTGGACAAAATTGTCCTGGTGTTACTGTAGAAATGATCTTCAAAACCAGATGTGTGTGTCATGACCGTTTGTATTCAGCAAAACATCTGATCCTCATCTAAAGTGCTTTGCTCTCTTTGTGGTACACGGAGTTCAGAATGTGTCTGTGTTTTGTAATACCTGTATATGTGCAGTTTAGTGTTAAAGTTTACGTCCTTACTAACTCTCATATGTCTCTCTTCATTTCTATAGTACTCATACCCAGTGTGGGAAGACTTCATTGCAAAGGCCACGAAACTACACTCACAGCTAAGGTAATAAAACACGTCCGACATCTTTTATTAGTTATTTCTTTCATCTTCTTGGAGATATTGATACTCGCCTTAGGCCCTGTTCCAAATGGCACATACAACCCAAGCTGTCCACCTGTGCAGTCTGTATTTTGCTACATGAGTTGTTGGGTAATAGTCTGCTCCAGTGTGAGATTGACAAAATGCAGAATAAGCACCCATTCTGAATCATAAAATGACAAATGAGACTCTCGGGTCTCATGGACTCCACAGCATCAAATTCACTTTAAGTGCTTCGTTTGGGACAGGCTTTAATCTGCATTCTCAAGATGTGAATCAGATTGTTTTTCAGCAGTTCTGTCGCTGTTCCTAATCACCCCTGCCCTGATGACTATAAATGTGTTGTTGTTTACTCCCTCACAGAACCACAGTGTTGGCAGTCGCAGCATTTCTTGATGCTTTTCAGAAGGTGGCAGACATGGCAACCAACACAAGAGGTACATTTAAATTGTTGAGGTCATAACTGCTTTAGATGACTATAAACTTTTGTGTATAGTCAAATTGCACAGTTTCATATATATATTTGACATCAGATTTGGGGAAGAAAATGTGTGTTTTTTTTTTTTGCTTTTTTGATTTATAAATTAATATTGGTTTAACATAATAGAAAAAAAAGATATTATCAGTACTATTAACTAATATATATATATAAAATATATTATATTATATTTTAAGAAAAATAATATAATAACAGTTTCAGCTGTAAAATTATACTACAAATATTTATGCAAAATTACAAATATAACATTTATCTTATTTTTAAAATTTTTAAACATACTTTTAAAACACAGGGTGCCCGGCTTCTCTTTTGATAAGTGCTTCTTACTACAAGTATGGAAAGATGTTGGCACATGTCACATTTCCAAACGCATGTTAAATTGACCCAAACTTGAGATAGAGTTTGTGTGGAGCAGCATTAACTGAGACGCTTGAAAAACTGGAAGATAAGGATTATTTAATTAAATCACTAAGCCGTGTTGCTATTGCAATTTTGTCTAGTTTTCTTTACATCAGAAAGGTCACTTTGAGTTTGTTCTGATAACTAGGAAATGGCATGAGAGTCATATTTCATCTCAGTTCAATTCTGCTTTGAGCTGGCTGCTATTGAATCTCTGAAACCGAATCCTTCCTGTGCCATTAAAATCCTCTAGTTACTGCCTGCAGGGACCAGACAAGGCCAAACGAGTCTAGTCTTCATCAACACGGTTAAAGGATGTGGGTCAGGCATAGCTGTCGGCCTACAGCTGAATTACTCATTTCTATCTGTCTTGTAAATTGCACCATATGTACACAAGCGCTGAATGTACTGGATCTTTATAACCAATGTAGTGTGTGCTTGGGTTTGTGTGTATAAGCGCTGACCAGCCGAAGTAGACAAAGAGGCCGGTTGCTATTGGCTACCAAAATATGCAAGGTTACAGCACTTGCGCAGGAACTACAGATAGACCAGACAGACATAATGCTGATGGTCTGACCAACTCTAACACTGAAGATAAACCTCTCTAATGCTATTTGCAACTCTAACAATGAAGATATACATTTTTCTCATGTTATTTGTATGTTAGGTTTTTTCTACATTTTTTCTATGTCCAATTTTTATTGGTCAGCTATACATATACACATTTATACATAAATACACACACACACACACACACACACACACACACACACAAACAAACACACTTCCACACACACACATATATATATATAGCCAGAATGTCTGACACAACTAAAGTATGTTGCCTTTTATTTTGTAAAAATACAATCATGTATTTTCTTAACGTTTTATTTTACAAATTTAGCATTTAAAAGTGTCAATCTCTTTTAACGTTCCTTAACCCATCACATATTACTTACATTTTTGGCTAGAATAGCATTACTGAATAGTGCATAACTTGCATATCTTGCATAGTTTGTAACAACTAATTGCATTGATTAGTTGCTTTTTATGTAAAGAAATGCGTTACGTTACTTCTGGGCTGCGCTTGGCTTGCTTATTTGTTACCCCCAACACTAATATTAGCACACTTGCAGTGATAATAAATTTATAGACAGATACAATATGGAGTAGAGTCTACAAAGTCAGACTATATCACGTTTACATTTTGTATCAGTCTAGTAAAGGCTAATGCAAGTCTTTACCCAAAACGCAGCCACCTATCCACCTTCACCCTTCTGCCCGGTTCAGAATCATTACCAGATGCCAGTGAACCAGATTGATTCCATTTGTCCTGCGGGAGCGCTTTGTTCTGCTTCGGACTCCAAACATACAGCACTGCCATAAATTAGTTCAGTGAACTGTCAATACTTTTAGTGGATGGCTGTCACTGGAGCATTTTCACCTCTGACCCTGTCTGGCTTTTGTTTATGACTTTGTGTCGATATAAAAGTATTTACTACAAACTTTGGGTAATGTCCTATTTTTAAGAGAAATCATTCAAAACCTGGTTTTTTAATATACAGTATGTATTTTTTGTGATGCCCTTGTTTTTTGGTTTCCAGTAGCGCCATGCTGAAATGATAACTATTCCACACCAATGAGAGGGCAGCATATAATCCCTGGTATTAAGTGTCAGCAACAGTAGGCATGCGTTCTCTTTGAATTAGGGACAGGCTGGGGGCACTGGCACAGCTGGAGATCTCACTAAAGCACTGACATCAGACGGATTCTCGTCTCACCAGCTTCCAGTGACACACATTGACCCCCCACCCCCGTTAACCGGCCCATAATCACACACAGTCCGGACCGTCACACAGCTTTGCAGTGGCCTGAATGTTTAAAGTATGTGAATATAAGTGAATCGCAATCACTTTACAATAACAATTTAACAAGCCATCAAAAACAGTTCATGTTAATAAAAAATATACATTTCTATAACAGAACAGAACAGAATAGAATTGATTTAGTGCTGCCAAATTATTAATCGCCATGTTTATTGTATATATAAATACGAACATGAGTGTATATATTTAAGAAAAACAAAGCAAACAAGCAAAACCAAAGAGCTGTCAAAAGACACAAGAGACAAAACTTCCAGCTTCACAAAGCTGGAAAGGGCTACGGGGCAATTGCCAAGCAGCTTGGTGAAAAAAGAACAACTGTTGAAGCTATTGTCAGAAAATGGCTAATGATGACTGTCAATGTTCCTTGGACTGGGCCTTCACAGAAGTGGGTAATAAATGATGCTAAGAATGGTGAAGAATCAGCACAGAACTACTCGGGAGGAGCTGGTCAATGCCGTAAAGAGAGCTGGGACCATCATTTCCAAGGCTACTATCAGTTATACACTAAAAAGTCATGGTTTAAAATCATCTGGATGATCCAGAGGAGTTATGGGAGAAGGTCCTGTGATCAGATGAGACCAAAGTAGAACTTTTTGGTCTTAACTTCATTCGCCATGTTTGGGGGAAGAAGAATGCTGAGTATCAACCCAATAATAGCTGGAAGCATCATGCTTTGGGATGACGACTGCACTGTATTAAGGAGAACATGAACAGGGCCATGTATTGTGACATATTGGGCAAAAACCTTCTTCCCTCGGTCAGAGCATTAAAGATGGGTCATTGCTGGGTCTTCCAACATGGCAATGACCCAAAGCACCAAGGAGTGTTTCCGTAAGAAGCATATCAAGGTTCTGGAGTGGCCTAGCCAGTCTCCAGACATAAATCCAATTGAAAATCTTTGGAGGGAGCTGAAACTCTGTGTTGCTCAGCGACAGCCCTGAAACCTGACATATCTAGAGAAGATCTGTACCGAGGAGTGGGCCAAAATCCCTCCTGCAGTGTGTGCAGACCTGTTGAAGAACTACAGGAACCGTTTGACCTCTGTAATTCTTAACAAAGGTTTTTGTATGTTTATAATATAAAGTAAAATAATATGAATATATAAATGTATATACATGTAAAAATGTTTTAAAAATATATACTGTATGTGTGTTCTTATATATACAAAATAAACACAGTACACATACATATATTATGTAATTTTTGTGTCATTTTTGTGTGTATTTGACACCACTAAGTAAAACATAATATTATATAATATATAACATAACATTGATAATTTTATAGTTAATTTGATAATATTGATAATATAAATAAAGTGAAATTATAGAAATATTAATATACTGTTAGTGTTTATTAATATTTTTTTTAGAATACTTTAGTGTTTGTATTAATTTATACAATTTTAAATATAAGTGAAAACACTTTACCATGAAGTTATACAATAAAAATAGAAATCTTGAATTAACAATCAACAAGACTGTTTTTTTTCATGTTCATAAAAAATTATAGACTTTTATAATAGAATAGAATACATATAATATTTAATAATTACAGCATTTTATAACCTAGATTGATGCAAAATGGTATATTTATATATTAAATAAGAATATATAATTAGAAATAAAACTTACTATTGTTCGTTATTTCCTGTTAATTTGTAGAAATGACCATTAGTTATGATTAATCAATGCTTTTATTGAACATCATTAACATAACCCACTTCTTGATTTATCTTGGTGATTGGCTGAATGTCACAGTTTTTATCACGTTTCATCTCAGTGGTGAAAAAACTTTATTTAGTATATTATTTAGTGTAAGCTTTAATAAGCCAATGTTAATAAGCTTGAGAATAATAATACAGGGAATGTCAATATGAAAGTACATTACATAGCATTACTCCCTCTCTCTCTCTCCCTCTTATACCTTTTCCTTCTATTAGGACTCCCTGCCTTTGATAGCAAAGGAGTCCAGCAGTCTGGCTTGTTTGTGATCTTTAAAGTCATGGCGTCATGGTCAGCGTTTTTTATAGAGCAGATGTGGGCAGTCTATTAGTCCACGTGTTAGACAGGCGTGGAAGTGTTTGATGTCTGTGTTTAACTTGCATTCGGGCGTCTGGCCTCTAAAAATAACAGCATTTGCTTACATTCATTTCCAGTGATGAATGCTAGAAGAGGGATTTTTACTGGAACACAAGTCAAATGTAATGATACATGCTATGTTCTAGTTCTTTATTAACACATCTAATTCATCGTGTTTATATGATGTCAACCTTGCACTATGCAATGCACCACCCCAGAGTGATTTAGTTTTGTAAGTGTATAGTTAGTCCCATGGGTAATTTCTTATGTTGTGAGGGATGCGCCACAGGAGAGTAACCTCTCTGTCATGGGATCAGGGTGAGGTGTGTTTTAATGATGGCTCTTGGGTCTGCATTTGTGTGTTTTCCATCTACGCCGATGACAGGCTCTTCTCAGCGAATGTATACTGCACGAGTGCTTATGTCTATACATGGAAGGAGCTTGGAAGCGATTTTCGCCCGGCTTGCAGTGGCGAGGCAGAGATGTGTAATCCTCTTTACCTTGTTCTGACACACAGACTGAGTTTGTGCATGTTAGTGCGAGTGTGTGTCAGTGGGACGCAGTGGGCTGCTAATCTTTCCTGCAGCTCTGGACTGGCAGATGGCATGTATCCGTGCCAGCCATCTGGAGTGTGGGGCATGGGCAAGAATTTGCCTTACTTGGCACTGGAGATTATACCGTCAGATTCACACTTGCTACATTTCACCCATTTCTGTTAAATAACCGTTTTATCAGGTCTGTGGGTCAACTCCCAACTGATTTATTAAACATTTATGTGGCCATTACCTTTGCTTAAATTGGACTTACTGCATCTATGCTCTATATATTAAAGTATAGATTTATTATATGCATATAAATATAGTATACATGAAGTATAAAGATTGATTCTGAAGCCCAGGTTTGTTAATTCAATAACAAAAGGTACTGTGGATTTTGGACATGGTTGCATGAAGCTGACATGTTTTTGAACATTTACTATGGCAACATCAGGTTTTTTGGATTTTTATCAATGGCTTACCATGGATTTTAGTTTTTGGACATGTAACGTGCCAGTACTATGGTTTTGCAACATGGTGTCATGGTTTTTGGTTATCTGAGACTGTAATACCATGGTTTTATTGAAATTATGGTTCAATAATATGGCGTGACTATTTGCTGACAGTGTTATTTATGGATGGTATTATTTTGCATTACTGTGAAAAAAGGGAAAGTGTAAAGGTTGTAAAAGTTATCTTTTGTCCTTCATTTTTTATAGTTAGTTAAAGCAAGCGCTCATAATTATGTGTATTTATTTAAATATTTGAATAATTTATATTTATTTAATTATTAACAAATTACATTTATTTATTAATTATTTAATGTCTTTTGAAATGTCTTTTTGGCCTTTTTTTAACGTGTTGCAACCATGGTTTTTGGATGTCTGAGATGCTAATACTATGGTTTTATCGACGTGTATTATCGTCTATAAAAAAAGGTATTGATAATGATTCAGTGTATATATATATATTTTTTTTTAATGATGCTATGAGGAATAGTTCACACAAAAATTACAATTTAGTATCTCCTCATGTCGTTCCAAATCTGTAGATGTTTTCTTATGTTGAGCATAAAAGAAGATATTTTGAAGAATCCAGTAATAAAACAGATGATAGTCATGACTTCCATAGTATTTATGTCCATACTATGAAAGTCAATATTTACCAATAACTGTTTGGTTCTTCCAAATCCTTCAAAATATTTTCTTTTCTGTTTAACATGAGAAAATAATTTAGGTTTGGAACATGAGGGTAAGGTAAATGATTTTGGGTGAACTATTCCTTTAAATGAATGAAGAACCAACAGCTGTCAAGCTAACTTCTGTCTTTCGTTATTTGTCTTCAGCAACAGCAAGCACACATTTTATATCCTTGAGTGCCTCTTATAACAGTCTTTACCACAAATATTATTCAGAATAGAGAGGAAACCTGGAGTGCATTTAAAATCTTCCAGAATCAACATGTTTAGTGTGGAATCAGTTACGTTCAGCTGTTGAAGCCAAGCGCAAATGCTTGAAAACAATATAAAGCATTTAAAGAACAGAACGCTATGTTCTACATCCTAATGAAAAGAGAACTGACTAAAAAAAAAGAAAAAATGTGAAATACAATACCTTTTAAACAAAATTATTAAACAGTTTTCGACAAGAAATGTTTCTTGAGCACAAAATCAGCACATTAGAATTATTTTTTGATGCTCATTACAATTACGTTTACTTCAGGAAGTACCTCACTTATCTCAGTGGGGAATCACTATTGTAAACGAAGACCGGGACATGTAACTGATGAACTCACGCCTGACTGAACTACTGTCACCCTTAATAGAGAGACAGATGGACAGAGAGGTCTCTATTATGTCTGTTTTAGTCAAATGTGTGAGTGTGTTTTTGGTGAAACTGTAATGTGAAGCACATCTGGTGAGGAGGACTGCAGAGTATTTTTAGCAGCGGTGCTCTATCCCCCAGACAGGAAGTCTTAGAGGCTGTAAACACACATGCACACACTCACACTAAGCCATACACACATGGGCATCCTTAATGTCCCCTCCTCATGCCAGAGAGAGTCCTGGGAAGTCTGGAGTAATTGAGAACAGATAGAGTGAAGGCAGGGGGCCAGACTCAGCTTTGCTGTCACTGGTCTTCCTGTCTCTGTCTGTCGTTTCATGTAACTCGTGCTAGACTGAACGTGTGAGAGCGTCTTTCACATTTAGTTCTTCTGTTTATTAGCCTGCTGCTTTATTAGATCGTAATGTAACCCTCAAAAATGTTCTTCAGGCAGGCTTTCTTCAGGAAAAAACGGAAAAACGGAAAGAGCACTGGATGTTTTTGTTTTTACTCGTGCGCATTTATGCTTGAGGTTGTGCGCAAGTGTTTACGTGAAAAATTGAGGATCTCAGCACTTCATGATTTCTTCGATCCCACACTATAGTGGCCCGTAAAGAGATATTTATCAAATATAAAGTGAATCTTCATTTGTAACCCACTGTACTTTTCTAATGTGGTGCATTTCCAAGTGAAAGTAGATATTCAGAGGGCAAGACTTCATTTTATCCATCAAGACTTGATTGGAGCCGGAGCAAATGTCTAATAGAATCTAATAGAAAATCATGCTTTCTGGTTTAAACTAGTTCTGGTTGTCTAAAAGCATATAATACTCTCAACAGACAATAATTATTTTCTAATGAAACACTAAGCAGACTAACAAATGTAATTTTAAGTTAAAAATCTTCTTATATATTATCTTATATAATTTAAATTATATTTAAATTTTATGAAGTTTTTATAAAGTTTATTATTGAGTTATAATAAGATATATTTATGTCTAAAGAAAATATACTGATTAAGTATAGCCTTTATAATAAATATTTTTTAAAAAATGTATTCATATTATATCAAAATGCTTTTTTTCAACCAAATCATAAATTTGAGAATTTTTCAGAGTAAATAGCTAATGTTATAGCACAGCTCAAGTGACATTAGTGGAAAATAAAAGTCTTTTCAGAGGAAAATCAAACTGTTGCAGTGCCAGCCATTCACAAGCTCTTTAAGAGTGTCTGCCAACTACTTTTGCACCTGCACACATATCCATTCATAAAGCGAAAGGGCACATCTGAGAATCAGAGACCCATAAAAACAGCTTCCTTTAGATAGATGTGAAGGCTGTTACTTTATCAGATGTTTTGACTGAAATAATGTTAAGGTCATATTTATTTTTTTTGTCAATGTGGCTAGAACCAAATGTTTTCTCATCTCCCACCAATTTTAATCACAAAACGATTATAGTAATTCAGCGTGATTTATTTTTTAAAGTGAACATGGATTCAAATTTGGCTCTATTCCCTTTCATAATGCACATTATTGGTGTTATTGTGAACAATTAACATAATAGTTATGCAACAATTTAAAAATGATGTGTTGTTGGACCAAATATGGACTAACCCGGCTTTAACCCAACAGATCGGTTAGCCCATATTTTACCCAAAGTTGGGTTGAGACATTTTTGCTGTATAAGTTGCTCAACGGCATCTAGAACAATTTTCATTCTCGCTTGAAGATAAAAAAATGAGATCAAAGTTTTTGCTGTTACCCTTTATAGAAAAAAAGTCATGCCGTTTTGAAACAACATGAGGTTGAGTAAATGGCAATGAACTATCGCTTTAGGCAACACGAGCAGTTCCTTAAGGGTTCAGAGATCTGCTGAATAGCTTACCAATCTTGGGCAGGTGTTGGAGGCAGTGAGAGTTTGGCTGAATGGAGCATCTGAAGTCTCTGTGTCATGTGATGTGAAGGAAGACTGTGGGAGTCGCGAGTGTCCGGTCGGGTGGGAGGCCAGGGGACTCCTGGATACAGGAAGTCTGTGAACGCTTTCAGGATGGAGCTGTCAGCTGATCTCTCAAGGGAAGGGAAAAGGATGCTGGCAGGTGTGTGAGTGTGTTTGTGTAGCATATCATCTCGACTGTAGCAATGACGTCGAGAAGGTCTGTTTTTGAGATAAAAAAGCCTTCGCTTTTGAGTGAAAGTGCAGCTGTGAACTTTGCACTGAGCCATGCACATGGATGTGTGTGTGTGTGTGTGTGTGTGTGTGCACAGATCAACTCAGGAACAGTTCTGTTATGTCTCAACACCAGTAGCATTGAACTTGATTTGCCTTGCCAAAGACCTTTGAGAATAGGATGTTAGTTGTGCGTGCTTTCGGACAAGCACGCTGTGTACTGACAGTGGGCCTTTCTCTCAGACAGACACTATGGGATGGACCTGTCGGTCTAGGTCAAATGATACACAGGGAATCTTTTTTCGCAATATCATTTCCTGACTACTGCCCTTTAGACCAAGGATTCAGATGGATGATCTTTAACCTTTTCCTCTTAACTGTCACCTGGTTTGGCCACCATTCAATCTGTCAGTGTCCCACTCAATGGGACAAACTGTGATAACTCCAAATTGAAGGAAGTAAAACAACTTGTTGTTTGGGCACTGATGCTTATTATAGTGCTGATATGATATGAAAAAAATGGATGAATATATATTGAACAGAATTTCGTTTAACTAAAACACATACACACACTAAAAATAAGTGTTGTTTATATATTAGAAATATTTATATATTTATATATAAATTAAATGAACATAAATAAATACATGTAAATAAATTTAAATATTTTCATAATACATTTTAAATAAAATAATAAAAACTTTTATTCTGGATGCAATTTATTGTGATTAAGCATTTGACAGTGATACTATATGCTGTATAAAATCTGAAATAAACAAACTAAAATATAATATACAGCCAACTAAAATATAATATTTTTATTTTATTTTAGCTAGTTTCTCTTTTTTTATTTCATGCTGAAGTACTACAATAATCAATAAATACTAAATAAACTAAAAATAAAATCTAACATTTAAAAAATATTTTTTAAGAAAACTAATTAAAACAACAAAATACAACAAAATTACTTAAAATGTAACTACAAAAAATTCACATTACTTTTTTTTTTTCAAATGTGAACCAAATTTATAGTAGTGATACTAAACACTGTTTTTAAGAACTTAAAAATATTAAAATTTGTGTACTTATATTTAAAGTCTTACAAGAACAGATGTGCCTCTTTGCAATGCATTATCATGTAGGAGGCTGCTTGTTTTGATGGTTTTCAGGTCTGGTGCTTCAGTAGGTGAGAGTGTGTGTGTGTGTGTGTGTGTGTGTGGTTAAAGGAGGGCAGGTTATTGCCGGCCTCTCCCATTCTCTCCTGTAATAATGGTGTTTAGGAAACATGAGCAGACAGGAAAGGCAGATACAGAGTGGAAGAATGGAGGGATATCCCTTTACCGGGTTCCCTCCTTTTCCCTTTGGACCTGGCTGGATGGAGAGATGGAGTGCTGTTCTGGGCTGCTCCTATTTCTTATTGCACACACGCAAATTTATATTTGATGTTCAAAACACTAGGCCTATGACATAATTCATCTCTTTTAAAAGCTTGTGTAATTGACAGACATTTTTTGATGTTTGGTTCCATTAGTGGTTCTAGCATTCTTCCACCATTGCGAATGACATGCTACATTAAAGTACTCAGATGGAGTTTGCTGCAAAGCTCATTCAAAGGTACCACACATCTGTAGTTCATTTCCCTAACAAATTACCCTTATGACTTATAAATATTGGAATAATCATTAGAGGAACAGTTAAGGAAACAGAATTGTTAAGGGGGAATCATTTAGTTCTTTAGTTTCCAATCCGTAGTTATCATAATCAGTCAGATGTTCCCTTATACCCACTGGCCCCTTGAACTCTGGAAGTAGAGCCTTTGGCCTTTCTAGCCTGTGTAACCTACTGGCCTTCATACCAACAGAGTTCAATCTCATCAGATCTGGCTGTGAGATGGAGGGAAATCTTGGCTGAGCTGTCTGTGTTAAGGCCCAAGCAGGCTGGGCGTTTTAGCTTAAGACCCTATTTTAATTACACTTGGCTAGAGAGGAAAGTTAAAACCGCTAAGTAATTGTGTTCAAGGTCACCAAGCGAGTGAGCACATCATGATGGATCAGAGCCATTCGGTTTGGGAAGGATACTATTTGTGGCCTTTGTGAATAAATATGGTGCAATTATTTTGCACTTTCACTGAGTAAGCATAGTTTTTCCCTTAATGGGAAAAACCCTTTTGTGTTTCTGATTAGCTTGCCCCCTTGTGGCCATTTTTATATGTTCGATTAAAATCTAAATGTGGACAAATTTGTTTAAAAAAATTCTGACTGCTCAGAATGTTCTTATTTGGTATTTGTTTCTTTATTTAACATTTATTTGTCTTCTTGTCAGGCGCCACCAGGGACATCGGCTCCGCTTTGACCCGGATGTGCATGCGACACCGCAGCATCGAGGCCAAACTACGCCACTTCACCAAGTGAGTGATCGACCCATCCATGGCGTGATTACTTTACTTCCCGCCAGTCAGACGGCACAGACAGGATTTTATGTCTGTGCCAGGAATTGATTTTCCACTGCGGAGATAAGCAAACATTCATGGATCAATCGGCCTGCTCTAAGGCTTTAACCGTTGTCTTCAGAGAGACCAAATTAGCTCACCACTCACAGATTTCAAATGCTGACCTTAAAGGAATGGTTTAACCAAATATGAGCATTTTGTCATCTCGTATTCACCCTCATTTCATTCCAAAATACTTATATGATTTCATTTATTCTGTGAAACACAGAAAGAGAAAATCTTCATACTGCTTCATACCATATTCATACAGAAACCATATAGCTGTGTTTCTTTTCTTTTTATTTTGTACATACTGTATATGTGTTTGTATACACCAATGTTCACGTCATAAGTCATATATATTTCCAACATATTACCATTTTTAATTTATATAGTGCTCTAATGGAAAAAATGATTGCCCCACTCCAAGACAAGATAGAAGAGTGGAAGAAAACAACTGCTCTGCTTGATAAAGACCATGCCAAAGGTTGGACAGACTCATCACGGTTGTTGATATGTAAACCTGTTTATACACACCGAGCTACTAACGTGAATTTACACCTTCCTTCTGTTCACCAGAGTATAAGCGCTCTAGGCAGGAGATCAAGAAGAAATCATCTGACACAATAAAGCTGCAGAAGAAAGCTAGAAAAGGTCGGTATTTTATTCTCTCTGTCAGCACAGGTATTTGCTCACACTCTCTCTGCCTTGATTTTAGAGTATTACTGCATTTGGTATGTTGTGAAATTGTGCTGGGATATTTTCTAACTCCACCTTCTCTCTTGCCTGCTTACTTTATCTAATGCCTTTATCTAATGCAGGGCTGTCCAAACTCGGTCCTGGAGGGCTGGTGTCCAGCAGAGTTTAGAGCTTACTTGCCTCAACACACCTGCCTTTAAGTTTCTAACATGTCTAGTAAGAGCTTGATTAGCTGCTTCGAGTGTGTTTGATTAGGAGCTAAACTCTGCAGGACACCGGCCCTCAAGGACCGAGTTTGGAAAGCCCCGCTCTAATGTAAAGATTAATTAAGTTAAAGATTATAACTTCAAGAGTTGGGTCAAAAGGTCACGGCAGCCCTATTAAATCAGATGATGGTGATCAATAAACCGTACCACCATCTAGTGGAGGAATGCTTCCATTGTGTTTGATTTTAAAGGGACAGCTCACCCAAAATAAATATTCTGTCATTAATTACTCATTCTCATGTTGTTTCAAACCTTTCAAATCAAGTATGGCTTCCTTGCTTCTGTGGAACAGAAAAAAAGAATGTTGAGGGGGAAGATTTATAATTACACTAGTGCAATGTATCATAAATGCTGTGAGGCAACAGACACGCTTGCGATTGCATTCCTTTGCAATTTCTTCATGGCAATGCTATTTTTCTCTCTGTCTTTCATACTGTGATTGGCTTGGCTTCTGCTTATAAACTGTAGAACTACCAGGTATGTATTCAGGCAGTTCCCTCATAGTTGATCACGTTTAGCATGACTAACATTGATTTCATTTCATCCGAGGCGTTTTGCGTGTGTTTAAATCAGAATGTTTTAGTGTCCTTTTCAAACATAAAATTCCATTGTTTTCAAAGCTCATTGTCATTCTTTCCATCAGACATAATAAGCATCTGTGTTATGATTTTGCAAACGCACAATCATGGAATATTTGCAATGTGTTTAGATTCATAGCATCAACTCTGTCAGTTATTATTTTCATTATACGGTCATGAAGGTTTCATTGCATGATGTCTGACAATGCCTGGTTGCTGTGTTGACATTATCCACCCTTATCTGTCTTTGGTTATTGCTGACATCTACATCAAACATCTCATGTGTTAAAAAAACGCTAGAATAGGCATTTTCAGTGCATGTCTGCTTACACTGCTGTTCAAAAGTTTGGGGTTTCTAAGATTTATTAATGTTTTTGAAAGCAAATTTGCTATTTAAAAGACAGTGATGGACTAAAGGTCACATGACTTAGTGTCACATGTACCATGATGATTTTTTATGGGATTTTATGATGAATAGAAAGTTCAAAATAAAGTTTTTACTCTTACTTTTGATCATTTTAAAGTAGTTGTGTCCAATGTTTAATTGTGATTAACTGCATCCAAAATTAAAGTTTGTATATTTATTAAAAAAATAAAAATTTTTTATATTTTTGATATAATTAATTGCAATTAATCATTTGACATCACTAATTTAAAGTGTTTTAATTTTATCTTTGCTAAATAAAATCTTACAAACCCCAAATTTTGAAGAGTAGTGTAATTTTCCTTTCATGGATCTCATAGTATCTCTCTTTCTCTTCATCTCAGGTCGAGGAGGACTGCAGCCACAGCTGGACAGTGCCATGCAGGATGTGAGTGACATGTACCTCCTGATGGAGGAGACTGAGAAGCAGGCTGTGCGCCGAGCCCTCCTGGAGGAAAGAGGGCGCTACTGCAACTTCATCAGCTTCCTGCAGCCTGTAGTGGTGAGAAACAAAGGCTCTAGGCTCTGATTATATATAATAAAAATTTATTTACTTGTCAGATTTATTGAGTTAAAAACATAAATTGTATTCATCGGGGAAAAAAACACATCAAGTGGAAACATGCCCCGCTCTCCCTAATGTATGTACTTCAATGAAAGAAGTACGGTGGCCGAGAAAGCTTAAGAAAACACATGCAAACTGCAAATTCTCACAACGCAACCAAACACAGAGAGGCGCTGCAAACAGCACAGACCACAACGGAAATGTTTCAGGGGAACCTCAAAAAGTAACAAACCTATCTATTTGTTCCATGGCTTTTAATCAGAGCAGAGATGTTGTTGCTGAACCAAAAGGGAAGTTTTTTTGTGTTTATTTTAACAACCTGATCATACGGTCTTTTGGACATTATTAGACTTATCTGATGAATTACACACTTAACTGTAAAACATTATTTTAATGCTATTTTAGCTAGAGTTACTCTCAGATGGGTTCGTCACTTTTTAGGTCCCCCTGAGATATTTCTGTTGTGGTCCGTGCTATTTACAGCGCATTCTGTGTTTGCAGAGCCTGTGTTGTCAAACTGATGAAGATTTTTTCTTAATGTATTGTTGTTTTTTTCTGTTTGTATGTGTTTTCTGAAGTTTGCAGCGCGTTTACCTCTCTCGGCCACCGTAAAGAAGAGTGTTTGATGCAATTTAGAATAAAGTGGCATTAACCTCTTTCCTCAGATTGGTGAAATTACTATGCTGGGAGAGGCCACTCACCTCCAGGCTATTATTGATGATCTCTCTGTGTTGACCACTGACCCACATAAACTGCCAGAGGCCAGCGAACAGGTATGCATATATGATAATTATTTAACAAACATACACACACAAATAATATTAATAAAGACATTTTATTTTTGATTTCCACTAGGTGATTTTAGATCTTAAGGGGTCTGACTATAACTGGTCCTACCAGACTCCACCTTCTTCTCCCAGTAGTGTTGGATCTAGGAAGAGCAGCCTTTGCAGGTGCTTGTCTCATGATTTTTTTTAAAATCACAATTAAAGAGCCCCTATTATGGGTAATAAAAAATGTATATTTTGGTTTTGGGAGTACCCAAGAACAGGTTGACATGCATGCAAGATGCAGTGCTGCTTTGTGTACAGCATAACTAGGGAAACCACTATAGTACAGCTCCAAAAGCGACACTTAGTGGCAAAGAATGATTTTGCATTTTCAAAAGACCAATAAGTGGGCAGGCAATATACTAATGTCGTCTTGGGATTGGATTCAATTAGTTTTGACTTGTTTCAATGATTCACAGTCAACTTTTTTTTTACAGATAATAAGTTTATACACGGTGCACTTTCAGATTTAAAACTTTGCAGGATGTTTAGAGCTGTGTTACACACTCCATGAAAAGTAATTTTCATAAATATATAATAGGGGCACTTTAAGATTTTGCTTCATTTCTAAGTTACTACTATTTTATAATGGTATTATTAAGCCATGTGTAGTCTTAAGATAGTCGGTAAGATATTCTTATTTTGCAATTTGCTAGTTCTGGGAATAACACTAATGATTTCCTTGTGTTCCTCTCAGTTTGGTGCATCTGCCACCAGGTGGCGCCCATCGCCTGAGCAGCGTCTCCTCTCATGATTCTGGATTTGTCTCTCAAGATGCCAATGTACACTCCAAACCTCCCTCCCCCATGCCATCTGACATCACCAGCCAGGTCTTTATCGGTTGTTTTGTTTTTGTCTGTTTCGTTTAATGCTTATTTCCACATCCGCTTCACTAACCTATGTTTAACTATCTTTGGTGAACAGAAGTCCTCCAGTTCTGCATCCTCAGAGGCTTCAGAAACCTGCCAGTCAGTGAGCGAGTGCGGCTCTCCCACAATAGTAAGTATCAATTTCAATCAGGAAGTCTCATTAATAAATTATTTGATTAGTTGATTTCTTTGCACCCAACATTTTTAATTTTCATGAGTGAGCTCCATTACAGTTTTTGTTAAATCAACAGAATTGTGTAGTCATAATTTTTTTCTTTTTAATAATTTGCACTTAAATTATCTTTTTTTTAATTTAACACTTAAGCACAATATCTTAATATATTTGAGCTCAATAAAATTACTTTAGAATGTAGTTCTAAGTATATTAGTGCTTTTATAGTATATATATATATATAAATATTTTTAATATACAAATATAACAAATTCTTCTAAAATATATATGTGTGTGTATATATTAAAAAAAAAACATATATATATAAATAGATATTATGAGAGATATTATGTAAACAACCCTTTTATTTTGGAATGTGAATTTATACTTTGACAGCACTAATATATATATATTTATATATATAGGTTAATTTAAATACTTTTTGTATATTATTACACGTTCTTCGATGTGGGGTATTCACTAAAGCTTGTGTGATGTTTTCTGTATTTGACCGGGCCATCCTGTCATTCCGTTTCCACAGTTCGGCTCATCCTTTGCTACTTTTCGCCCTGCTCACTGTTTTAATGACTCCATCAGGCCTCACTCTTACATACATCCTGCGTCCCCTTCCTATAATCAATCCCCAGGATCAAACTCCCCTTCACCCACATCAAAGATTCCTTACTGGAAGGTTTGTTTTTCATTTTGACCATTCGGTCAGCCTTTGTTTGCTTTATTATCTTCTGTTATAAAACAATATTAGTTATAATTTGTTTGTTTTTATCTCATCCAATTTCATTTCTTTATCATCCGCTTTTCACTACTAACCAACATCCTAAAATTTGCTGGTTATTTATTTTTACAAAAAAAAAAATCTACTAAATAAGCTGGTCCTGTTCTATTCTGGTTGTATTTCCATGACCTTAAAAACAAAAAAACAATTTCCCCTTGCAGCAGGACTGGTCTAAGGCAGGTCACTATGAGCAGATGGCTGTAAGCGGGCAGCGCAGGACCGAGGCTGCAGAACTCTCTAGTAGATTGGGAGGAAATGGAATAATTCAC
Source organism: Enteromius thamalakanensis (assembly GCA_032357475.1). Lineage (NCBI taxonomy): Eukaryota > Metazoa > Chordata > Actinopteri > Cypriniformes > Cyprinidae > Enteromius > Enteromius thamalakanensis. The sequence goes on along the minus strand of JAUCMT010000039.1, from coordinate 19,914,331 downwards.
CCTGAGGATCCTTACAGGCTAGCTAGGATGAATTCTAAAGACCTCACTGCAAAGGTATTGAGAATCGATTCTTAGCATAAAATTTAACATTTAAAATGAGTTTTTAATAATTAAAATTATAAACACTACCAGGCAAATGTCTGGGATAATTCACATTTTTTAAATGGTTTTAAAACCAGGGCAACATTCATTTAATTAAAAAACAGAAAAACATACAACTACAATTTAAAATAGCAATTTTCAATTATTATTATTTTAAAATTATAATTTATTCCTGTGATGTTAAAGCTGAATTTTCAGAAGCCATTACTCCAGTCTTCATTGCCACATGAAAATCATACTAGTATCCTGATTTGGTGCTTAGTGATGAAGCCCCTTGCCTAGTTCTAGACAAAATATAAATCTGAGCTGCTATATCTGAAAGAAACGTGCACGGACTGATCTTTAAACATATCAGTGCCTTTTTTAGTCTTAAAATGCACTCCAGTAATATTTTTTTCTAAGGCATGTTTATCAAAATTCATAATTGAATTTTTCTATTCCTAATTGAACTATGGCCTAATCCTGGTTTAAGTTAAGTATATGAAACCGGCCAAAATGTATTAAAAAAGAACTAGTATTTAGTATTGGTACTAAAATTGTATTGTATTATTATTCATTTTTACAGTATTTTTGCAGAGCATAAGAAAAAAAAAAAAATCTAAAAAAATGAAACCAGATTTTTGACTGGTAGTGTACATACATATCTATTATCTTCTCTCTTTTGCTCTTAGCACTGTAAGCCGATGTCATCCGCTGCTAGCGAGCTGGCTATGGTTCTGACTCGTGGGCTCAGTGTAGAACAGCAGCAGAAGAGCAGCTGTGACTCTCTGCAGTACTCCAGTGGATACAGCACACAGAACACAACACCATCATGTTCAGAGGACACTATCCCTTCACAGGGTAATACACACACACACACACACTTTAAATACAGTTACACATCATGCACGGCATATACAACAGCATTTTCATTTAGAGAAAAATACATTTTAACTAGTGCTGTCAAATAATTAATCGCGATTAATCTCATCCAAAATAAACGTTTTTCTTTACATAATATATGTGTTTATGCTAAGTTTATTTATTATGTTTATATTAAAACACACACAAACAGTATATA
>JAUCMT010000039.1:19884569-19904430 GCA_032357475.1 Enteromius thamalakanensis | reverse complement strand
ACGAGCAAAAGAGTCGTTGGATGAGATGCGGAAGAAATAATCCTACTCACAATAGCGATATAAGTAGAAAAAACGGACGAATCCCTTGAAATATATCATCTGATCGATGTCTTGAGGTGTGGCAACCCTAGTATAAGCGGAATAATTGACGACGGGCCATTGAATTATTAGAAAAATAATTCAATAAAGTGTCCGCTTCGCGTCGTGACCGCTTCACCACCTCGGGTGTGCATTATTTTTCTAATAATTCAACGGCCGATCGTCAATTATTCCTTACATAACAAGCAAAATATGTTAGCTGCGTAAATCAGACAGATTTATTCAAAATGCAGACTCATTTCTGCCAGCAGGAGGTGCTTGAGGCACGAGAAACGAGAGGTTTCCCCGGTAACGGCTGTAAACAAAGCAGCTCTGAGCTTACATTCGCTGCCTTATAGGCAGTATAAAATGAAAATGACATTTAAAAAAAAAAACAAGTCTTTCCTCAGAAATACAGTGATAAAAAAACATGCCTATGTCCCTGTGCGTGCGCCCGATGAAACCGTCTATATATGTCGTCAGTTATCTTTATCTAATGTGGTGCCAGAATGTCCGTGAATTCAGTGACTCGCGTGTTTGCGATGCTTTGAAATTGTATGTTAACATTAGAGTGAGCACGAGCACGGTGTGTTGGAAAATAAACGTTGAACGACTAGCTTCTTTATATTTTATTGACAATTATTTATTCACTAGAAAGGTTTACTGTAGCGAATTATGTTGACTGTACCATGTTGAGAAATACAGGCCGAGAATGCTTTGCAACCATACCGTTCCAAACCATATTTAATAATGAACTAAAGTGTTCTTTTATCGTGTTCAGAATCGTTTGCCCAGATGGTGGAAAAGCATAGTTGTCACATAGGCTAATTTAATGACCCCAGTGTGGGCATTTAACGAGTTGTCAGCAAAATATAAACAAAATAATTATATAAAAGACCAAACCAACATATAAAACAGAACACATGGCAACTTGCTCTAATATATGTGCAATTTGATATGTTGGATAAAATCTACAATAATCGTTTATCTGGTATTTTAATGTAGAACTGATTTTATCATGTTTATTTTTTTTTACTTGGCATTAGCTATAGCAATTTTTTTTGTATAGAATTACCCAAATATGATTCAATTGCAGGGTAGGGATTTACGTACAAGGTGATATGAAACTAACTAATACAGAATATTTGTGACAACTAGCAACGAGGCCAGTCTTCCCTGTTGCATAAATTGGCCACACAATTATGTTCCTTTAATGAAATGCAGGTTGTTGTATAGGAGAAAATACTTATTTCATTTTAAAGCCTGCTGCAATTACACTGAATTATTGCAGGGTTAAATATAAACATCCTGATTGTGTCATTGATTAAGGAGTGATCAACACTTCCTAGAGGAAAGGCTTGTAATCTCTCTGCCTGATCGATACCTAGTCAGAATGAATGGCTAAAAGCAGTATTTGCAGATACTTTCTCCAGTTTGTTTTAATCAACATCATCGCTATCTCTCTGTTTTTTAACATTTATAATACACCCAGGTGCTGCCATCCCCAAAGCATTCACCTCACCGTGGATCTCTTCAAAACAGATTTGTGAGTCTATCCGAGACAAATAACCGGAGTTGGAGAAGGTGAGCCATGCTGTTTTGACACACTGTTATAACATGATGTTACAGAGTCAGACACCTGACTTGGGAAAAAGGTCATCTGTTCATCATAGATCAAAGTGGAGGACAGCACCTCTCAAAACAGTGGCGGAAAGCGGGCAGGAGGAGATAAAATGAAATCTTCACAACAGGACTGATGGACATGTGGCTCAAATACACCCTCCTGTGAGCTGTAGGAAGGGTGGGTGTCCTGCTGGCAGATGTCCCTTCTAGTTTCAGATGCTGCTTGACAAGATTGCTCTGAGGTTGGAAGACCAAAGCGGTCTGGGTAATGAGACAGTTGCTTCCTTAATGTTTGCCCTGACATCGTTGCACAAGCACAAAAATGAGAAGGCATATTTAACTAGTTACAGCCTTAATACTTGTCAAAGTAACAGAAGCATTTACAGAAATCAAACAATAAAGTAATATGTGCTAAAATGTACAACAGCCATTACATTTCATTAAGCACACACCGATTTCGATTGATTATACACTATTTTCTTTTGCTTGTTTGCAACTGCAAGTGTTGTTTAGCACAACATATCCGTCTGCTCCTGACCTCAATCAACAAACTCTCTCCATCGCATTCAGTGAGAGCCAATACAAGGATGTCACTTGCAGACCTTGCCTTGCATTTGATTTATGTTGCTCTAAAAGTAAAAATCAAAGATCCTCTCTAATGCAGCTCTGTGGCAGTGGGATGATATATGATGCAGCCGAGCAGTTAAATGAGAGCACTATGTCTCTGCCTGCGTTTTAATGGCACGGTCAGAACTCTGACCCCACATCTGAATGACTTTACAGTACTTAAAAAGACATCCTCAGACAGTGCTGATTTGTAAAGAAAGTCCTCAGGGCAAGCCTGTTTTTGGCCATGCAGTTTTGATTACTCAAGAGACTGTTTGCAGGAAATACAACAGAGACATGCACAACATATTTCTTATATTAATTTTAGTAGAATTTGTCTTTAAGTGGTTCAGAAACATTGAGAAAGATTTGTATATTTTAAAGTACTGTAGCAAAGGCTATTTTGTTGCTCATTGTTTGATTACTGCAAACAAGGCTGTTACTGTTTAACACATTCAAATATTCAAAAGGCAGTAATGATTCAGATTGGCTTCTCATTTGTTTTCTCAAAACACTGAAAGAAATGTGTGATAAACACTATTATATGGAATAATACAGATAACTGTGTATAACTCTTACAAAAGTATTTAGTATTTTATTCATATTTAGTAGTTAAAATATTAAGGGGCAGTTTCCCGAACAGGGTTTAAGACTAGTCCTAGATTAAAATAAATGTTAAGAGCTGTCTAAACTTGAAAAAGATTGCACTGAGATATCTTAAAATACATTCTTGTATTCTTTCATTGTTTGGTCTTAAAATGCTCACAGATGCATTTTTGCAAGACATTTTTCTAAATATTAGCAAAGGTCTAGTCATGGTTTAATCTAATCCCTAATAGACTGACTAGTTTTTAGAAGAATATACATTTGTATGGATTTTCTTTTTAAATAAAGGAATGCATTTTGATATAATTTAGTTTCAGAGGGTTTCCTTATAAATCCAAAGAATCAGGGTTTCGTCTGTTTTAGGATTTTAGCAAACCTGCTTATCTAAACATTTCAGATATCCAATCATGGTAAAAGTGCATTTTCAAATCTGTAATAGTGATGTAAATTTGTAAAGAATATCTTACACCTGCATGTTTTTGATTACAGTGGTTTCAAATCTGAGTAACAGTTTTTATTCATACGTAGGTAGGCTATGATAAAAAAGGCAAGTCTTATTTTGATGCATAATAATAAAATAATAATAATACAATGAATTAACATGTCAACCATTTTATATATGCTTAAAGGTTATTATTTCCCAAATAACTCTATTGTTTTTTTCTGGGTGTGTCCATTAAAGGGTTAAGTTACATCCTTCCTTCCTGTCAGTGTAAGCGGTCTTGTTAATTCGCTCTTAAGTGACATATTGGCAGTGTCTCAAAACCTTATGAGCAGCCTACCTAGACTGCATTTTGGGCATTATATGTGCGTGGGAGTGAACGATAGGAGAACATCATGCGTTTCGTCTGCTATTGTTGAATTATTTGTCAATCCAGACTTTGATCGCTGCGTCGCGTCTCTCTCATGTTTCACCGTTTTGCGCCATCAGCGTTAAACGGCGCGTAACTTCTATTAACTTCTCTAATTTCGTCTTAAATCCCTCGCATTCATTGCCGTTCCGTTGCGTTATGTCTAGCTGTTTTGGACACCGCCAGACGTGTTAACGCCCCCTTACTTTCTGCGCTCTGAAAAATCAGTTGCAGCGGACTTTTGAGTGACGTGACGAACTCGTAGCGAGCGGCTAGGCGTTACTGTCCTGCCGCGCAGTTTTCCTCTTCACTCCGGCAGACGGGCTTTAAACAAAGACTACCGCTGAACACGGTGCACCTGGCGTTCTCCTATGCCTAATGCGAAGTGTCTTAGCTTTTTTGACTGCGCCGTGCTGCTGTTAAATAGTGACACGTCTGGTTGGGAGAATATATTATTGAATATCGTTTCAGGTTGCGTTTATAGACACACAATCTGCGCGCAAGTATGCCGAGGAGAAAACAGCAGGCGCCCAAACGAGCGGAAGGTAAGTTTATTTGAACTGATTTCATTGGATAGGCTAGTCTTGTACATCTGTCCTCCTGAGTTTTAGTCTGTTAAACCGTCATGTATATTTGGTTCATACAATCTTGCATTTACAAACTACCATAAGGAGCAATATCTGTGTAAAATCCCGTTTAATTGTATGGGTTTTTATTTTCCTATTCAAGTCATACATTCTGTCATGTTACTGGATACTGGATGTCAGTCCAAATCAATTCGTTCAGAGATACTTGAATAGCTTTTGAATAATGACCATGCTTTTAATATTTAATTAAAAGTCATTTTGATGGAATTTATGTGGCCTCAAGACAAGGCAAAATTGTAAGTGGTGTAACAGTCTGGATATTGTAAAACAAAACAAAATCAAACGAAAAAACAAAGAAAGAAAACAAAAACAAAAAAAGAAAGAAAGAAAAAAAAACCTTTTTAAAGGCAGAAATTTGTGAAAGCCTTCTTGTAATAAAGAATTTGACATCATGTTTTTGATTATTGTTGCTTTCTTTTTTTCTTTTTTAAATTAGCGAAACAACAGTTTTGTTTTAAAGTATTAATAGTTAAAACTTTGTGGCATAACAGTCAGGAAGCCATTTTGTTGTCATGTGACAAAACCATAAACAAGAAAGGACCCGTTTAGACACTTATCTATATATCAAGGTCATTAAGTTGTTGCTGTCTTGGATATTTTTTATGAAAAGGCTTGTTGCTTGTACTACAGGACAAATAGACTTAATGAAACTTGACATTGAAACAACTCCGAATGCATGATAACAAATAAAATATCAAATTAGTTAAGATATATATAATACTTATTTATTTATATATATATATATATATATATATATATATAATTTTTTTTTTTAAATATTGATTAATGATGTACATTATATTCAGGGTGCAAGCAAAGTCCTTTAGTAAACATTAGTATACTATAAATGTTTTTCAGAACTCTGAAACCACTAGCTAGCATTTTGAAGATTTATTTAAAATGTTTCCTTTTTATCAGCTTTTTATCAGAACTTATGAAACATTGACACATACATGGAATATACGTAACAATTTCAGACCATTTTAAAGAGGTGAGAACCACTGAACCTGTCTCAATGTACACTAAACATTATCTGTCTGCTTAATAGAATAGACGCTGTCCTATTATTTAAAAGAGGAGGAGTTCTGGGGCATTTTTTATATTTATAGCTGAGCTCTTTGAAACAAAGCCATTATTATATAGCCTTCACTGTTTGTGTGTGTGTTTGAGGCAGAGATGATGTGGAGTTTAATGGAGGGGTATGGCTTGCTCTGTTAGACTGGCCTGTCAGAACAGCTTTGTCTCATGTTGGATTTAATTGTTATCCTTGTGACAGCCTCATCCATCAAAGGCTTTAATGGTCAATCAGAGCAAGGCCATGTGAGTGCTCTCCTTCTTTTTCCCATAAGCTTGCCTGGGCTTTTATTTCATCAGTATGCTCCTCTAAACTTCACTCATAGGCGCTGTGTAGAGTGGTGACCGTGTTGTTTACAAGTGTGAGTTTATGGTTTACAGGTACGCATTTAGTCACACGCTGAGCCACTGGAAATAGGTTACTTTAAACTTATTGATTCGGATGCATTCTTCTCTGTGCAGGGGATGCTTAATATCAATCTTGTAGACGAAATCCCAAGAGTTTATAGAGAAATATACTCTTTTCCAATGACTCTCCCTCTCACAGCTCTGTAAAAAGAAACATTTTGCTTTGCTTAATTTGAGCACACCTAATTAGCTGTAAACTTGATGGATTCCTGACAGGTGCAGTGATTGGAGTTGACAAGCTATGCGCCTGTCACCAAGTCATATTAGGTTTGTGCTCCCTTGATGTAATCAAGTTGATATTAGTCACTCCTGCTGCCCTTTCCTATTGTCATAACCCAATTTAGCACCTTTATGTGACAAATGAGCTTTTTGGTGCCAGTCTGGAATCTAGATGATTCCGAACTGTTATGAGAAGACAAACATGTGGAAACACCTACAGTCTTTCCGAAATGAATGTTTTCATCTGTCTTTAAAGGCATATTTGGAATGACAGATTAGACATCAAATCTATTTTGAGAGTTGTACTTTGCTTCAACTCAGTTAGTTAGATCTCTCTCCATCTGTGTGTGGGTTGATAATGTGAGTTAATCGGACACGCCTCCGCAAATCCCACAGGCCGCCCCGGCCAAAAAGCTTCTCGGTTCTCAGGCTCTATTGGGCGCGACTCCAGGCCCTGCCTTCTCCCTCTTTCTAAGGCTAAAATCAGTCGCTGTCAGATCTAAGGTGCGAGGCAGGTCATCCGGACAAGCGGCCATCAGTCATGCGTGGATGTGACGCAGGAGCTGGGCTTGATGGTGGCAGTGATGAAAGGGCAGGAAACCATAGAGGCCCACCATTCCCTAATCCCAACCAGTGTCAACATACCTCTCCAGCCAGGCATGCCTGTAATCACTGCCAACAGCTTCAGAACTGCTAGAACCCCATTGATTTACGCAGCGTCTGAGACAAAAGATTAAAGTAATCTTAACATTCCTGGGTACACATTTCGCACATGCACACAGATGGCGTGTTCATAAGTTTAATGTGTTCATAACTGGTATTGATGCGTTTGTCGTGATGGACAGTTTACATTTTTCAGTTTAAAAGGATCATCACCGTGATCCCTTTGGAAGTCATGGATAACTAGATGTAGATGTCTTTTACTAGCCAGTGGTTTAAGAGTATCCGTGCTTTGTCGTTAAAATAAAAGGAATTGTGATTTATTGACCTTGAGAGTTGTGAAAGTCCGACAGCGTAATTTTAAAATCGTAAAGGTTTCACACATTAAATTGTGATATCGGGACAGCCGTATCACTCATTATTTCACTGTATGCCCCTCACAAAAACATCACATTGACCTACTGTCCGAACTCTCATTTGAACTAGCACTCTATTGTGGTTGTAAACTTATATGAATGTTACTTTGCTGTGTTGACAATGAAGACATCAATCTTCTGTTAAGAAGACAAGAATCCATCTCTTTTCTCATGGGAGGTGGCTTTTAGCTTGCGGTCCATTTTAGAAAAATGAGTCAGTCTGGTCCTCAGGGGTCCAGAAACCAAACCCTGGTGGAGAAGATCAGCACAATGCCAAACCGTCAATTACCCTTTCAACAGAGCCGTTAATCACGCTGCCACCCTTTACTTCTGGCATCCTGACACATGTCATCTATCACGCAGGCTTTCCGAGACGCCAAGGGAGGGAAGAAAGAAAGAAGAAATATTGTTGAGAATTAGACAGAAAAGGCTGAGGAGAAAGTTGGGAAGTCAGAGATACAGGTCAGCCGTTTAAAGGGAAACGGAGGCGGTGCTGTATAGGGTTTGTCGTTAGGCTAAAGTAAAGTGACACAGGCGAGAAAATTTAATAAATTGTCGCACTGCTGAGTTAAGCTGTTAAGTCATTAAGTCATTGAAAGCCCTGTTTGGGTAGAGACCTCAGTTGATGACAGACTGAGATATATTACGTGTTGAGCAAGTGAGACAACAAATGAGTTCTAATTAAGCTTAATGCCTGATAATTTCTACTTTAACGAAAGTCTCGCATTACGCATTTCGAAATGTTTTCCTACCAAACCAGATTTTAAATCAGTCAGTCAGTCCATCAATCATTGACTTTGTCTGTCAAGAGTGCACATCTATGCGTGTATCCACCTTCGTGTGTGGGTATTGGCGTTTCTGGACATTTGTACGTGTTCACGTCTGCGCATTCCCGTCCGAGCTTAAAATGACATGCATCACTCAAGCTCAGCTGGCCTGTAAATGAACTCTAGCGTTCTCTCCCACAGCTCTAGCCCTGCTCCATGATGGATGCTCCTTTAAAGAAAGAGATTAATGAGAGGTAGGCGGCTTAGAGGACCATTTATCACAGTGAATATTATTTGGACGGCTGTGTAAGCCTGTAACCTGAGAGTTAGAGAGGCATAGACAGAGCACAGGGTCTTAGATGTCCTCTCTATGATGGATAGCTTTGCTTTCTCTCTGTGTTTGTTATGAGACACCAGCTGTCTAGCGGGTGGTCATTGCCGGATAAGATTGGGAGTTCGGTACTGTATTCCAAACAAACCCTTTCAATATTATCAGTGAACTCAATTCCTAGTTATCGGAAGCTTGTTAAAGGAGGGTAACTCGGGGACAAAGCCTTGCTTGAAAGGTTGGGGGTGGGTGGGTGACAGTCTGGGGGATTTTTTTTGATGTTGGTTTTTGCCCCCAACCTCCCCCACCTTGTCCCTGCAGAGTAGAATTATGAGTGCCATCCATCTCACTGAGTTCTTTGATGCTGGGCCATCATCTCAGCAGCTGCTGGCTTAGATACACAAAGAATTGTTGCCAATCACTCTTGGCAGCTGAGGCACATCAGACACACTGTTGTCAAGGGGGAAAAGGAATCAAAGGCACACAGAGTGATAATTAGAGAGAGATCTCCCCTGAAAGGACGTTTGTGGTCGGTGGAATTCCAGTCAGCAGAGACTGTTTGCTTTCCCGAATTTACTCTAAATGGTCAGTTTTAAGTTTCTCCAGCAGAGAAAAAAACACTACAGAAAGGGCAAGACCCAGGACAACATTATGCACCCAGAGTTCTTTTTCTGTCTTGATATGACTGCCCACTTTGACTGGCTAAAAAATTCACACATTTCTTTGCTTCATTTGCAGCAAAGAACACGCTATTTTTGGCACGGGGGCATCTCAACATGTTGCCTGAACGCTGCTTTATTTTGATCAAAGTGTCATGTGTTGCACATTAGCATGGCCTCAAGCAAGAACAATTCTCACAGTTAGCCTCAATCTGTATCTCACTATGAGGTTGTGAGTGAGTCATGTGAGCTCTGGGGATGAAAAGCTACAGTATTTACGGACTGAAAGCTTTGTTCAAATTGAGCAATCATCTTATTAGGTGTTATTGCAGTGTTGCCTAACAAGAACTGCATATGGCATTAAATGCAATGACGTCAAAATGAATAAGCACTAATGTAAAAAATGGATGATCTAGACAGTTTAGATGATCACATTAGATGGGATTAACAAAATATGCCTACTTTTAAAAGTAATCATGTCTTGACTTAGAGTAAGCAATTACGCGCTCACATTAACCAAAGGTTATTGCGTAAAGAACTTGATGTTCCAATTCAAATTTGTCTGTTTTTGTCTGTACGGTGGAGGGGAATAATGACTGATCATATAGAGACAAATGTAATAGTTACATAAATTAAACAAGGCGAGTGCCACTAAAGTCTCCAGGATTTTTGATCTGTTGGAACTCATTGCACACATCACATTTTATTAGCTAAATAAATCACCAGGCTGTCAATCAAGCCTTTTGAAAATAATTGGTTATGGTAGGTGCCTCCTGAGATGGATTATAAATCATTGAAGGTTAAAGATTGTGTTCAAATTTAGTGGGCTTGGGTTTTGATACACACATACACATTTGAGAGAGTATAGGGTTTCTTCTTAGGTTACGTTTTAAAAAGCATCTTATGAACTTTTCCGGTCCCTAGCTTTTGTATCAGGGCAGGCCTAAGTCATGTACAGAAACAAAGTCAGTGGGTTAAAGCTGACTTATTATGATTCACCTCACAGTAATGATATCTGTTTTATATTTTACTTGGTTTAAAATCCCTCCAAAAAAGTTACACTCTTGTAGTCCTTGGCATTTGTGCAAGAAAAAAGCAATTTGCCATTGTGGACCCTCGGTGTGTCACCGTAATTGTCTCAGGGATATGAGAGGGCAGGAAAATGATCATGTCATTGTAGTTACACCTGGTTCACCCTCTTTTCGAGCTGCTTTGGAGTTCATGCCAAATCAGGCCGTTCAAATGACATCTTTTGATCAAGGCTGTCGGGCGCGATCAGAGGAGATTGGCAAGTAATGGATACCTAGTGACAATCCAAATCTACAGAGGGGATAAGACTGGCCTGCACCTGCCAGTTATCCTTTAGAGCCCCCATCCTGCGGGCCGCTTGGCTGACAGCCAGTGAGAGGCTAAATGAGAGAAGCGCAGGCTTGTGAGATTGTGTATTATCATTTGAAATGAGAGCTATTTGTGCTTTAACACTCTTGTCAGGACTGTGGTGGATCTTGTAAGAGAGAGAAAGGAAGAGAGTGCCTCAGTGCACTTAAATCACACGTGTGGCGGCACACCGTGTTAGCTTGTAATTCAAGGCCTGCTGTATTTCCAAACATCTCACATGTCAAGCGTTTTCCTTTTGACATGAGCAACATAATCACAAATGCGCACACAAACGAGTGAATAGAGTGGAACAGAGATGGGGATGTTGGTTTGGCTTTCAAGAGGGCATTTGTTCCACTTACAGAGTCAGAGTGACAGTGTCAAACTAGCAGGGGACAGGCTGTCAGGAGACGGGATCGTCAGTCCCAGAGGACGGTGGTGGATGGGCTCTTTTGAGGGTGTGAGGGCAGCTGGCAGAGAGAAGGGCGACCGTGTCCCCTTGGATCTGTCATCTGGAGGTGCTCGAGCAGACACCTTTCTCACAACACGTCACCTGTCCAAGGTGAACAGTCGTCAGGTGGGATTCAAAGTGACAGGTGGCTTATGTGCCGCCATCTTATGTCATTCCCCTTAACCTCTCAATCTATCTGTCCACCTTTTCCCTTTATCTATTTGTCTCTTCATATGTGCACAGGTGTGTCGAAATGTGGACATGTGGAGAAGTGGGCCAAATGGCAGCAGATGCAACCTCTTGTAAATAACCTGATAATGTGCAGCAAACATATTATAAATATTTTATATAAAAATATTTGATGTTTACATGACTAGGCAATATCAGACTAGTTTAAAATCTAGTTTTTGGTCCTCTGTCATTTGTGGATGCTCTAGTGCCATTCAGAGTTAAATGAATGCCTTTTTTATTGTAATTCAATTCTTGAATTTGATTTGCATTTGAACTGAGGCAGACAACAGGATACAGAATTGCAATTCAGATTTGCACTTTGACTGTTGTTGGCCAGCGCAGAGGAGTACTTCAATAGCTCAGGGTGATTTGCCTGTACTGCAGTTTAAGATTGTGTGGGATGTTGCCCATTCATTTCAATTTCTAAAAGAATATAATTGGGTTAAATGATTGTTTTGTATGTTTACTTCATTCAGCTCAGTTTATGTGTCATCAATTTAATATTTTTTCTCTTTTTTCTTCCACTAGCTTATGATTCAGAGAATGTTAAGGACAACACCATACAGACCGAAGGCACCGAAAATGATTGCTCAGTGACCAAGAACAAACAACAGGGTGAAAGCGATTTGGGAGAAGACTTCAATAACCTAGCGGATGAACAAGGTTCCCCTACCGCTGAGCTGTCAGGTCATGATGTTGACAGTGAATCTCACATAAGTGAATCTAGTGACCCCACGTCAGATGCAGACAGCACCCCGATCAAAAATAAGGAGGAGGCCACAACAGACTTTCTAAAAGACCATTCTGAGAGTTCAGTATGTATTACTGACAGTCTAGAACAGATGAAGGATATTTACAAAAGCTTGCTTAATAATCCCTACTGGTCCTTTTTGAGCTTGAATTCCTCACAACCTCAAGCAGACGAACAGCAGGCAAGTAGCAGTGGTAGCAGTAGTAGCAACAGCAGTCCTGGACGCAACTGCTATGACTGGCATCAATCTGCTATCGCAAAGACACTCCAACAGTTCTCTCAGAAACAACCTGCTGCACTTGAACCAAGTATTTTCTCCACTGTCCAGCTCTACCGCCAAAGTACTAAACTCTACGGATCCATCTTTACTGGTGCTAGCAAGTTCCACTGCAAAAGCTGCAGTGCATCATATGACACGCTTCTTGATCTCACAGTTCACATGAATGAAACAGACCATTACCGTGATGACAACCTTGAAAGCACTAGTAAGGGTGCCAAGTCATGGTCCAAGCCCCGTAAGCGCTCTATTTTGGAGATGGAGGGAAAGGAAGATGCCCAGAAAGTCTTGCGCTGTATGTACTGTGGACACTCTTTTGAATCTCTGCAGGACCTCAGCGTACACATGATAAAGACTAAGCATTACCAGAAAGTTCCTCTGAGAGAACCAAGAACAGCAATTGCTGCTAAAGTTGTGTCTTCGTTCAGGAAGAGAGTTCCAGTGGAGCTGGATGTTGCAAAATCTTTGCACACCACAGAACAGACAAGAAGTCTCAACGGAGGGCAAGCCAGTGATGTTTTTCAGATGTATTCTGAACAAACCAGCAAGGATGACTTGACAGATCAGAAGACGAGCCGTGGTGTGCAGTTGAAGTCTCAGAACCTCAAATGTATGGAGTGTGGGACTTCACATGACTCTCTGCCACAGTTGAGCGCTCATATGATGTTGACCGGGCACTTTGTCAAAGTCGCCCAAACATTGCAAAAGACAGACAAGCCTCCTCATCCTAAAAGTAAATCTGACAAGTCTCAGTCAGGTACACCATGTTCTTCCCCTCTCTTAGCCACAGGAATCTTGGAGTCGCCATCCCTCCCATCTGTAGCAACTGGGAACAAAAACAAGACACAAAAAAATACTTCTCAGAAAGACAGTGATTGTGAAGAGTCTGCAAATATAAGTGACTCTAAGCAGAAATTTGGCATATCATCTAAATCTGATTACCTAACAGAAGATGATCTAAAAGAGAGTCCTAAAATGGATTTTGATATTCTAAAATCACTGGAGAATACAGTTACTTCAGCTATTAACAAAGCACAGAGGGGTGCCCCGAGTTGGGGAGGTTACCAGAGCATTCATGCAGCTTATCAGTTACGAAACCAACTGAAACCTGGACTGAACAACTCGGGCTATATTTCTTCTTTAAGACTTTCGACAAGCAGTCAAGAAGGCCAGTCTATAGACAAAAGTCATTTGATCCCCCCATGCACTCCACCAAGAGCTTCCTCTACCGCAGTTAATGTCCAGGAGGTGGACAAACTGGAAAAGAAAGTAACAGAAAAGATTTCTGAACTTGACAGACAATTAAATGACCTGAATGGGCAAGGATCCCCACATCGGCAACTGCTGAATTCTAATGGGAAATCGCTATTGTCTAAATCTCCAAGTCCCGAAAGCGCATTTACACCTATAAGCAATGTCTCTGAGTGTAACACAAACGAAAGGGAAATTCAGAAGCACACACATGATTACAGAACTCGCCCCACTTCAGATATGTATGAGGATGCTGGTCTACTGTCTGCCCACCCTGAGCCAAAACAACCCTCTGTCAGTCCTCTAAGTGCCCTTCAGTCTGTTATGAACCTTCATCTGGGTAAAGCTGCCAAACCAATAAAGCCTGTCCAGGACCCTATGAGCATGCTTCTCAGGATGAGCAACAGCATGGCTGAAAGGGCCGCTCTTGCCGGTCCATCTGGACACTCAGCGAAACTTAGCCAGTTGAATTCTGATTGCCATGAAATTTGCGGAGACCAGCCGATAGACTTGTCCAAAGGCAAAAGTGAACAGTGTCTCAGAACTGCCGCTCTCCCAGGCAAAGCTTTGAGTTCCTCTGTGTCTGGTGTGTCTTTGAGTAAATCAACTAGTTCCAAAATCTTAACACCAGCGAGTCCATTGTGTGAAAATGCCCTCTCTGACATATCAGACATGTTGCGCAATCTCTCAGACTCTCGGGTTTTAAAGTCTCCGATGCTTTTATGTAAACCAGAGCAGTCAGAAATCGAGGGTTCTCACACTTCAGATGAGGCTGAGGACACATCAGTGGTGCATAAACATAAAGGCAGGCAATCGCACTGGAAACCCCAGCACTTGCTGATTTTGCAGGCTCAGTTTGCATCCTGCCTCAGGCAGACAGCTGATGGAAAGTATGTGATATCAGACTTGAGTTCCCAGGAAAGGATGGTCATATCACATATAACAGGTCTATCTATGACAACCATCAGCCACTGGCTGGCCAATGTGAAATATCAGCTTAGACGAACAGGCAGAACAAAGTTCATAAAGAATGTTGACTCAGGACACCCAGTTTTTTACTGTAGTGAATGTGCAACACAGTTCCAAGTTCGTTCTACATACATCTGTCACCTTGAGTCACACCTTGGGTTTAAAATGAAAGACTTGGCAAAACTTACTTCTAAGGATCTGAACCGGAGGATTACAAAGCATTCCAAGAGCCCTCCCATAAAGCCTGTTCTTCCTGCTGTACTGCCAGCTAGAGGATGTCGGGAGCAGTTGCCACCGGTGCCAGCACTGTAATATACAAAAAAAAAAAACTTACCGTTAATACAGTATGCCAGAATTTCTATTGTATTGTAATTTGAGAACATACAATAGGAGTCCAATGTAAAGATTCATACAGAGTTACTGGTATATTGTGGCATTAACAGTTGGCCTTGCAGGCTAAACTTTTGTGATCATGAATATTGTAATGGCACCTGTTTAAAGTTAAGGTGCCTAGCACCAGTTTTACCAAGTAGATACACAGTATAAGAAGTCTATTATATATTAAAAGGTCTTAAAGTTATGAACATTCTTGAATGCTCATGATGGGGGAAGTTTCTCTTCTGATGAGAGAAGAATGTACATTTGTACATAGATGTTATGCAAATTTTCCAAAATATGGCTTGCTTTATTTTATTTTTTTTGCCTGTGCTAATAATTAGTCTGTTTGTGCATAGGAAATCTGATTTATTTATAAATATATAACTGTATATAATACTTAAGTCTTTAACATTTTTGTTTATATAAATTGCCTTGTCTTGCTTTTTTACAGATGTTTTTGTTTTCTCCAAATATTTGTATCACCTGTTCATTTTTATTCTTGCCAGACTATTTAACCAGATATTTTTGACTGTTTTTTTTTATTTACATCTTTTTAGTTGAATGTTCATACATTGAATGAGGCATGCCATCTATATATGTAAATGTAAAAAATCTGTAAACCTTTTTTTAAAAAATGCAATTGAAAAAAACAAAAGCCTACTTGTTTTTTTGTCTTGATTTCTTGAATGTTTTCTAAACTGAATAATTTTATGAGTATTCTAATAAGACATGCAAAGATAATTGTTTTTAATCATCCTTGTGTCATGATTGGATCAAGACTTTTTAAATGTAAAATTAGAATTAATTTTAAATAACCTTAAATAAATCAAAATAAGTATGCTGCAGTTACTTCCTATTTAGTGCAGATTTTTTTTACCCTTACCATACCAAGCCTAAACATTTAATAAGTCGAATGCATGCTCTCTTTGTCACCTTAGCTTGTTTCTCAAGTATTGTCAGAATTAAATTGACATTGTTGTGTCTTTTTGTTATTGTTCCTTTGGTACGGTGAATTCAGTGGGGGTAGTCACGCCTCAGTGGTAATAAAATAAGAGAGAGAAGTGCTCCCTGTCAGAGTCACATCAGCCTATGTCATCGCTCTAATGAATATCATCTAAATTGCTTTGTATATCTGAACAGTTTGGATGTCAATCTAATTTGAGCGCATGCACTGATGGGAAGGGGCCCAGACTAATGAGAAGAGAGCTACGTTTGACAGTGCAATAAGCTTCAACCTGATCAGACAAGTTTGAACAGGAATTCTGACACATGTGCCAATCCAAAAAAAAGTTGACGTGAAAACAGTAGCTTGAATTTGATGTGAAATGCTGTACAGACTGCACTGGCGTCATCCTTTTTTCTTGTCTGAAGTTAGCTGTTCTAAAACCTATAGCATAAAGGCCAGTACCTGCAAAAAATATGATAAATAGTAAATAAATAATCTTTAAACACATCAAACAAAGCTCAGTTCTGGTGTTACTTTCAGTCTGCCTAATAACATATTCATTCTTAACCTGAAAATAAATTGATCACTAAACTAGCACAATCTTCATCTCATCATGGCCTCTTGGAAATCATGTTCACCCGCTACTTGAGTGTCAGTTCATATTGTGACCAGACCTGAGTTGACGTGACAGTTTATGACAGCTCCAGAGCACTCATGGGACAGAATCGAGGCAGCTGCCCACAGAGTCCACACATACTGAATTATTCTCAGCACAAGGGTATCGGTTAAGGTCATTTTCTTTTTCTTAAAGAACGGAAAATTTTCAAACTGCTGAAATACAGTCAGTTTAAATCAATTTAGACGATGTTTATGCTTAAATATATTAAATTTTACTTAAATATGATATTGATTTAGTCATAGAAGCTTGAGTTAAAAAAGTAAGCAGTATGAAAAACTATGGTGCCTTACATCCACTTCCATCAGCCTAATAAACTCAAGAAAGTTGTTGTAAGTCCAACATATTTAACAGCTGGACAGGGAATATTTTGAGCAGCTGAATTGCTATTCCCTAACATTTCCCCAGACAGCTGTCAAGAGCATTTTGGCATGATATCTGACAGATTTGCAAAAGACACTCGTTTCAGGGCATTACACCATACATTGTTAATTTAATGCATGATGACACGACCAATTATAGTGAGCTACGTGCTCAAATAGCATGTCAAAAGCTGTGTATCAATCCATTTGATCCTGTTTTCCAACACCTTAAGTGATACCTTAAGCAACATTTCTGACTCGGAGAGAAGTGCTGACCAAGTAAAACGCTTGAGAAGAACACACTGGCTGATCTAGCTACATTTGCAAGAAAAGGAAGGTCTAAAACAAGATCTGTTGGGGTATAAATAAGAGCATATATTTCATTTTTATACACTAGAGTGTACCAAACAACCCCCAAGAGAACTGAGCTGGATATCTTGCTGAGAACTAGTTTTAGTTTTGTCCAGTTTTTTTTTTATTCCCTATCTTTCTTGATAGAATTTAGAAACAAGCATCTTTCTGTTAAATATGTTGACTCTTGGCTGCGCCACCCTACAGAACCTTACTAAAATATGCAAAAATTAAATAATTATAATTTATAATATAATAATATAATATAAACAAAATTATTCATGTCTTGACAAATTTACTTTGTCAGATTATTTAAAGATGTATATACAATAGGGACAAAAAGTATGAGACCATAATAAAAATGTGAAATTAAATTAAATAAATATGTATATACATATATTATTATTATTTATTTTTAAATTTCAGTATAATGAAAATAACAATAAATATTTAGGATTCTAATTTCATTTGATGATTTGTAATGAAAACATTATTTAAAATAATTAAAAATAAAAGCATTTTCACTAGTAGAATATTTTGTATTATATTTCAGCATATCAGATATCTGTATGGATTTGGATTTAAAAAATGCATTGTTTAAAAGGGAAAATAATATAAAATAGAAGCATTTAATCTATAGCATATAGTCACTATAGTCTCCAACAAATGCTTTTTTATCTATCTTGTCTCACTTGAAATGACCTCATTTTGAGCAAAAATATCAGGCATGTCAAGATTTCAGAAAGAAGCTGAACATTGTAGCATGCAAGCTCTCTACCACCGCTCGAGTTGTCTGACATGGTGGCATGACTTCTGACATTGTGTATTCAGAATGATCTGACAAGGCATCCACTCATGTTCTGTCAGGGCTCATTCGAAATGTGGTAATGGTCTCGTCCCTGTCCATCGTCCTTCTCCGCACGCCTCAGCCGTATGCATAGGTGGCGTTTAGATGTGACGTCCCAGAAATGCATGAGCTGAGCGCTTCACACGACCTCCTGGGCCGCGCTAGCCGTCCGGAGATGGCAGGGGACACGATTCAGTGTGACACTCCTGGTTGGAGCTGCCAAACTGCCACTTCCTGTCCTCTTTATTCAACCATTGAGGGAGTTGAAATACAGTGTTTTGAAAATCACTGATCAGACATCTGTCTGCTTGTCTGGCCTTTCTGTTTGACTGTCATGATCATGTTTGGCCACCTCTCATTCAACGTCAATGCCAGCTCTGATCTGCATTACAGAGCGGCAGATACCAGCTATGTGCAATTGCATTTAATGGCCAGCTCAGCTGTTTTCTATCCTAATTAAAAAGTTTAACGGAAAAAAAAATTTCTGAACCAGAGCGAACCAACTAGAAGGGATACAGCTAAGTGAACCATTAAATTATTTTCCTACCTTCTAGCTATGTGTTTTATTAATGTCTACACCTACCTTACAAGTGATTACTGGTGTACAGTGTAACCAAAAATACACTGTATTGATGTGTGCATGCTCATGCATGAAATACAAAGAGTATAAAAAGCCCTGTATAGAGTATAAGACTTCTATACTTGAAGTCTAGCCTTGAGTCAAGTTAGACGCCATATTGAATTTTAAGAGGCTGTTGGGGCCGTTCACCGAAAACTAATTTTTTGGTCTCCACAGCACTTAAATTCAGTTTTTTTTTAAAACATGTCTTGAGGCATTTTCCCTCATTTCACGTTGTGTGGTAATTTTTCGAACGTCTTCCCAGCAGTGTTGCTAGATTGGGCGGTTTTCAATTTGTTTGTGCGGGTGAATATTGGCTTTGGCGGGTGGACAAAAGTTGGGCGGGTTTTTTTTTTTTTTGGCGGTTTTTAAACTTATGAATTATATAGACTAATTAGTTAACATTCAAGCGCAAATGTGCATCCCGCATACAACCCGTCATCACAACGTTACTAAACACACGCACACTGCAAAGACTACTGGTGCTTATGCTGATGTCGCAGCCGCATACAGACTTGATGATTTGGCAGTGATGGGTGTTTAGCACGATAACGGGTGCAGAAGTGTATAGTGTTAATGGCTTAACAAGTATGGTATAGAGTTTTAACTCACACAACGTGAATTACACCTGTTGAGGGAGAGATGACATGCATGACTTATCACTGCAACCTCGAAATCAGAGCACAATCAAATCAAAATCTATACGAACCTGTCTTTTCTCTTTTTATATGGTTCAGATTAGTATTGAAATCTGCTTGACTCGTTACTTTCGACTGTGGAAAGATTTGTATAATGTTCAATGTAAACTTCAAAGTCTTAGTAGTTCTGTGTGAAAATATAGAGTGAAAGGTAAGAACAATAAATTGTTATTTTTTATTTATGTTGGATTATCATGCAGTATGAATCAATAAATTATAGTTTTGACTGTCATAATGTGTGCATGATCAGTCTATTGGAAACTTTTTTGCATTTGAATTCTGACTAGACATTAAAAATTATGTAGTTTTCTTCGAGGGCACCGTTTTTTTGTGTGTTTGTTTTCTGAATTTTTGACCGTATGTTGCTTGCATATTTTTTATATTTGGTAGTCTAATTCTTTTTAATCTATTTTCTCTGATTTATCTATGTTTATGTTATTTTGTCATCATAATTTTGTTTATGGAATTAAAAATGTCTCTTATGAACCTTGATGTACATTCGATCACAATTTTAGTGCGGTTTTTGGGAGGGTATTTGTGAGCTTTTGGGCAGGAAATTGTCCATCCAATCTAGCAACACTGCTTCCCAGAACGTGATTAACCGCGCTTGAACCCAGTAGTCAAATACGTCTGTAAATGGAATGCAATGTTCTGTGTCTTAAAGGGGTCATACAAACCCAGTTTTCCACAAGCTAATATGATTATTTAGGGTCTTAATGGAAAGTTTGTAATATA
>JAUCMT010000039.1:19855886-19880055 GCA_032357475.1 Enteromius thamalakanensis | reverse complement strand
TCACAGAGATTTAAAATCAGCGATAAATTTAGATCAAGATGCATAACATGGATAACAGGAACACGGATCCATTGCAAGCATAATCTCCCCATCTCCCTCTTTTCAGCTTCATGCATACTGCTGCTAATTGCACCCAAGCAAAATCCAGAGCAGGTTTGTCATTCGAGTTTAAATTGATACTCCCCATCTGGCACCATTAGATGTGTTAACTACACAACTAATTGGTGTGTAATTGCCTTTAATAACTGTTGCTTTGAGATGAGTATCAGATGTTTTAATTATGGGGTGAAATGGCCACTCTGAGGCACTATGGTTTGGTATAGCTGAGTCTAATGATGACACATCCAGACTGAACTCAGTGACTTTGGAGAGACTCTGACCCCTAAAACGATGGATCAGCATGAGAGACCAGCTGGAAATTATAGAGCCTATAGGCCCAGAAGCGATTATTAGTGCGATCCTTATCAGTGACAGTTTCAGTAACACAGATGCCTCAAGCCCGAGACAGTGTCATAAAATAGAAGCACCATTGTGGCTCTACAGTTATTATTTACTGGCACACAAATCTATATCTGAATGAAAATTAAAGTAATAGTTCTTACTAAAATGTACTTTTTTATCATTTACCCCCCCAATTCAAACTAGTACATCTTCCGTGCAACATAAAATGAGGGGTCTATGAAGGGTAAGAATGCTCTTTGATTAAAAACATAGGTTTTTTTCCAAAGATGAACAAAGGTCTTATGGGTTTGGAACAGAATGAGGGTGAGTAATTAAAGGAATAGGTCACCCAAAACTGAAAAATCTGTCATCATTTATTCACCCTTGAGTTGTTCCAAACCTGTATGAATTTCTTTGTTCTGCTGAACACAAAGAAAGATGTTTTGAAAAAAAGTTTGTAATCAGGCTGTTGGTCAACGGTGATTCAAAACAGCCTGGTAACAAACTTTCTTCAAAACATCTTCCTTTGTGTTCAGCAGAACCAAGAAATTCATACAGGTTTGGAGCTACTCAAGGGTGAATAAATGACAGATTTTTCAGTTTTCCGTGAACTATCCCTTTAACAAATGCTGTTTCTTTGTGAAAGATCACTCATGACTTTCACAGCAGCCCTGGTGAATGACATTAAAAATCAACTCCTAACCAGCTGAAGCATGGAGATCATGCTTGAAAAACTTTGAGTTGATCATTCAGTCTTTCTGGACAGAAATTAATTGAATGGACTAAGCTGCGTTCAGCCCAGCTGCTGACTCAGAACCTGTCCACATCCAAATGTCAATGTGCTGATGGATAAGTCTGCAGTCAAACACAAGACTGATACCGGTGCAAACAAAGGCATTGATGGAGGCAGTCCATAGAAGTACTCAATTCTTGCCTTTAAATGCCAGAAGTAATAATGGAGCACTCTGAGTCATCTTGTTTTTGAAATATTCTCACAAGCTTGTTTCCAAGAAGCCTGAACTACTTTTACTAAATGCCACATTGCAAACCTTGTAAAAGACTATAGATATGTTCTCGCGATTGATTTATTGTGACATATTGCATCATTTAACACACAAATATTAATCTAACAATTATTTTAAAGACACCCTGTGATATATGTATATATATCCAAAATGTATCTGTAAAATAAATATATATTTTATTACGTTTTATAACATTAAACATGATTATGTTAAAACACCAAATCTAACAAGCGTAAAAAAAACTTATTAGGAGCCCTAGATTAAACAGCAGCGTTGATTGAAGATTAAAAAAAAACAAGAGGCTTTAGCGCCCTCTAATGGTTCTTAAAGAATAACACAATGATGACAAAGGAATTGCTTTATCACTGTAACTGCTGCTTTTTCCTGCCCAGAAATGAATGCACAAATTTATATCTAGTGTAAAACCCAATCAAATAATGTCCTAATAACACATGTAGAGTCAAAATCATTTATTTTTTTTTTTTCTTTTCAGTTACATCAGCATTTTCCAGATGTCACAAAAAAGCTCTGTAAACAATACAAAAACAAGATACAAAACCAGATAAGGGAGAGTCAGAGACAAAAGTTCAGTAGGGATCTTTTTTTTTTTTTAAGCTGACAGAAATTGGCAGCTATTTCATGACCACCATAAGTCAAAGTCGCACATAAACGTCATGAACTAACCAAATAATAAACGGTGATGAAGCATTTTCCAAAATAAATCACATCATAGACCGCATGACAACAATGTCATGATGCCACTAACTACAGTTTTGTTTGTTTTAAAAACATTTTAGCATTTACTTATCATTCTATTATTTATCTAAACGAATACGCGCAAGAGATATTAGCATGTGCAACTTCTTCGTAACGTAAAGGGATCGCTCACACTCACACACAAAAAAAGAAAATCCTGTCATCATTTAATCAACCTCATGACAATCCAAACCTGTATGACTGTCTTCCGTGAAACGACAACTACCTTCAAAGTAACTTCCTGTGTATTCCACAGAAGAAAAGAGGCAAGTAAATGATGACAGTTTGCATTTTCTGGTGAACTCTCTCTTGAAACAACCATCTGGCTTTAAAAACAGAATTATTTCTCATCTCCATTAATTACTCTTATAGAGCAAAAAAAATTCAGCGTGCATGTCACAAAAACAAAACCACAGAAGACAGTATAGGTATGGAGGACAGAGGACAGCTAGTGAGAAAGGCGTTACCGTTGTACAAAACCGAATTGAGAAGTTGTGTGCTGATGAGATGAACTCTCATTTCTGATGCAACCGTGTAGCTTTAAACTTGGACATCCTCTTGGGTGGCTCCTGAGGAGCTTCGGGGACCACCTCCTCCAACTTCCTCTCAGGGATTGTGGGTAAGGCAGGAGGAGCGATGGTCAGGTGTGGAATGGAAGAAGGCAGGGGATCCTTTTCAATCACTGTGCCTGTAAAAGCCTAAAGCATAAAATACATTTCTATATGTGAATCTAAGAAAGACAAAAAAGGTCCCAACTTATCTTAATTGGCCTTAACTAATAACATTGAAATTGATCATGTGATACAACTGTGCACATACATGTTTTTAATATGTATAATATATAATATGTAATTATATGTGTAAATACAATCAAGGGATGAGCCAACAGTAATTACAAATGTAATCACTTGCATTGTATCAAATGATTCATTTAACATGCAAGTACACAGTAGTTCATTAGAATACAGACTGGATTTAACCAACAGCAGTTATTCTTCTGTACCTCAAAGCGTCCGTTAGTGCGGGGGCTCGTTCCAGTGGGGCTTTCCTCCTCTGTAATGCCATCGCTGGTATCACTGTGTGTGGCATCATCATGGCTCCACGAGCGTCCAAAAGCTGCACGGCGCTCTTCAAAGTCGGCTGTGCTGCTCTCGCTGGTGTCACTGCACACGCTGTTCTCGCGGCTGCGGGACTTCAGAATGGACTTGCGTGGTATTGGCTCCCCATTCACCAAGTCCACAAACACCCTGCGAACAAACACCGTGTTGAAACTGAAGCCATAAAAACCAAAAAACACATCAATAAAAGTAGATGAATGATGTTTATGATTAGGCTGTTACCTATAAATGTCTGCTGGGCTTGTGATCTTGTAACTCTCATGAGGAGAATGGCCGTTGTTTTTGCCACTTTTCTTTTTTCGCTTGGCTTGCGCCTTTTGTTCATTTCTTTCGCTGAATTTTAGAGTGGTGTTCTTGCCTGTATTTATCCTGACCTTCACAGGGGAAGATGGGAAGGTTTATTTTTAAGACAGCATTAAGTAATTTTTTAGGGTTACCAAGGCTGATTAACTTTTTTTGTATTTAATCAAAAATACAATAAAAACTGTAATATTTTTAAATTTAATTACAATTTAAAATTATTATATTTATTTGCAGCATCATTACTCCTTCATGATCCTTCAGAAATCATTTTATACTGATTTGCTGCTCAAATAACTATTATTATTATTATTATTATTAATACTGAAAACAGTTATGCTGCCTAATATGTTTTGTGGAGACAGCATTTATTTGAAATCGACATCCTTCGTAACATTAGCTAAAAAATGTTTTAAATAGCACTCGACTGACCTTTTTGAATTCCGCAGTATGAGAAAAGTTTATAGTTGGAAGACCATTGCCTGCTTCCTCGTCACATTCTTCCTCCTCCTCATCCTCAGGGTGTGAGCCATTAGTGCCGTTCATCTGACTTGTGATAGATGACGGTACCCAGCCATTTTCCTTTAGATGGCCATTAACCTGGACTCCACTGCCACCATCTGCTTCCTTCTCTTCCTCTGAGGAGGAAGTGGTGTCTTCTCCATTAGTGTCTGTGCTGTCCAGTCTAGTATAACGGGGGAGGAAATAGATACAATCTATAAGCATTCTATTAAAAGTTTGTGCAACGGATGCTTTTTCTGTAGGTTTAACTGCATTTTCAATTTACCTAAAAACGTATGCACGTGTGGTATAACAAACAGGATTTCTACACCTCAATAAATAGAAGAACGGTAGAGTTACATTATGTTATTTGTGTTTTTACTGTGCAAAACTTTAGTTAAGCCAGTATGGTTTTTACTACGTTTTTGAATCTGGGATCATTTCAGTTGTGGTTGTCTATGGAGGGTCACCAAAAATATCTTAATTTGTGTTCCGAAGATGAACGGAGGTCTTATGGGTTTAAAACGACACGAGAGTAAGGAATTAATGACAGAATTTTCATTTTTAAGTGAACTAACCCTTTAAGATTATCGAAGTTAAAAAGAGTTGTGCTGCTTTTTAATTTTTTGTGTGGAAATTCAATATTTTACCGGTATCTGGCATCTTGATGCTCCTCCTCACGTTCTAGTTCATCAAGTCGAGCCCACAGTTCCTCCTCTGAAAGCACCCCTGTCTTTCTCTCTTCATCTTCTTCTTTCTTCTCGTTCTCTTCCAGCTCCAACAAATATTCCTGCTTAGGTTTAGAATTGGGTTTGTGGGCCAAACGTTGTTTTCCTGTGAAAGCACAACTGGGGGTAAATGATCAACAGAAGATAAAACAACACACCTGAAAAACTAGACTTACCTTTGGTAACTTCTTCCTCATTTAGAACCTCTTCTCTAATGTCTACAAAATCTCCAGTATCCTGTTAACAAAAAAGGATTGGATATGATTGTTTCTTCCAGAGGAGAAAACCGCAGTATAAAGTTTCACACAGTAATGAGGTCATGGTTAGAACACTTACAGCTCCAGTCAATTTTTTAAGATCATCTGTAAAGTCGGCTCTGTTTTGAAAGTTCTTCATCACTTTCTGCAAGTCATCTAGTGTATTTTTGACATCTGGAAATATATGGTATGTATGGTTTATTGTTTATGGTTAATATGGCTTATTCAAATCTGTTCTCTGGAAAATCTTAATAGAATACAAATGAACTCACGGTTCTTTCTGTGCTCCACAAGAGCATCAGCTTGTTTGGCAGAACACTTTGCAAACCAGTTATCCCCGAGGAGCACCGTTAACTCATTAGTGTGAACCAACTTTCCCGGCATGAATGCCAAGGGACCAAATGGTACCTACCATGTAAAAAAAAACATCCAAACAATCAGGGCTTAAAGCAATACAGTGTCACTTTCAAATCTGACAAGTTAAGGCCTACTCACACTAAAAATGATAACTATAAATGGTACAACATCAACACAAGCGCACACACTGCATATATGCTGCCTGTCACTTTAAATGCTCAAGCTTTGATTGGCTGTTAATGTTTTTATTGCTAGAAAAAAAAAAAAAACTCAAAGTGATTCAAATGATGTCACTATCATTATAGTTGTGGTGAACATTCCTATTCTCAACGAATAACAATGATTATTAAAACGTTATGGTTATAGTTGTAATAAAATGTCTAAACAGGTGTGAATAATACTCTGATAATGTAATATTTTGTTGCTCATGCATTAAAAATGTTTGTGTATCTAAATGTTAAGATTAATTTGGGTGTGTCAGTAATTGAAGTGCGACATCATACCATAATATCATAAGACAACTTGTCAGGCAAACTCCTGAGGCGGCCTTGAAGAGAATCATAGTCATTTTCCACTTTTTTCCTGACAGTCAGAGACAAAAATCAATCACTTAAAAGCAAATTGTTTGTTTGTGGACATAAAAGTTCTATTTTTGTTCTACCTACTTATCTTTTTAAAACACTGAAAATGACTATAACAAAAGCCTGTCAAAACTTGTCATAACCATCAACATTATAATGAAGTTTAAATTAAATTAAATTAAAGTATAAATAGCATTTCTGCTCCAAATTTAAAGTATAAATAGCATTTCTGCTCCAAATTTAAAGTATAAATAGCATTTCTGCTCCAAATTTAAACCTTCAACAGCCAATAAACAACCAGTGACAAGCTAAAATGTATCAACGGATAGTCACAGCCTGAGAAAGACTGACATGATGCATTGATAACAGCGGTATGCATGTCTAAGATGAGACATGTTAAACACTCACCAGTGCTCAATTTGATTTCTGCAATCTTTCACCACCTGAAACAGATACAATTTGTCATTTCATAACCACTGAGATTCCCAAAATGCTACAGACAACCACTGCTAAACTATGCGAATTGTTCATTATAAAGAGAATGAACAATTTTGTCTGAGACAAGGACCCTGTAATGCATGTTAACAGCAATGTCTGCGCCAATAAAAGTCTGTATACTGAGCTTTTTAGGTACATTAGGATTATTTGCACATATTCATTTTATAATAATTGCCCTGTATTATACATTGCATTCTCTCACTCTCTTTGTTACGAAAATATCAAGGCTCTTAATGTTATAAAAACTAAGCTTCATTTTCTTCATGCAACATGAAAGAAATGTATTTTTAAGAAATGCAAATACAGTATGATTTCTTTCATACTGAGTTGCAACAGGAGCTAGATATGTCTTTTAAGAGATTCACCCTAGTAATAAAACAATATAAAGCATGTCTAACAGCATGAGCAGTTTTGTTTCTCTCTTCTTAAATACGTGTTGCTGTGGGCAGTGCAACACAGAACTTTACAGATATTCTTAATAAAACTCCTCCACTCTTGTTTATTTTAATTATTAGTATCTTTCATATCAGGCCAGCTGAGGTTTACCCTCCAATGTCAACAAATAGGTTAATAGACCCTTCGTTTGTAGTATTTTGTTCATGCAAATATAAATAGGTCAGTAAACCCATACCTTCACAGCATGCAAACTACCTACTGTAACAGTACTGTAAGCTCTTGGCAGCGTGGACAACGTGCTGGAAAGAAGATTGTTTTCTATCTACCATACATGAATAATTAACGGTTAACATTACTGAGATACACTGCTTATAAATATATACGCGCATTTTATAGCAAAGCATCAGAAACACACATATACCAAAGCAAAATAACGTTAACTGTTTGCAACCAGCTAGCCAACAGCAACACGTGATACACAAAGAACTTTCCAGATCACGAAACGCGTAATACTGCGAGTATACTGCAAAAACAACATAAACACACGACAAATTAATCGGTGCTGATGATTGATCGCGTGCAAGGACATACGGCTTTGATATCTGCATGGATGCATTGGTGGTATATGAAATAAACGTTACTCTTGACCTTTCTGTGCTCCTCTTTTAACCTCTCAACGCCCTGGGGCAGATCTTTACTCCGTTTGACTTTTCCAGTTGCAGCCATTTGGTCGTGCACGGATGCCATCCACAATAAAACAAGGCTTTTTTGTTTAAAATATCCAAACACTGAATGCTCAGGGGTTTGAAGTCCTATAGAAATGTTTATGAATGCAATTTGATGTGTTGCACTCAATCTGTCGCCTCGTAGTCATCAATGAAGCAGAACAAGTGGTCCAGTATATCAAGATTGAGACCATTTCACACGTGCATGGTACGATGTCGATGTTATCCCAAAATTTCCTCTTGTTTACAGTCCACCGACGGCCTGTTTCCCCTGCGCCATGTTCATCTAATCACGGATGTAACGTAGTACGTACTCTGGATATCGCTCTTCCTACTACAAACACGTGATCGCAACCAATTTCACTTTCATTTATAAAGAACAAATACTAAGGGTTAGATAAAATACATTTTCTAAACCATACATAGGCTAAAAATAACTATCAGCAGAGAAATGCATTAATAAGACAAAGTTAACCTCCTGTCATAATGCAACACAAACAATTACTTATGTGGAAAAAATGTATATATATATATTAAATATATATTTTTCGTTAAAGGCGGTGTTAATGGCAAGATTTGTTTGATTGAAAACGTAGATCGATGATTAATGCCTTTATATGACCGGAGGAGTGTCCTTTTAACGTACGTGTAAACAATCCTCACGCTGACTATGTCACGTGACCTTTGAAACCGAACGGAACAGGAAGTTGTAAACGTTAAGGAAAAGTGTCACTAAAATTAAATTTTTATTTTTTTTGTCGTTGTCATTTATGTTTTAAGACACGACTGTCTCATCGCAGATGCTTTATAATAAGTTTTAATGTAATTCGTTAATTCCACAACTTTTATTTAATTTAGAGCCTTTTATTTTGAAGAAAAGACGTCGGTGTCACTCAGTAACATTTCCCGGAATGGTCTGCCGTCCTCACACTGAAATTATTCTAACCGTTTAAAGACATTTGGAAGGGAAATTCTAAATTATTTTTGAACATAAGGAATTATTAGAGTGCTGGTGAGTACTAACACTTGTTCATAAAAGTGATTTAAATTTGTTAAAATCTTTGTTTTATCACGTCATTGTTAATATCAATAAATATATAGAACTCACATTTGATCATATATTTCAATCTTTCTGTTTATTATAGCAACTTTTAAAAAAATGCTCTACTGCTTATTATGTATTTACAAATTTAAATGTGCATTCAGCTTTATAAGTCAAAATAAAACTTGATTAATTCACATGTTTATTGCATTAATGATATTTTCTCCCCAGGTGACAAGAGAAGCTTTTTCAGTCAGTCATGTTCAGGCACTGCAGGACATTTTCACATTGTGTCTTTAAAAGTCAGACAAATTATGTACTTTCAAAAACAGTTCGGATTCTTTTGCCCTGGTCACCATTCACATGTACCGCATCCCAGCGTACTCATTCTACCAACATCAAGATGCGCTCCTACTTACAGTACATTAAAAGGAAAGTCAAAGGTGCACCAGCTCCTCCATATAATCATGTGTGTCAGGTTGGAGATCCTGTATTACGTTCACAGGCTGCGACGGTGGAACCCGGAGCCATTCAGGGCCCAGAAGTGCAGAAGGTCATAAAGACCCTGGTCAAGGTGATGAGAAAGCTCGAGAGTGTCGGTCTGAGCGCACCCCAAATTGGTGTTCCTCTACAAATATTAGCCTTGGAGTATCCAAAGAAAATGCTGGAGGACAGCTCACTCACTTCTATTAAAGCTCAGGGTCTGGTGGCAGTGCCTCTTATGATTTTTGTAAACCCACAGTTACGTGTACTAGATGGACGCACTGTCATCTTCCAAGAGGCCTGTGAAAGCATCTGTGGGTTTTCAGCATCTGTTCCACGCTATGTGTCTGTAGAAGTCTCAGGTACATATATAAAAAACAAAAATAAAATAAGATGACTCAGTGGCCGGTTTCACAAATGGGGCTTAGCTTACGTTAGGACTAGGCATTGGTATATTTAGATATTTAAGCAACAAGAACAAAAGAAAACATTGCAGGTGTGCATCTTGGCACAGAACAATGACACTGACATATTTTAAGATATTTACCCCCAGTTTCATAGACAAGGCTTAAGCTAGTCCCAGACTAAATTGCATGTTTGAGCTGTCTCAGATGAAGATATCTTGCTCAGACATATCTTAAAACATGTCAGTGTCATTGTTCTGTGTTAGGATAAGGCATTTCTTCTAAGGCATTTTTGTAAAAGTTGCTTAAATATCTTAATTTAACTAATGACTAATCCTGGCTTAAGCTAAGCCCCGTTTGTGAAACCGGGCCTTACAGTTCAAACATGTTTTTTAGTCTGGGACTAGTTTAAGTCTGGTCTGTAAAACTGGTGTTAAGTATGTGTTAAGTAACCCATACCATGACCAAAAACATACTATGATTTACAGTTTGATGTTCTTAAGGTATCAAATTAAAAAGAAAATGTTTTTCTTCTTTCCAAAGGTCTTAATGAGAGAGCAGAGCCAGTCAGCTGGCAGGCGAGTGGATGGCCAGCCAGAATCCTGCAGCATGAAATGGATCATCTTAATGGAGTGTTATATATCGATCGCATGGACAGTAAATCCTTCGTCAATGTAAAATGGGAAGAGTATAATGAATAAAGCTTTGTGGAATAACTTACCTTTGAAATTCAGAGAAAATGGATGTTCTTGTCATTCCTGGGTTATCTAAACAAACATTTATTCACATTTCAACACTCCATATTTTTTTCACTGGGTATTTACAGACAAGCTAGATTACACTTTGCCTTTGCAGATAGCATACGGAAAAAACTTCTTCTGCGATAGGACATTTTTTTTTATATAGGGTGCAGTATGTCCTCTATTTTGTTTAAACCGAACAGGTTTTTTTCCTATTGTTTTCATACTTTCTGATGGTAATGAATTTAACAGTTTTCTGACTAGTGTGCAGGCATTGTACATAATTGACCAATCATTGAGGCAAGAAGGTGGGATCTACAGAGAACAATCAAAGCAGTGTAAATACATGCACATATGTACTATAGAGAGTACAATGGGAGAAAAAAAACCCAAAACCTGGACATTTTAGGCAGCTTAGCATTCCTGGTCAGAAATATGAGAATATGTATGATCACTATGTAATAGTAATATTTTGAATTCTATTGAAATTATTTTAAGTACAAGCTTAAAGTACAACTTCTGTTTTCGGTTTCTTTATTTTTATATTAATTCCATTAAACAATCATAATGACAGCCATGTACATTACATTTAATAATGATACAGTGATTGGTTGCAGTTGTTGCTAAGACCCATACCTATAACTGAATACATCAAATATTGGACTGGCCATCACACAATCCCATCAATAACACAGTTATGAGCCATGTTACTGCATGATATATAGATTAGTAATAGACTCTACAGTGAACTTTGTTACTCTCCTGTAATATTTGGCTCCTGTCATATAAAGACACTGCTGATATCAAGAATTGAAAGTGTAACAGATTGTCATGTTTATATTACCCAGTATTTTAGACTTCTTATTGTGCAATTAGAAAAAATAATCACAGGCTTAGTGTGGGAATAAAAACAGTGTCCTCAGCCAGACATGGTCAACGCTTACATGTTGTTTTAAACAGAAGTACAGCTGAGGAAAGTCTTTCCACACCCACACATCAGGGTATTTTTATAGGAACACCGTTTGCAATACACAGCACTGCAATATCTGCATAAGGCACTAAGTTCTGTGCTGTAGCAACTAACACAGTGCATTTTAACATATTGTGTGTTGTGTTTTTGAAAGCACAGCAATCGATCAGGACAGATAGAGAAATGAAAGACTTTACAAGTGAGGCATAAAGTTATTGGCAAAGTTTGGTCACTCGTCCAGCAATCATCGTGATACGGTATTGGTTTTTCTGAATCACCTGTTTCCAGGGAGAATGGCCTGTGATGTGCAGGAGAAAGACATTTGTCCCTCTTTTGGGAATTCCTTTTTTCTTCTTGAGGTGGTAGTATTTTTCCTGTTGGTTGCACGTTGTGTTGTTTTAAGTTGCACATATTAATAATATTACAGTTGTGATCATGGATACACTGGCATTCATAGCACACCAAAAATGAATCAGATTTAGAATCATTCACACAAAAATGTGTTTTTAGAGAATCTTTAGATTTTTCCTTGGCCAATGTAATCTGGTCTTGTGCTAAATAAAGCTCTTCAGCGTTGTTTAAGCATAGTGCTAAAGAATGTTTTTTAAACCTGCACTCTTCATAACGAGTACACTGTCGACTGTGCATATCTTTGCAATTCTCACACTCGTAGACATACAACTGATCTGGAGTGATACACTTGCACAACAATTTTGCTGCTGCTTGTCTCTTGGCATCACCTTCAGTTTGATCTTCAGCAAAGTTTTGACTGACGAGTGATTTTCGGCACTTTGCATCCTCATTCTCTGTGTTTGACTGTGAGGGCTCTCTCTGTAAAGTCTGGTTTAAGGGCTGCATATAAGAAGAATCAGGTGGAGAATCAGAAATGGACATTGTGTGAGGAGCACCTGCCTGCTCTGTGTACAGATCCAGATCAGCGTCCGAAACACTGGCAGCATCTGATTTTCTCTTGGTGTTCTCTAATGCCACCTGAAGACTCTGGCCCGCCTGCCTCTCCTTGACTAGCTGTAGGACCCACTCCACATCTCTTTCCACAGAGCCCAAGGCCGAAAGTAGCAGCTGGCACTCCATCCGCGCAGTGAAGAAGCCACATGCCAGACTGAGTAAATAATCAGCAGGAACGAGTTTGGAGTTCAGCGACAACTCTTGTTCTTCCTTCAAACTTAAAGCTTGGTATCCTAGCAAACCAAACAGCTCTTTAGCCTGCTGAACTGTCAGTGCAGGTTTGATCAAATGGGTGAACATACCTGAAAACATCTGGTGAGGAGAAAGACTATTTTAAGGCAGTGAAAACAAACACAACGTCATTGAGGCAGTTTAAAACCTAGCTCTGTAGGTGGAGCACCAGTATTTCCACATACCTTCACCAGTCTGTACTCTCTTCTCCAGGGGTAGATGTATAGGTTTAATGCCGCAAGCTCCAACACTTCAAAGGCCTTAGAAAGTTTCTCAAGCCGCATTTGGCCAGTTTTAGATGGAAATGCACGGAGAGATTTTTCCATCACTGCCAGTGAATCTAATCCATGTAGATTGTGTATCTTCTGGGCATTGCCATTGTGAAGGAACATCTCGACTTCCTTACAAAAATCCTCATCCTTGCATACCAAACTTCGATCCCCCTTTTCAATTCGTCTCTCCAAGTTAGTCTGGTACATATTCATGAGACCATCCGTCTTTTTATGAGCAGAATTCATCCTAGAAGAAACAACATTTTAAGTTTATTTAACTGACATACAAATTGTAATCATTAAACATGACAATAATCACTTACAAGAAAGAAATACAAACAAAGCAAGTTTCTACTTTGCATTACGTCATTGCATTACTACGTGGATAGCCGAGTTAAGAAAACTAGAAACTACATATAATTTAGATATGGTATAACTCAATTCAGTCCGACTAGTGATTGGAATTGGATATATGTGGAAATGTAGACTATTAAAAACCATCTATAATACTACTTATGAAATCAACAGACTAAGTTAAAGTGAAAGTGATTTTCCAAGATCGAAGGTAACG
This sequence comes from Enteromius thamalakanensis, assembly GCA_032357475.1. Taxonomy (NCBI): domain Eukaryota; kingdom Metazoa; phylum Chordata; class Actinopteri; order Cypriniformes; family Cyprinidae; genus Enteromius; species Enteromius thamalakanensis. The sequence continues at coordinate 19,866,693 of JAUCMT010000039.1, read as the reverse complement.
TTACAGTTCCGTCACTAATATAAAACCAACGTCTTACATAAGTCTGTAGTTATATAACATAGATATTTTTAGATTTATATTGAATTTATAGCATATTGGTGAACAATAAAAACATAAACTACGCTACATGTTTTAAAGATTGTGTGTCCTTCCAACCAAAACCACCATTAGTAACGTTGATACCTTTTTTCCCCCCGCTGACTCATGAAAATCAAATAACAACGCCGTTTACATAAAACTTAGGGAATTAATTAAAGCAGATTTGTTACCTGTTTAAGGGTCAACGTCCAACACAAACTGCTTTGAACAACGTCGCTGTTTCCCGGTGGATAAACTTTTTTGACATCACTTCCGTATTCAGCTCACGTGAAGATCTTTAGGGTTGCGGTGTCGTTTAGAAACGAAATAAGTAACAATTAAACGAGTAAATGTACTTGTATAAATACATGTAATAATAAAATAAAAACAGTGTAAATGTTCATTTTCATAAAAAAATGCAGTAAAAAAATAAGTTTTTTTTATCTTGAAGTCCATATCCCTTATTCCAAGTCTAAAAAACAGAAGCGTCTATATAAATATATATATATATATATGTATATATATATAACATATATAAACATATATATATATGTCTATATAAAACAGCCAAAATAATTCACACATACGTATAAAGCAGTTTATCCTACTTGCACCGACTGTTCAATGTAGTGTATGTACCAGTGGTAGTTCACAAGAGGGCGCTATAATTATGATAGAAACTGTTGGTAATATCTGTTCTGACCCTGATATCAAACTTTATTATTAGAAACCGTTCCTGCTGACAAGATGATATTCCTGTTATTCACTACATTATACCATTTATTTTCCATTTACAACATTAATTTTTTCTGAATTTCTTTTTCTCTGAAATGGTAATTTAATTAAAGGATAAAAGAATGCATAATTAGGTGGGCGTGTTATTTCGAAGGGGGCGTGGTATTTCTTGCTGCGGTTCGATTTAAAGATCTTGAACAGCACGAGACATGAAGCCCATAAAGCATAATCAATCTCAGACGCCTGCACTGCTGCAGCGGTTGTGTACACGATGTCAAACGGGGACAGGGTGGTTTTAGCGCTCGGTGGAGCAGGAACTGTCGGCTCCGGGATAGTGAAAGCTCTCCTGGACAGAGGTAAGAGCAAATGAAGTATTTAATTAAGTACTTATTATAATAGTAGGCTAAGCATCATTTTTATATTTGTTATTATTTTTATGATTTATAATTATTTATATCAACAGTAACTGTTTATTATTATTATTGTTATTGTTATTAAGCAAATGAGAATAGCCCTCCACTGCCAGGCTCTGATTTTTGCTTTGTTGAAAATTAGATTCAGTACAGTTATGTTTAGGAAAGCAATTATATGTCCACTACTATTAATTTAGATCTCAATTTTGATTCTGCAATTTAGTTATGTTATTATATACATTTGTATTTCTTTTACTTTAAATGATAAAAAATACATTTCTTTGCACAGATATATTTTTTTTAAGTTCTGCATCGCATGTGTTCAAGTCTTTGCCGTGCAAATGCATTTTTAGGTTTCAAGGTTGCTGTGATCTCCAGAGACAGCAGCAAGTTGGAGAAACTCAAGGGGTTTGTTTCACCTAGCACAAAAAGTAACCTGACCACTTTAGTGGGAAATGTTGGTAAGTAGTCTATTTTTGTGCATGTTTTTCGTTTTTGCAACTCTAGACATTTTGAGGTCTCATTGATTTTGGATTGATTGTGATGAAATTCCATCTCAATCTATCAGGCTCAGAAGAAGGAGTAGAGGAGGTGAAACAGGCCTTGCTCAAGTCTGTGGGTAAGATCACAGATGTGGTGTCCTCTCTGGGCTTTAGCTGGTGGCAGGGTGGTCCACCTCACACCCAACCCCTCAAAGAACTGCACTGGGTGAGCGAACAGCATTTACACTGGAAACCCCTCTAAAATATTAATCCCAATATTGATCCCTTTCAGCTATTCGTTTTACTTGCTTATATGGCACACAACATTTCACTTTCATCCTTGGGTCTGCTTCTGCAAATCATCATTTGATTGCTCAAAACTCTTTGTCTCTGATCAACAGGTTACTGAGACTCTGCTTTTCAGCACCTTTGTGTCTTGGAAAGCGTTCTTTCCCCTGGTGAGAGATGATCCTAACTGCACCTACACGTTCATCACAGGTACATCACGATTTGTCTAGCAAAACATATGCTTCGTTAGTTATATATGGAAAAATAATTGTGAGTGCATATAAATGAGGATTACAAAATGTACCAAAGTAGGCATGCATCATTCAGCAAATTCAAGAAACTAATCGATAAAACAAAAATGAATGGACAGATAAGTGGTTACATTTTTAGGAACGGCAACAATGCTTATACTCCTAAAAAATAAAGGTTCTTTATAGTTCAATTAAGAACATTTAGCCTTCTGTTTTCCAAGTTTGTTACAGTGGAAAAAGTTTGTTATTAAAATTAACATTACACTCAGGTTCTTTTGACAGCTCTTTGCCATCATCATCATCATCATCATCAAAAAAAAAAAAAAAAACAAAGAACAAAAATATAATAATAATAGAATCCATAATAGAACCTTTCCAATTTACATTTTTTAAATAATCGGTTTGACTGAAGGAACATATGTGACCCTGGACCACAAAATGAGTCATCAATATCATTTATACATCAATCAAAGCTGAAATATGATGATAAATAATCTTTCTATTGATGCATGGATTGCATAGAACAATATTTGGCTGAAATCTGAAATCTGGGGGCTGCACAAGAATCTAAATATTGAGAAAATTGCCTTTAAAGTTGTACAAACAAAGCCCTTAGAAATGCATATTACATATCAAAAATTAAGTTTTGATATATTTATGGTAGGAAATTTGAAAATATCTATATAGAACATGATCTTTACTTAAAATCCTAATGATTTTTGGCATAAATCGATCATTTTGACCGATACAAATGTATTGTTGGCTATTGCTACAAATATACCCATGAGACTTACAACTGGTTTTGTGTTCCAGGGTCACACATACTCATAAATATATGTGTTCAGAGAGCGATGTTCAGTAAGAAACAGATTTAGATGGCAAAAACATTAAACAATTGAAATAGAATTGAATGGCATAATGCAGATGTGGCAACAAAAAAGTCAATGATTCCTGCTGTTTGATCCAGGAGGAGCTGGAGAGAAGTTGCTCATGCCAGGCACAGGGTTCCTGACCATCGGTGCAGCCAGCGCTCTAGCGTTCTGTCAGGTTCTGCGTGAGGAGTACCCTGACGTGCCATGCAAACTCAACCAGGTGTGTCTCTTCAAACACTCCTGGGGTTAAACCTCGGCCACGACACGCACACTCACTGTAGATGTGCTTAAGTAAATGTCAGGGAAGTATTTCCTCATATTTGTTCCCTTGTTTTTTATATACCTTCCATCAGGTGAAAATCAATACGGGTGTGGCGGCCCCAGACCGAATGGCCCCCGGGTACCTGAACCACTTGGATTTAGGGGAAGCCGTGGCTACGCTGATAGAGCGCCGTAACATGTCCCACAGCGTCTTCCCCGTGAGCTGTCCTGCCGATCTAAAAACTGTTATCTTAGAGGGCAACCTGTAAGCAAGTCCCATCGGATTTTCCTCTGTATTCACTTTATCCTGTTAGTATGCGTGCATTGTTTTATTGCATGTCAACAAATCATTTCTGTATTGAAAATCCCCAGCTTTGTCATAGTACAGTCATACAAATACTCATTGTGCTCAAAACAAATCAATATAATAAGCAGTGGAATGGCACAGATGCTTTGGAGTGCAGCTGAGCGTAAACGCAGCCCCAGCTTGACACTGAAGAAGAGAGACACGTGTGAGAACGGATGTAAAAACAAACTTGGTCTTTTCCGCGGTTAGAGAAACTGAAAAAACATGGCAGGTTGTTGGCACACTTGCATCCCCGTAGCGTGACTCCCTGCCCTCGTTCACTCAAAACTTATCTGGCTGTTGCTTCCACGGCTCCAATTATTTCCAGCCGTGTGGCCCATAATAAGCGTGCGAAGGGGGCAAGGGGTTTAGAAATGGCTAGCCTTCCAACCTTTGTTTGCTGTTATCATATTTGCATAAAGGCTTTAGTGATATGAATGTACATTTGCTAATAAAATAATCTAGATTTAGTGAAGAAAGCATAGGAGGTCAGAAAGCTGTGTTACTTTGCATCAGCTTATTAAAGAGATTGCTTTAATAACCTACGTGTCATTCCAAACATGTATGACTATATAAACTATCCCTTTAAATCTGAAGTACAGACAAAAAAAACTGTTCATACCACCAAAACATAGTCTCTGTTACTTGGTTTATTACTTGTTGGAGTGAAAACAATTAATGGGCGCATATTGTGTGAGGAAATTAAAATAAAAAAAAAAGAGAAAATCTCCCAGACTCCTAGTTTCTTTGAAGTAGTAACCAACGTGACCTGAGCCACAAAGCCGAGGGTGTGATTACTTTAGTCGCCTGGAGTTCATTAAAATCTGGCTTGGACTTCTTATTTCAAAAATAGTTTGGGAATTGAAAAATCTAAAACAAAGTGTCCACTTTGGCAACCAATGACGTCCCTTTTCGTGAGACGGTACACTTTGAGTGCCAATAAGACATGGTTTCTCATCAATATTTTAAAACTCAGAACTCATACTTGAAGGGATAGTTCACCACAAAATGAAAACAGTCATTATTTACTCCCTCTCATGTCATTCCAGTGTTTGTTTTTCTTCCGTGCAACAACTCTGATATTTACAACGACATGAGGTTGAGTTAATGACAATTTTAATTTTTGGGTGAATTCCTTTAAATTTTACGAACATGGTTAAAAACAGAAACAGGGATGCTAATTTAGTGAGACTGACTAGGTTATGATGTGCAACCAAGCGGCTTTTATATGTAATTTTGTGCAATCTGCATCCATTTCTATAGATCAAATTAAATGCATGCGGATCAGGGTTTGCAAACTTTCCCTAACTACTCTTGCTGTGTTTTGGTGTTTAACCCCAAGGCTTGTCACAGGTTATTTTTGGTGCCAGCTACGAAACACAGACAGGAATTGGGGCATTTATGTAGAGGGACAAGAGAAGTGGACTGGAAGAGATTTAAAAGGCCGCCCATAGACAAAGTCACACAGCGAAGCCATTAGAGTAATCGTCATCCACACAGAGGGTATTCTAGGACAGAGGTTAAGCCTCCTGATTCAGAGTGGCATGTTTTCTCCTTCGGCCCGGAAACTTTCGGAACAATCCAGCCATCTGCCCATCAGGGAACGCAGCCTCTCACCTCGCTCTTCGAATTTTAACTAATCGATTAAAAAGGTCCTGAAAAGCATGAATTAAGACAATAAAAAGAAACAACCTAAAGGGTTACAATATGTCTTTATTGTTAGAAAATTCACATGTCATGCACTTTCAAACCATGCCCATGTGCATTATCCAATCCTAACGATCAGGTATGAAGAACTTGGGAAGGAATTGAAAAAAAGAAAAGAAAGAAAAACACACACACACACGGCCGCCGTCTCTCAACAAAGAGATTTAGGCTACATTCACATTCATCAGTTTACATTACAGATGTTGAGCAACACACACACACACACACATTCTGCTCAGACAAAATATATAAATATATATATTCATTATTTTAATATGCCTATTTTCTATTCAAACCCCTCAACCTCAGTAACTGAAGACAGACAGTTTAGCAGCATTAATGTTTCTTGCACATACACTTTTTTTCACATTGATATCACTACTTTGACTATACGAGTGAAAGCAATTAATTAACAAATTAAGATATTTAAAAAGCAATAAATAAAACCTATACTGCTTAACAATGCCTGTCTGCCAAGTGGTATATTTACTTGCAAGTGAAATGCACAGCTCGGAATAAAAACTTTTGACAATTTTTCTCCATTATGTCCGAGTCGGCGCAAGATCAAAAGGGCTAAAACTCTGAAATGGCTAAACCGCTAAAATAACACAAACTCCATTTATGTCTCTTTTTATATTTTTTAATAAATAGGGTGTTACATGACGTCAAATCCTAGTAGTGCTTTAGTCTTTCATTTCCAATTATAAAATTCTCTGAGAAATATATTTTGACCAAAAAAATAAAAAATAAAAAAAATATTCAGTGGGAGTAGACTACATTCACATTCCTATAAAAAAAATATATATATATATAAGAAAAAAAAAACTAACTATTCTTTCCACAAATCCATTCCTATCTGGCTCAGTTCATCTCATTCAGTCTCATATAATTTTTTTTTTGCTTTGGCTACAATACCGATCTTCTGACCACATTCAGATGAACCTGCCATGTAGCGCCCAAACACAGCGAATGACCTTCTCCAGTCCCTTCTAAAGCAGTAAGTTGGGAAGATTTGAACAGAACTGAAGTCTGGCCTGATTGGGGACTTGAACAGGCTGAGCGGAGGGGATCCACCGGCTCCTGAGGACTGTCAAACACGATGAGATCTTTCCGTCGGCTGAGAGACCTAGAACCAAAACACAAACGGCTCCAATTAAACTAGCTGAACAAGAACCATGTAAGCCAGTCAGCTACTTTAAGAGCAGAAACTGTTAGAAAAGTAAAAGCAAATTAAAATGTTCTGCGTCACTCTGGCAGAAGCTGGCAGTTTGTTTGACGTTTTGGCATGTTTAACAGTCTACAATGGGTAATCTAATTAGAACTTGAGCCACTGTAGACTATCATGATTTCAATAATGTGGCCTTAAATAGAAACTTCACCCTGTGGGCAAAAACAAACAACAACATTTCACTTCAAGAAGTTAAGTTCAAAGTTCAGCAAGGTCAGTGTAATTTATCCATCAAGTAAGAGCAACACATCTGGCTGTGATCCAGGGGTACCGCCCAGCCCCTCCCATTCTATTTGTTTCACTTAAGCTATTAAGTGGTGGATGACGAAAGAGGAATGCACTTCAACTTGGGACGCTGTAGCGTTAGTGGCGGCTTTACAGACACTGTGCTTGGCAAAGTTAAACATTTGGATAAAATAGGATAACTGTGTCCCACTATATATACATACACATATATACATATATACATATATATATATATATATATATATATATATCTGCAAGCAGCAATTAACAGGGTTCGAGCATTTTTAAGGCCTTTGAGGTTAAATATGGACACCTGGGTGTATGACTGACACATCTGAAAATGGACAATAGGCTCATAGATACACACATACTAGCATTTTTGGTTTACGGAGACTCCATAGGCTTAAGGTTTTTATACTGTACAAACTGTATGTGTTATTGCCCTACACTGACCCTAAACCTACCCCTTACAGGAAACTGTGTGCACATAAAACATTGCTTAGTATGTTTTTAAGCCATTTGTTTTGCGGGGACACAGGACGTGTCATCATAAACCATGTTTACGTTGTAGTACCCATGTCATCATACACATTTGTGTCCTCGTAAACCACAAATGCCTGTACACACAGACAAACAGATGTTAAACTATTATATTAATGTAAACACCCAGACATAAATTGACAGATATTGTGTTGCTATTTTAGCTATTTGAAATAAATAAAAGGTTATAGAGATTTTATAATGTCTCTGGAGAAAATAGCTTTAGGACCATGAGTCTAACGTGCCCACCGAGTTTCATTCCGATCGACCTCCGTTAACCTCGGACCAATGGTTGCCTAGTTATACCTGAATATATGTATCTTCTAGTGCCCCCAAGTGGCAGAGCTACAATTTTTTTTTATTTGACTAAAGTTTGAGCTTATACATGTGTACAGAGTTTGTTGAAGATAGCTCATTCCGTTCCAGAGTTATAGTCCAAATAACATTTGGCTAACATTAGCATAGATGCTAATTGGCCTACTGTTTTACACTAAAAATCTAAATTTCTACTTTTATATAATTATTAATATTGAAATGTCAACAGATTATTTCTGTAGCGATTTGGTTTCCATTGGATGAAAAACATAGGACTAGTTCGTATAGGTTGGTTACGGATGTAGCTTAATTTTGCAAAAATCGCATACTTTTGTTCGGGGTAATGCTAATGATGTGAAATTTTTGAGTCTCTGACAAACGGTTTATGAGCAATGGCCAAAAATGTTGATTGGGTCGGTTCTTTGTGCCCGAGTAACGAGGAGTACTACCATCTGACCAAGGTTCAGATTTCTAGATCTTACGAAGTGTTTAAAGTGTTTTAAGTTTTTTTAGTCTCTTATGCTTACCAAGTCTGTAATTATTCAATCAAATACAGTTAAAAAATTATAACATAAAATGTTATTATAACTTAAAATAACTTTATTTCAATAAAAAAATAAAATAAATAAATTAGAATTTAAAGTTGGATATATTCAATTCAGTGTCACATGACCCCTTATTAATTCATATTTTAATATTAATTCAGAAATTAACATGTTGGTTTGCTGTTAAAAAACATCTCCCATCAAAAAAGCTAAATATTTGAAAAAAGGAGAAAGAAAGAAAAAGAGAGAGAGAGAGAGAGAGAGAAAAAAAAGCAAGACAGACAGAAACTCCCAAAATAATTATGAACTGGGATGGTAATCTATGCCTGCATGCTGACTTGGATTTGAGTGCGTGTATCAGAGAGGATGAACTTGAAATGATGATTGGATTTACCTCCGTCAGGTGGGTTTGGCAGCGGGGGGTGGAGCCCCACCCAAGTGCAATGACTCAACGTAGGTCAGCGCGCTCTGCATTGACGTCAGGCAGTACCCTTCCTCTCCGATCAGATACCTGTAGACATAAACACTTCATTAGCGCTTCTGCTCACAAGGGAAAACAAGATCTCTTCCACTGAGGGTCAACTTCAAGTGAACCCATCTGCTAATGAGACTAAGACACGAGATCATGCTGAAGCCAAGAGCCAGTGTGTAACATGTTAGGGAATGTGATGAGAAGGGAAAGTAATGGAGAAACCAAAGACAGTATGAGACAGATCTCTCCGTTCATTAAAGTTTGCTCAAATATAAAACTCATCATTTTACACCCTCAAGTCATTTCAAACCCATGTCATTAAGTCATATTTGATTTGAGACCTGCTTGAGGTGCAAATCATCAATAAAAGGCTTGTTCTTTATATGACTTACAGCAATACCTCAACTAAAAAAAATTACTCCGGCTCACACCATTCAAGAAGTTTGCTTCCTTTTCAGAACAGATTTGGAGAAATTCATCATTACATTACCTGGCCACCAGTGCAGTGAATGGGTGCCGTCAGAATTAAAACATTATAATAACCCTCAAGTCCACCAGTTAACACCTTAAAGTGAAAAGCTGTGCACATTAATTGTTGTTTTGCTGCATGTTCAATATAATATTTCTCTCCTGATATAGATGAGATTACTATTCACTAGAAAAATCTATATTATGGATAAAAGAGCCATGTTATAGCCACCAGCAATGGTTTGAAGTTGAAAATGTCTTGGATATGCAGCTTTTTACTTCAAGACATTTATTAATTGACATGTGGGTCACTTCAGGATGGTTTTTATAAGCTTTCTGAACTCGCATTCTGATGGCACCCATTCACTGCACTGTGATGCAATGCTAAATTTTAGTTTGAGATAAGCTCAGATAACCTAAAAGATAAACCTTTCTTTTAAGTAGACACTTTTGAATGCTGCCATTATGAACCGTGTCTTAGTGTTCAGCGCCAAAAAGTTTAAAAATGAAATTAATGACAAAAACAATCCCTTTAAAATCAGTGCATGCTCACAGTCCAAATGAAAGGGAACCTGTTAACTGTGCCTGAGAATCAGTACACTTCCTATCACGCTGCAGAGTTCCACCCACAGTTCCAAGCCACCGAGCTGCATAAACATCTAAAGAGATTTTATTTGTATTTTTATAGGGAGAAAAAACCCAAACCAGAATATCCCCAACATTCCGTGTTAAGTGCCAATCTAACCAGCCTGTAAAAATGTCCAGTTTTATACTGATAAACAGAGCTTGCGACTGTGGTCTGAGTAGACACGCAAGATTACAGCACAGGAGGGGTGACATGAATACCCATAACGCCGCTCAGGAAACAGGTCAAGCGGTCACCTAAACGAACAGAGATCTCGCTGTCGTGATATCCTCCGCTCAAAAACAAATACAGAAACATGAAAGATGGCATCAAGCTTGAACTCCCCAATATGAACTGTAATACTTGCTTATGGGTTTATTCCAACATGTATAGACTGGAGGGTATTTTTGTAGCTGACATATTTGTGCGCCAATTTTGACAGTGTAACAGATGACATTTCGATTATTGGAAACAAGTGAGGTCGTGTTCTGTCGATACTTGATACATGCCCAAATGACAGCGAGACTGGTACTTAATGACAAGCCAAATTTCCAAACAGCATCATCTACCCCACCATTATCAACAACTGATGCCAAAACATTTGACAGACCGCCAATGTTTTAGCGGCTGTCTGATATATGCCATTTTCTTTTGCATACCATTTAGCCAGGCTGAACATGTAGATCTTTAAACAATTTTAACAACATTTAACCCTAAGCCATATAGATATGATAAATATACCCCCAGTTTCACAGACAAGGCTTATGCTAGTCCAAGACTAAACTGCATGTTTGAGCGGTCTCAGATGAAAATATCTTGCTCTGGCATATCTTAAAACAGGTCAGTTTCATTGTTCTATGTTAAGATGCACACCTGTAATATTTTTTTATAAGGCATTTTTGTAAAAGTTGCTTAAATATCTTAATTTAACTAAT